>LR738714.1:494725783-494752141 GCA_902687465.1 Secale cereale | reverse complement strand
GGAGACGAGGAGGACGACGGCGGCGGGGTGGCTCCAGGCGGCAGCGTCGGGGCGTTCGCGCAGAGGCAGGAGGGCATCGCGACGGGGGGGCCAGGAGGGGCGGTGGCGTTGGCGACGTAGGCGACCGAGGTTGAAGAAGAGGGGGGTCGGGGTCGCCGTTGCGGGGTCGTTCTCCTATGAGTGGCGGCGGTGGGAGGACGAGGGAGTGAGGAGAGAGCGAGTGGGTGGGGGTTCGGTCTAGGGTTCGGTTGCTCGGGGGGTTATGGACAGGGGGTGGCCGGTTGGGCCTGGTGGGCCGGTTGGCCACCTGGGCCAGTTGGCCCGGTGGGGGTGGGGGCTTCTCCCTTTTCAGTTTTTTTTCGGTTTGCTCGTTTTTTCCTTTTCTTTTCAAATTCTTTTCTGTTTATTGCAGTTCCCCATTTATTTTAATTATGTAAATTATAAAGGCAGTTCAAATTTTAGTGTTAATAAGTATGCCACTCCCACATAAGTTTGGGCAACAAAATAAATTAGTTTAATATTTTAATTATTTGTAAAAGGCATTTCACTAATTGTTTGGCTAGTGTTTTAACTATTTTAGGACATTCAAACACTCGATAAAAATGTGGTTTCTCCAACATGATCACCTAAGCATTAGTTGGCACGACCCGAACATTTTAGTTTAAACATTTGAATAATTTTATCGTTTGACTTTAATTCAAATTTGAATTTGAATTGGTTTTAAACTAACGTGAGTTTATCGACAGTAACCGCGGTGACGTGGCATCATTAGTATAGGTTTAGTGTAGCTTGATTATCCGGGCGTCACAGGGGGCCGGGCCACCAGGGCGCCTGGGGCCCTGGTGGCCCCCTCCGGCTGTGCTTCGGGTGCCTGGTAGCTTCTGGAACGCTGATTTTTTATATAATTTTTTCGGGATTTTTCTGGCAGTTCTCGTAATGGGAAAACCTGAAATACAAAAACAGCCGAAAACAGAAACTGGCACTGGGGTGCACTGAGTTAATAGGTTAGTCCAAATATGATCAAAAGTGTATGGAAGTGTATAAATATCATAGCAATATCACCCAAAAGAGGCATGGAGCAAGCAGAAATTATAGATACGTTTTGGATGTATCATCACCACACCAAGGATGAAGCCACCTCGGAACGAGAGGACGATCTACGCCAGGACCACCCACACCTATTTTCTAGCCAACCCGAATCTCGAGGGCGAGATTCATTCTAAGGGGGGTAGGTTTGTAACATCCCAAATTTTAAATTTGGAATGTTATACATAAATCATATTGCATATCATATTTTATTGCATTTGGGTGTTGCGATCCTCGAAAATTCTAAGCAACTCAAGGACCCATAGAGAGAGTTGGGGATTTTACAGTTTTCGTATTTGAGTTTTCTCAAATACCGGTACGGGGATCACTTTAATTTTAATTGTTTTTCTCTCCTAAAAAAATTTCTTAGTAAAATATATGAGCGGAGATAATATGACTTCTCCAAAATAAAAGAAATATTGGAGGAAAAATATTAAAATCCCTTTTGGAATTTCATTCGGATTTATTTGTGATTTTATTTGCATAGGAAAAATACTCATTTTTCAAAATTGCATTTAGGTCCGGGATAAATGTTCACTTTGTCCTAAATATTATTAGAGGATGGTGAAAATTTATTTCGGAATTTTTCAAGTCCGTTTAGTTTTTTTTTCGCCTGTTTTCGTACGTCAGGACTATTTTTTTTTAAAGTCAACCGACCTAGTCGGGCCGTTCCCGACTAGGACTCCTCCATCCGGCCTTTATAAGGCGAGGCCCGAGGCCCGTAGCCGCCAAGCCGCCGCCGTGCCAGCCCCAAACCATAGCGGCCGCCGCCCTAAGACGCCGCCGCCGGAGTTCGCCGCCGCTGCTACGCGCCACCGGCGCCGCCCGCACCACGCGCCGCCGCCCGCACCACGTGCCGCCGCCGCCGGAGCACCGCCGCCGCACCACCGCCGCCCGCCGCCGCCGGTAACCGCCGCTGCCGCTGGAGTTCACCGCCGCCGAGGTAGCCGCCGGTTTTCCGAATAAACCCGATCGATTTTTCTTCGAAACCCTAGATCTAAATTTTTTTAATAGATCGGTTCGGTTTTTTCGGTTTAGTTAAATAGCGGACGTTCGTCCGTACGTTTGTTTTAACAAACGTAGCTCGCCCGTTAGTCCCAGACAACGAACGTTCGTTCGTAGGCTGTTTGTCCGTTTTTCTTTTTCAGTGCTTTTTCCGCGATTATTTTCGATCTCAATTTCTGCCCTGATCATGTTTTTAGTTTTCTTTTCGCTCGAAAGTCGGAATCAGGCGATTCAAGCACCCAGTTCTTCGTCTCGACGCCCTCTTTCCGTTTAACCAACTCGAACAAAGTTTTGGTACTGTAAAATTTGACTTTAGATCAAACTAGTAAACGGATCTTATTTCGTCCGCAGTTTGAGTTTCGTTGCTCCGTTTGATTTGATTCTTTTTGCAAACCGGAGTTCTTAAGTTGAACTTTCTGGTTAGATCTTCTTATTTAGAGTTTTATCTATGCATTTTTGCTCGATTGCTTATGTATGCTATTGTTTGATTGCGATAGAATTCCTGGAGTGCGAAGCGTGCTACTACGAGTCCCTAGGTTTTGCGAATCATCAGCAAGGCCAGTAACACTTTGATCATACCCTTTATTACCCAATGTTTATGCATTAGATGAAACCTTCACACATTGCATGAGTAGGATCTCTTAACTTGTGGGTCTGGGAAGTAGATTGAGGTAGAACCTATTACCTGCATTATTTTCAAACCCCTGGGAGTTACTTCTACATTATGCTTAGGTTGCCATGCTATGCTCGTAGACGTGGTTTGGGTTTGAGAGTATCCATGACAGATGTGAGTTGTTAATTAATGGTTCAACTTAAGGTGGCTACTTTAATACACATCTGGGTGGATTGGTTGAAGGGCACCTGGAGAATCCACTGTTGTCCTAGGAAATACCGGAGGAACCATCGGATTATCCTATGGAATGCCACCCAGGCTCAAAGGGATCATAAAAGTATTCATGCTAGAAACTTATGTGTAGAGCCACAATGCCATTATGGGCTCTGGCATAGTATGAGTAAGTTGTGTGAGCTCTTTCAGTGGTGGACTAGCAGATGTAGGGGAAAGTAGGTGTACGGGTCGACCCGGGGTAAAGAGTAAATGCTTCTAAAATACTGTGTCTCGGCCATCCGTTTCTCAAACACCATGCAGTGCGAGAAATCCAACGGAGGAGATCGAGTCTTGTGGGGAAAAGTGCGCAAACCTCTGCAGAGTGTACAAACTAATCATGATTAGCCGTGTCCCCAGTTATGGACATCTTCAGTATCTGGTACTTGAATTATTGGTTGATCTCATCACTCTAAAATAAATTGTTGGGTTAATGATGACTACTTTAATTGGGATTGAGTTGGAGGTACCTTCTCAATGATGTTTCAACTACCATGATAGTTAAAATAAAACTTATTCCTTTGTTGTAGGGAAAAATTGGCTTTATGCAAAAACCTTAACCTTAGAGCCTCCACCAGCCAAATATGCATATAGTGTAGCCTTTACTCTGTTACTTGCTCTACTGTGTTATCTTGCCAGCATATTCCATGTGCTGACCCGTTTCGGGCTGCAACATGTTAGATTGCAGACTTTTCAGAAGAAGACTAAGGTGCTCTAGGTTGTTTGTCATGCACTCAGCTATGCCGCTGGATTTGATGGACTCACTTATCTTCCAAGCCTTCCGCTGTTATTTTGTTAGATGGCCTTAAGCCATATACTTTTGTAATTAGTTATCTTTTGAGACATTCGATATAATAAGTGTGTGATTGCCACTCTGTTATAAATCCTTCAAGTACTGTGTGTGTCAGCATTACCGATCCAGGGATGACACAGAACATAGGGACTTCGGTCCATTCGGATCATGGTCGCTACATCTTTAGTTAGACGCTCAATCTTCTCCTTATCATTGTCATTCGTTTTATCTTGATTAGCATGATTAATAGCAATTTCATCATAGTTTTCATCATAGGTTTCATCACTATTGCTACCAACAAGTAAATCATCATCTCCTAGCAAATCATCTTCATCACTATTGAAATCAAGATACTCAGGGTGTGATACCGTAGGGCCTTTAGCCATGAAGCATCTTCCAATTCCTTCATTTGGTGAGTCAAATATGTCATAGGAGTTGGGTGACACAAGAGCAATTCCGGCAACACCTTCATCTTGAGTATCTTCTGAGTTGGAGTGATAGCTTCTCTCGGAGTAGTTATCGAAGTCGGAACCTGATACCCATTCACCAACATGAGCTTGATGTCTTCGTCTTGTATAGCTCCTTGATTATTTGTCCTTCCTTTCCGAATCCTTGCTTCTTCGAGAGGGTCTTCGTTCATAACGATCATCTCTACTCCTTCTCTCTCTTGGTGCTGATTCTTCTCTTCTACTTCCCCTTTTAGGTGAGTCTTCTCTTATTTTGTGGGGAGCCGTACACTCATTGGAGTAGTGTCCGGGTCTTCCACAGTTGTAGTAATTGCGTTCACGACTAGAAGATCTTCTATCATTGTAGGACATTGACTTGGAACTTCTTTCCTTGCTTCTACTCTTCAAAAACTTGTTGAAGTTCTTCACCATTAAGCTCAATTCTTCATTGAGGACTTGTTTCTCACTTGATGGTGTAGGAGCATCACATGAGGCTTTGTAAGCACCACTAGACTTGTTGTGAAGATCTTCTTTATCCTTGAGTGACATCTCATGGGCAACAATTCTTCCAATGACTTCCGTTGGCTTGAGATCTTTGTAATTGTGCATCATTAGGATCAATGTGCACACGGTGTCATATTTTCCATCCAAGGTTCTTAGGATTTTCTTGATGATGAATCTGTCGGTCATTTCTTCACTTCCTAAGCCGGCAATCTCATTTGTGATGAGAGCAAGCCTAGAGGACATTTCAGCGACACCTTCACCATCCTTCATCTTGAACTTGTCAAGTTGACTTTGAAGCACATCCAACTTGGATTCCTTGACAGAGTCGGTACCTTCATGCATATCAACCAAAGTATCCCAAATTTCCTTTGCATTCTCAAGACGTCTTTTTGTTGAATTCTCCGGGACACAATCCGTTGAAGACGATATTGCAAGCTTGAGCATTGTATTGCAACATCTTCAATTCTTCAGCGGAGGCTTCACGGTTTAGTTCATTCCCATCAAAGAATTCACCTCGCAATCTAATACGCACAATAGCCCAAACAGCGGGGTTATGTCCAAGAATATGCATTTTCATCTTATGCTTCCATCTAGCAAAATTTGTACCATCAAAGTAAGGACCTCTACAGTGGTAACTTCCCTCGATAGATGCCATACTCTCCTAGGTTGTGAAACCATGGCTATGATCAATAAAGCTATGGAAATCAAGGCAAATGGAGACCAATGCTCTGATACCACTTGTAGGATCGAAAGCATGTCTAGAGGGGGGTGATTAGACTACTTGACCAAATAAAAACTTAGCCTTTTCCCAATTTTATGTTTTGATAGTTTTTAGCAATTTAGCACAAGTCAAGCAATCTTCCTACACATGCAATTCTAGAGTTGTAGCAGCGGAAAGTAAAACATTGCATATGAAGGAAAAGGGAGGGGTTTGGAGAGTGCAAACGCAAGTGGAGACATGGATGTTTTTGGCGTGGTTCCGGTAGGTGGTGCTATTGTACATCCACGTTGATGGAGACTTCATCCCATGAAGGGTAACGGTTGCGCGAGTCCATGGAGGGCTCCACCCACGAAGGGTCCACGAAGAAGCAACCTTGTCTATCCCACCCTGGCCATCGGCCATGAAGGACTTGCCTCACTAGGGTATATCTTCATGAAGTAGGTGATCTCCTTGCCCTTGCAAGCTCCTTGGTTCATCTCAACAATCTTGTTGGAGGCTCCCAAGTGACACCTAACCAATCTAGGAGACACCACTCTCCAAAAGGTAATAGATGGTGTGTTGATGATGGACCCCTTGCTCTTGTACTTCAAATGATAGTATCCCCAACACTCAACTCTCTCTCACATATTTGGATATGGTGGAAAGATGATTTGAGTAGAAAGCAACTTGGGGAAGGCTAGAGATCAAGATTCATATGGTAGGATTGGAATATCTTGGCCTCAACACATGAGTAGGTGGGGCTCTCTCAAAAAATGAGTAATGGAAGTGTAGGTATGTTATGATGGCTCTCTCCACGAATGAAGAGTGGGTGGAGGGGTATATATATCCTCCACACAAAATCTAACCGTTTCACACAATTTACCAAACTTGGTGGGACCGAATCAAGAAACTCGGTCGGACTGATTCTGTTCAAAATGTGAACGTTAGGCTTTTCGGTGGGACCGATACTATCAACTCGATGAGACCGATTCATTAGGGTTAGGGCATAACGTAATCTCGGTGAGACCGATCACATCAACTCGGTGAGACTGATTTCTGTAATAGGCAAACAAAGAGTTGGTCAGGCAAACTCGGTGGGACCGATTCTATCATTTAAGTGAGACTGAAACGTTATGAAAAGAAAACAGAGAGTTTGCATTGTAAACTCAGTGGGACCGATCGCTCACTTTGGTTGGACCAAAACGTTACGAAGGGAACCAGAGAGTTTGCAATCCCATCTCGGTGAGACCGAGATCCGTATCGGTGAGACCGAACATATTAGGGTTTCTGGCTATGGATATGTCAAATGAACTCGGTGGCACCGGATAGATCAAATCGGTGGGGCCGAGTTTGACTTTAGGTTTGGGACATATGTGGATATGATAAAGTGTTTGAGGGCTTTTGGAGCATATCACTAAGCATTTTGAGCAAGTAGACCATTAAGCAACACCTCATCCCCTTTTAATAGTATTGGCTTTTGATATGGACTCAATCTGATCTTGGATCACTAAAATGAAAAATTAGAGTCTCGAGCTTTAGCCAATATGTGTCCTTAGCATTTTGAGGGGTCCACATTCCTAGTCCATGCCTTGCCAATCATTGAACTTTTTGAAATGGTCATCTTGAAAGAGCATTAGTTCAATGAGTTATATGTTGTTAGGAATTACCGAAACCACCTAGGGATAGTTGCACTCTCAGCCAAGAACAAAGCCGCATCCTTAGTCCTAGAGGCACTATCCTAAGCCCTCGCGGGCGAAGATTTAACCACCTTACGATCTACGATGGACAAGGATGACATAGTCCTTGACAAGAGATCGAAATCTACCTCCTTCAAGCCAGCAGGTGAAAATATCAAATTTCAAGTACACCCAACGGACCCCAACAAGACGGCATCCATTGGGGTACAACTAGACCTGACGGTAGACAGCGCCTTGCGCGCCTTCCTTCGCAAAAACTGGGACATATTTGCCTGGCATCCTTCAGACATGTCGGGAATCCCACGTAGGCTGGCCGAACACAGCCTTAACATCATCAAAGGGTTCAAGCCAGTCAAGCAGTCACTACCATGATTTTCCAAACCCAAATGACAAGCGATGGGGGAAGAGCTGGCCAAGTTACTGGAAGCCGGATTCGTAAGGGAAATTAAACACCTCGACTAGCTAGCCACTTAGTCATGGTACCGAAGAAGGACAAATCCTGGAGCCTCTATGTTGACTTCACGGACTTAAACAAGGCTTGCCCTAAGGGTCCCTTTCCACTGCCCCGCATTGACCAAATTATCGATGCAGCCGCAGGACATGACTTGTTGTGTTTCCTCGATGCTTACTCCGGATACCATCAGATAAAAATGAAGGAATCCGACCAGGCTGCGACGGCATTTATCACTCTGTATGGCCCCTTTTGTTTCAACACTATGCCATTTGGACTCAAAAACGCTAGTGCCATGTATCAACGCATGATTCAAACATGCTTAGACAAAAAAATTGGCAAGACAGTGGAGGCATACATTAACGACGTAGTCATCAAGACTAAACACATCTAAACATTGGTGGATGATCTCCGCCTTACGTTCGATAACCTCCGAACATATGACATACGGATCAATCCGGAAAAATGTGTCTTTGGCGTTCCGGCCGAAAAGCTGTTAGGGTTCATCGTATCCCATAGAGGAATTGAAGCGAACCCAGCTAAAATACGGGCCCTGTCATAGCTAACTATGCCAACCGATCTAAAACAAATGCAAAAGCTAGCAGGTTGCGTAGCGGCCTTGAGCCGCTTTATCTCCAGATTAGGAGAGGAAGCACTACCACTTTATAGACCGCTGAGGCGCACAAAAAAACTTTAAATGGATGGGTGCGGCCACGGCCGGATTGGAGGAGATAAAAACCCTATTAGCGGGCAACCCAATCATAGCTGCTCCAGGTGTTGACGAGCCAATGCTGCTTTATATCTCAACCACTCACCAGGTAGTGAGTGCGGTACTCGTCGTCGAACGAGACGAAGAGGGACATAAATTCCCCGTTCAAAAACCCGTATACTATGTATCAGAGGTTCTCACACCATGTAAATCACGATACCCCGATTACCAGAAAATTGCCTATGCGGTGTTCATGGCATCTCGAAAGCTCCGACACTACTTTCAAGAGTGTTCGATCACAATGGCATCCAAAGTACCACTCAACGATATCATAAACAATAAAGATGCCACAGGACGCATAGCCAAATGGGCCATCGAGCTCTTACCATTCGAAACAACATACAAACCACGCCGGACTATTAAGTCCTAGGTGTTGGCCGACTTCGTCGCAGAATGGACTGAAGCCGAACTCCCTGAAAAGTACGAAGGATACTCCCACTAGACCATGTATTTTGACGGCTCCAAAATGCTAGCCAGATTGGGGGTTGGCATCATCTTGATATCTCCAACAGGGGATACAGTCCCCTACGTACTGCACATCATGTATACGGACTCAAACAATGCGGTCGAATACGAGGCACTACTGCACGGTCTCCGCATGGCTGTATCCACGGACATACAATGCCTCAAGGTGTGCGGAGACTCAAACCTCGCAATATCTCAAGTAAACGAAAATTTTGATGCGAATGATTCAAAGATGGCAGCTTATCGAAATGTCATATTAAAAATGTCGGCTGATATACTCGCTCGTATGGGCGCTAAATGCGATCCAGTCGCGCCTAACACCTTTGTAGAAAGGTTGTTCAAGCCATCAGTGGCATGGCAGGACAAGAGCAGATACGCTAATGCGGAACCGAACACACCCCAACCAGCCGAACTCAATACGCATGTCATCAGGGACTCGGACATGGAAATAACATCCTCGGCTCACGAGATCATGGCTGTCATAGCCCCCTGGACCGAGCCTTTCCTAGCCTACCCTAATAGGCAAGAGCTCCCCGATGACCAAAATGAGGCCCGCCGCATAATTCGGCGCTCTAAAGCCTATAAAGTTCACGAAGGCGAACTATACAAGAAAAGCACTACTTGTGTTCTCCAACGGTGCATCTCCAAAGAGGAGGGACGACAACTTCTAGCCAAAATACACACTGTCATGGGCGGCCATCATGCCACAGCTCGGGTTCTTATAAGCAAGGCTTTCCGAACTGGTTTCTTTTGGCCAACTGCACAAGGAGATGCTCAAACCCTAGTCCAACATTGTGTTGGATGCCTGCTTTTTGCAAATCAAAGTCATATGCCTCCCACCGCTCTTAGAACCATCCCCATTACTTGTCCCTTTGCGGTCTGGGGGCTGGATATGGTCGGACCACTTAAAGGGGGAAGCCACAAAAAGAAATATTTATTGGTTATGGTGGGCAAATTCACTAAATGGATAGAGGCCAAGCCAGTCGGAACAACTCAGGCACGACCAATGATAGATTTTATATCCAGTGTAGTACACCATCATGGTGTCCCGCATAGTATTATCACAGATAACGGCTCCAACTTCACAGCTGATGAGGCGAAAAATTGGTGCGCCAAGTTAGGCATTAAACTTGATTACGCCACTATGTGCCATCCTCAAACCAATGGTCAAGTCGAAAGAGCCAATGGCTTGATAAAGAGTGGCATTAAACCCCGACTAGTGCGCTCCCTATGGGAGTCAGATAAACACTAGGTTGAGGAGCTCAACTCAGTACTCCGAAGGCTGCGGACCACACCTAACCGGACAACCAGATACACGCCCTTTTTCATGGTGTACGGCACAGAGGTTGTTTTGCCCTACGATATTATTCATGACTCACCTCGAGTGCGCGTGTATGAAGAGCAAGAGGTCGAGCTCAATCGTCAGGATGACCTAGACGGTCTTGAAGAGGAGCACGATGTCGTGCATGCCCGTTCCGCATTCTATCAACAACAGGCCAGGCGATACCAAACCAGAGAAGTGCGGGCCAAAACATACAATGTTGGCGAACTCGTTTTGTGCCTCCTAGAGAAGAAAAAGGACAAGCTCAAACCAAGATGGGAGGACCCCTTCATTATTGATGAAGTACTCATGAGAGGAGCCTATCGCCTTTGAAACGCATCAGACAATCGCCTTGAGCCGAATCCATGGAACGCTGCCAGGCTCCGAAGATTCTAAGCATAATTCAGTGGCACCTTTTATTCTCTTTTTCAGTTTCGGCCTTATCCCTTGTTTTATTTTAGTTATCCTCTTCTTTTCTTATTTTTTCCTACCAAAAAGTGTTCCGCTTAATGGAACTGTTACGGGGTAAAGCATCCTCAAAATACCTGGGGGCTTCTATAACAAAGCTCATTGTTAAAAAGCATATTGCTTACAATACTCATGTCATCTGTTTCATACAGTCTCCTCACCATTATATGCACCTTTATGACTTCAGTTTTTGCCAAGCTGGGTTGCCTGGCTCCTGTGTTTATACCTTACGTTCCCGATTGCTCGGCTAGGGTGTAAAGGGAGCACCTCTGCGATTGTTACATCCTGCTAATCCGGAACTGTACCTCAGACGGGTGAAGCCGAAAGCTAACGTTCTTAAGGGAACTACTGGTCGACGGACAATCAACGAATCACTTTTTGGCACATAATCTTTCAAACTCATAGGATAGGCTCCCTATAATCCTATTTTTAAGGATCAAAGCCTAGGCACGCGTATATATGCATGATGACTCAAGGAAAGGAACCCTTAATGGAACTATTCTCTATGGAAGACGTTTCTTTCGTTAAATAGTAATATAACATAACTCCCCGAACAATGTTTGTCTATTTAAGAAAAGATGACCGGATTGCCTGTTTCCCGAACATACCACGTGTTTACCACATGTATAGTATTCAGAAACACTCCAGCCCTTGGGTTTTAGAGGTCAAACCGGAAGGTCTGCTATGACAATCTTTCAAATAAATTTGTCAGGAGATAAGTTTGATGATAAATTACATTGTTACATGGAATCGAATGCGTACTCTTCATCTATACCATCTATAAGACTGTCTAATTTACAGTCATGTTGTAAAAATTTGGCGGCTGTCTTTACTTGGTCATACACCAAGCTCACAGGGATTTCTAGTCCGTCAGGCCCTCGAGGTCCAACCCGGGCCATATGATTCGGATCAAGTCCGGTGTAGCATGTCTTCACCATAGAACAGGCTTCTCGAGCACCTTCTCGACATGTTGATGCCTTCCTTAGTTCAAAGCGGCGTCGAGCCCCTTTGAACAAATTCGCTAGTTCCTCCATAATTTTTGGAGGTGAATCGGCTGGCTATAAGGCCTTGGCCATATTGTTCATGGCTTTCCGAGCTCGCTCGTGTACTTTGGAGAGCTCTTGCAGTAGGTTGCAACTTCTCGAGCTTGCGTTGTATTCCCTCAAAGAGGAAAGGGTGATGCAACACAATAGCGTAAGTATTTCCCTCAGTTTTTGAGAACCAAGGTATCAATCCAGTAGGAGACCATGCGTGAGTCCCTCGCACCTGCACAAACAAATAAGAACCTCGGAGCCAACGTGATAAGGGGTTGACAATCCCTTCACGGTCACTTACGAAAGTGAGATCTGATAGATAGGATAGGATAATATTTTTGGTATTTTTGGTATAAGAACATAATAAAGCAAATAAAGCAAATAAGCAATGGCAACAAAAATTGAAGGGAAAGCAATATGATAAAGATAGACCCAGGGGCCATAGGTTTCACTAGTGGCTTCTCTCATGATAGCAGAATTCTACGATGGGTGAACAAATTACTGTCGAGCAATTGATAAAAGCACATAGTTATGACAATATATAGGCATGATCATTATATATAGGCATCACGTCCGTAACAAGTAGACCGAAGCGATTCTGCATCTACTACTATTACTCCACACATCGACTGCTATCCAGCATGCATCTAGAGTATTAAGTTCATAAGAACAGAGTAACGCTTTAAGCAAGATGACATGATGTAGAGGGATAAACTCAAGCAATATGATACAAACCCCATCTTTTTATCCTCGATGGCAACAATACAGTACGTGCCTTGCTGCCCCTACTATCACTGGGAAAGGACACCGCAAGATTGAACCCAAAGCCAAGCACTTCTCCCATTGCAAGAACTATAGATCTAGTAGGCCAAACCAAACCGATAATTCGAAGAGACTTGCAAGGATATTATAATCATACATAAAAGATTTCAGAGAAGAATCAAATATTGTTCATAGATAATCTTGATCATAAACACACAATTCATCGGATCTTGACAAACACACCGCAAAAAGATTACATCGAATAGATCTCCTCGAAGATCGAAGAGAACTTTGTATTAAGATCCAAAGAGAGAGAAGAATCCATCTAGCTAATAACTATGGACTCGAAGGTCTGTGGTAAACTACTCACAACTCATCAGTGAGGCTATGGTGTTGATGTAGAAGCACTCCGTGATTGATCCCCCTCCGACGGAACTCCGGAACAGGCCCCAAGATGGGATATCACGGGAATAGAAGGTTGCGGCGGTGGACTTAGTGTTTTCTTTGTTGCCTCGATCTTTTTAGGGTACTTAGTGTTTTCTTTGTTGCAGAGGAAGGAGGGCACCGGGGGAGCCAGAGGGGGCCCACGAGGGTGGGGGCGCGCCTGCCCCCCCTAGGCGTGCCCTGCCCCCTCGTGGCCGCCTCTCTCGTTCCCTCACGTGTACTCCAAGTCTTCTGGGTAGATACGGTTCCAAAAATAACTCTCCCGAAGGTTTCATTCCGTTTGGACTCCGTTTGATATTCCTTTTCTGCGAAACACTGAAATGCAAAAAATAGCAATTTGCACTGGGCCTTGGGTTAGTAGGTTAGTGCCAAAAATAATATAAAAGTGTATAATAAAGCCCATTAAACATCCAAAACATAATATATAATAGCATGGAATCCGGACACCTCCCCCTCGGGCCGCCCATATAACAAACCTAAAGGAACAGTTTTGTCAAAACTTTGAATCAAGGGACTGTATTGAAAGCTAGGTTCAAAGTCATATTGAATATGCCACCTTTTAGCTTCCTGTTCTCTTTCAAGGCATCCGAGAGTTGGGCTCGTATGTCCTTTAGCTCTTCGGCTTGCTTGATACTTGTATCCTGCAGTTTGTTCTTCTCCTCTATGGTCCGTGTTAATACACGAAGACCAACGGGTGCTTGCCCTTCAGCGTGTTTTTGTCCGCCAGAGCAACCCTTAGCTTCTCTCCTAGTTGGTCTGTTGACCATGCTTCTGCAGTTAAAACAATGTCTATTTAAAAAACCATTGATTGGCGTAGGATCATACTTTCCGGACACTATTGTTCTTACCATCAGAGCCTTTCTTGGACCTCTTCGACTCTTCTAATTCGGTGGTGAAATCAGTTAGCTTGGTCCGGCATTCTTCAAGCTCCTTGGATAATATGTTATTCTTTTCCTTGAGTACCTGAAGATACAACAATCCTTAAATCAGTTGGGCCAACTACTTCAAGTCTTGGGGGCTACTGGCATATGATTATTGAATCTACACTTTCTTACCCGCATATCCTTGGAAAGCTGGTGAGTGTCTCCCGCAAGTCCGTCTCGAGCAGCTCGGACATATGCATCCGCAAAACTGAGGGCGTTAAACCACTCTTCAGTAAAAGTTGGGTCACACATGGCTTCTTTTTGCTACCGATGATTCATTGCGCTTTCCACCTCGGAATTGGTAACTGATACCTCATCTGAATCCTCTTGGCAAGGACAATCCGGCGTTACACTCGTATTAACACGGGATGGACCTGGTGCCGGATTGGTCAAGGTATTGCCAGCAGGATCCCCAGACACAGTCTGACTTATGCTCCTCCTAAAATAAGACAAAGCGGAAAATATCACAATCCGGCCTTGCTACCGAGCATATGTTAAAAAATTATACCTCTTCGGTAAAGGAGGAGGTTCGGTGATGTCTTCGGTTTCCTTCCGTTTCATAGACTCGCCCTGTGCAGGCATCACCTTCCTAGAGGGCACCCTTGATGCAGTACGGCAGGACGAGCGCTGTCCCTTTTGAGCACGAGACAGTGCGATGGGTGAGGCACATTGGGAAAACTCTCCTTGAAGAGGTTCCTCTTGGGTACTTACGCGGGAGAAATGAAGAAGGCTAGGGTAATCGGTTACGATAGCCACTTCAGTACCATCATGGCTAGCCTAATAGAAAACTCCATCCCTTAGCTCTATGCCTATGTCCGGATCTTATTCAAATACAGGATCCATGTCTTGAATATGGTCCTTTGGGTGCGGAATGGGGCTATGAATCCCTTCGACCACCTTCCTCCATTCCTATTGGAGATAACCGAATTCAGTTCGGTTAGTGTGTCTCAAGAGAAAAATTGAGCAAAATTAGCGATGAGAGAAAGACTTACCCAGTCGATGGGGTTGTACATAGAGAAACCTTCCCGGCACTTCAAGCAAAGAAAGTCCTCCTTCTCCCCTTTATAGAGGTTAGCTAGGATGGCGTGCAGGGCGGCAGGGTTGTCCGGACCCTTGCTTAGACAGCGGGAGGCATCGTCTTGCCCATTATAATGCCACATGGGAAACCCTCTGGCTTGGAGAGGTTGCACACATCGCGTTATCGAGATCACCATTACTTCAATTATTGCCAGCTCGGAGTGGGCAAGTAATATGATCTTGCTTACTAGCCTTTTGATCTGTGCAGTGTCTTCTTCCTTGAGGCTTCAGGGACACCATTTGAAACGCTTCTTTAAATGATCACTGGAGTCTTCGGGAAGGCCCCACTGGATTGGGTCCAGAAGATGACGTCTTCAATATCAAACCATTCCGAGGGCCACTCTTTGGATGCCTTCTTCGGAGTGCCGGACAGGTAGCCTGTCCCTACTATACGTCACACTTCGGCGCCGCCCACCTCGAATATAGATCTCTTTTGGGAGCGGGGGACGAGGCAGAAGAATTTTCGCCATAGCTCAAAATGATCCTCACAGCCTAGAAACTGCTCACAAAGAGCGACGAGGCATGCGACGTGCAAGATAGAGCCCGATGTAAGATCGTGCAGCCGGAGACCATAGAACTCCAGGAACCCCCTGAGGAAAGGATGGATAGGAAATCCTATGCCTCTCAAGAGGAAGGAGACGAAGCACACCCGGTCCTCCTTGGTAGGATTGGGGAAATTTTCCGCCAAGGCTTCACCGTCAATAAAAGTTAATCCAGCCCGGACGGGGACTAGATCCGCGGGAGGGAGATACCCCTGCGCCTGAAGTTTACTCGGATGCATGTGGGATACTAAGCAAAATTCCCAATCGCCCGCTTGAGGGCCATGAGGGCGTGAGGAAGAACTGGGAATGCGGGCCATGTTTGGAAATTTTCCGTGGCAAGCTCTAAGGATTGCTTGCTTGTCACTATGGCTCAGGATAATACCAAATTGTGTGACTTTTCCAATACCAACAGTAATGATTTTATTAGCACTCCGATTGCTCGTATCTTAGATGCTGAATCTTGCGAGATCAATGCTACTCTGTTGAATCTTGTCATGAAAGATCAATTTTCTGGCCTTCCAAGTGAAGATGCCACTACCCATCTAAACAACTATGTTGATTTGTGCGATATGCAAAAGAAGAGGGATACGGATAATGATATTGTTAAATTGAAGCTATTTCCGTTTTCACTTAGAGATCGTGCTAAAACTTGGTTCTCTTTTTTGCCTAGAAATAGTATTGATTCATGGAATAAGTGCAAAGATGCCTTTATCTCTAAGTATTTTCCTCCCGCTAAGATTATCTCTCTTAGAAACAATATTATGAATTTTAAGCAACTAGATCATGAGCATGTTGCACAAGCTTGGGAGAGAATGAAATTAATGATACGTAATTGCCCTACACATGGTTTGAACCTATGGATGATTATACAAAACTTTTATGCTGGCTTGAATTTTGCTTCTAGAAATCTTTTAGATTCGGCCGCGGGGGGCACTTCCATGGAAATCACTTTAGGAGAAGCTACCAAACTCCTAGATAATATTATGGTTAACTACTCTCAATGGCACACTGAAAGATCTACTAGTAAAAAAGTGTATGCTATTGAAGAGATTAGTGTTTTGAGTGGAAAGATGGATGAACTTATGAAATTATTTGCTACTAAGAGTGCTTCTTCTGATCCTAATGATATGCCTTTGTCCACGTTGATTCAAAATAATAATGAATCTTTGGATGTGAATTTTGTTGGTAGGAATAATTTTGGTAACAATGCTTATAGAGGAAACTTTAACCCTAGGCCTTTTCCTAGTAATTCCTCTAATAATTATGGTAATTCCTTCAATAACTCTTATGGAAATTTTGTTAAGACGCTCTCTGAATTTGAGACTAGTGTTAAGTAGTTTATAAATTCGCAAAAGAATTTCAATGCTTTGCTTGAAGAAAAATTGCTTAAGATTGATGAGTTGGCTAGAAACGTGGATAGAATTACTCTTGATGTTGATTCTTTGAAACTTAGATCTATTCCATCTAAGCATGATATCAATGAATCTCTCAAAGCCATGAGAATTTCCATTGATGAGTGGAAGGAAAGAACCGCTAGGATGCGTGCTAAAAAAGATTGCTTTATGAAAGCGTGTTCTTCTAGTTATCATGAAAATAAGGATGAAGATCTGAAAGTGATTGATGTATCTCCTATTAAATCCTTATTTTTTAGTATGAATCTTGATAAAGATGGGACTGAAGATGAATCTATTTTAGTTAAAAGGCGTCCCAATGATTCGGAGTTTTTAGATCTTGATGCTAAAATTGTTAAAAGTGGATTTGAAGAGATCAAAACTTTACATAGCAATGAACTCACTATTTTGTATTTCAAGGGATTTAATTATGATAATTTCTCTTTAATAGATTGTATTTCCTTGTTGCAATCCGTGCTAAATTATCCGCATGCTTATAGTCAAAATAAGGCTTTTACCAAACACATAGTTGATGCTTTAATGCAATCTTATGAAGAAAAACTTGAATTAGAAGTTTCTATCCCTAGAAAGCTTTATGATGAGTGGGAACCTACTATTAAAATTAAGATTAAAGATCATGAATGCTTTGCTTTGTGTCACTTGGGTGCAAGTGTTTCCACAATTCCAAAAGCTTTGTGTGATATGTTAGGTTTCCATGAACTTGATGATTGTTCTTTAAATTTGCATCTTGTAGATTCTACCATTAAGAAACCTTTGGGAAGGATTAATGATGTTCTTATTATTGCCAATAGGAATTATGTGCCCATAGATTTCATCGTTCTTGATATAGATTGCAATCCTACTTGTCCTATTATTCTTGGTAGACCTTTCCTTAGAATGATTGGTGCAATTATTGATATGAAGGAAGGAAATATTAGATTCCAATTTCCGTTAATGGAAGGCATGGAACACTTTCCTAGAAATAAAATCAAATTACCTTATGAATCTTTTATGAGAGCCACTTATAGATTGCCTACCAAAGATGGCAATACCTAGATCTATTCTTGTATCGTGCCTAGCTACGGGCGTTAAACGATAGCGCTTGTTGGGAGCAAACCCAATTTTATTTTCTTTATTTTTGATTCTGTTTTGGAATGAATATTTCACCTAGCTTCTGTTTAGATGTGGTTTTGTGTTTTAATTAGTGTTTGTGCCAAGTAGAACCTTTGGGAAGACTTGTGAGAAGTTTATGCGATCATGCTGTAAAAAACAGAAACTTTAGCGCTCACGAGATTAGCTATATTTTTTTTACTGGAAAGTGATTTTTAGTTGATACCTTTTGCAGATGATTAATAGACAAATTCCTCATGTCCATCAATTTATTTCAAAAAAATTAGAGTTACAGAAGTATTCGAAAGTTACAGATTACTACAGACTGTTCTGTTTTTGAAAGATTCTGTTTTTCATGTGTTGTTTGCTTATTTTGATGAATCTATGAGTAGTATTGGGGGGTATGAATCATAGAGAAGTTGTAATACAGTAGGTTTAACACCAATATAAACAAAGAATGAGTTCATTACAGTACATTTGAGTTGTGGTTTGTTTTCTTATACTAACGGAGCTCATGAGATTTTTGGCTAAGTTTTGTGTTGTGAAGTTTTCAAGTTTTGAGTATGGATTTGATGGACAATGGAACAAAGAGTGGCAAGAGCCTAATCTTGGGGATGCCCAAGGCACCCCAAGGTAAAATTCAAGGATTACCAAAAGCCAAAGCTTGGGGATGCCCCTGGAAGGCATCCCCTCTTTCGTCTTTGTCTATCGGTAACTTTACTTGAGACTATATTTTTATTCACCACATGATATGTGTTTTGCTTGGATCGTCATGTATGATTTGAGTCTTTGCTTTTTAGTTTGCCACAAACATCCTTTCTGGACCCACCTTTTCAGAGAGATACAAATAAATTGGAATTTATTAGAATACTTTATGTGCTTCACTTATATCTTTTGAGCTAGATAGTTTTGCTCTAGTGCTTCACTTATATATTTTAGAGCATGGTCGTGGGTTTTTTTTGTAGAAATTATTGATCTCTCATGCTTCACTTATATCATTTTGAGAGTTTCTTAGAACAGCATGGTAATGTGCTTTGATAATAAAACTAGTCCTAACATGATAGGCATCCAAGATGGGTATTGTAAAAACTTTCATATAAAGTGCATTGAATATTAAAGAGAAGTTTGATGCTTGATGATTGTTTTGAGATATGAGCATGGTGATATTAGAGTCATGCTAGTAGAGTAGTTGTGAATTTGAGAAATACTTGTGTTGAGGTTTGCAAGTCCCGTAGCATGCACGTATGGTAACCGTTGTGTGACAAATTTGAAGCATGAGGTATTTCATTGAGTGTCATCCTTTGTGTGGAGGTCGGGATCGCGCGATGGTTAACTCCTACCAACCCTTCCCCTAGGAGCATGCGTGTAGTACTTTGTTTTGATGACTTTTAGATTTTTGCAATAAGTATGTGAGTTCTTTATGACTAATGTTGAGTCCATGGATTATACGCACTCTCACCCTTCCACCATTGCTAGCCTCTCTTGTACCGGGCAACTCTCGCCGGTACCATACACCCACCATATACGTTCCTCAAAACAGCCGCCATACCTATCTATCATGGCATTTCCATAGCCATTCCGAGATATATTGCCATGCAACTTTCCACTGTTACATTCATATGACACGCTTCATCATTGTCATATTGCCATGCATGATCATGTAGTTGACATCGTATTTGTGGCTAGGCCTCCATGGATAGTTTTTCATACATGTCACTCTTGATTCTTCATCGCACATCCCAGTACACCGCCGGAGGCATTCATATAGAGTCATACTTTGTTCTAGTATCGAGTTGTAAATCAATAAAAGTGTGATGATCATCATTATTAGAGCATTGTCCCAAAGAAAAAAAAAGAAAAAAAAAAGAAAAAAAGGAAGGAAAGGCCAAAAAAAGAAAGGCCCAAAAAAAAGAGAAAAGAAAAAGAGACAATGCTACTACCTTTTTCCACACTTGTGCTTCAAAGTAGCACCATAATCTTCATGATAGACGGTCTCTTGTTTAGTCACTTTCATATACTAGTGGGAATTTTCATTATAGAACTTGGCTTGTATATTCCAATGATGGGCTTCCTCTAATGCCCTAGGTCTTCGTGAGCAAGCAAGTTGGATGCACACCCACTTAGTTTCTTTTGTTGAGCTTTCATACATTTATAGCTCTAGTGCATCCGTTGCATGGCAATCCCTACTCACTCACATTGATATCTATTGATGGGCATCTCCATAGCCCGTTGATACGCCTAGTTGATGTGAGACCATCTTCCTCTTTTGTCTTCCCTACAACCACCATTATATTCCACCTATAGTGTTTTATCCATGGCTCACGCTCATGTATTGCGTGAAAGTTCAAAGAGTTTGAAAAAATTAAAATATGAAACAATTGCTTGGCTGAAACTGGGGTTGTGCTTGATTTGAGTATTTTGTGTGACGAAGATGGACCATAGCCAAACTATATGATTTTGTAGGGATGAACTTTCTTTGGCCACGTTCTTTTGAGAAGACATGATTGCTTTGTTAGTATGCTTAAAGTATTATTATTCTTGTATCAATATGAACTTTTGTCTTGAATCTTTCGGATCTGAACATTCATGCCACAATAAAGAAAATTACATTGAGAATTATGATAGTTAGCATTCCACATCACAAATTCTGTTTTTATCATTTACCTACTCGAGGACGAGCATGAATTAAGCTTGGGGTTGCTTGATACGTCTCCAACGTATCTGATAACCCACAAGTGTAGGGGATCGCAACAGTTTTCGAGGGTAAAGTATTCAACCCAAATTTGTTGATTCGACACAAGGGGAGCCAAAGAATACTCTTAAGTATTAGCAGCTGAGTTGTCAATTCAACCACACCTGGAAACTTAGTATCTGCAGCAAGATAGTTTAGTAGCAAAGTAATATGGAGATAGCGGTAGCGGCAATAAAAGTAACGGTAGTGTTTTTGTAGTTTTTTTAATAGTAACAACGGAAAAGTAAATAAGCAACAAGCAATATGTGAAAAGCTCGTAGGCATTGGATCAGTGATGGGGAATTATGTTGGATGCAATTCATCATGTAGAAGTTATAACCTAGGGTGACACAGAACTAGCGCCAGTTCATCAATGTAATGTAGGCATGTATTCCGAATATAGTCATACGTGCTTATGGAAAAGAACTTGCATGACATCTTTTGTCCTACCCTCCCGTGGCAGCGGGGTCCTATTGGAAACTAAGGGATATTAAGGCCTCTTTTTAATGGAGTACCGGACCAAAGCATTAACACATAGTGAATACATGAACTCCTCAAACTACGATCGTCACCGGGAGTGGTCTCGATTATTGTCACTTCGGGGTTGCCGGATCATAACACATAGTAGGTGACTATAGACTTGCAAGATAGGATCAAGAACACATATATATTCATGAAAACATAATAGGTTCAGATCTGAAATCATGGCACTTGGGCCCTAGTGACAAGCATTAAGCATAGCAAAGTCATAGCAACATCAATCTCAGAACATAGTGGATACTAGGGATCAAACCCTAACAAAACTAACTCGATTACAAGATAGATCTCATCCAACCCATCACCATCCATCAAGCCTACGATGAAATTACTCACGCACGGCGGTGAGCATCATGAAATTGGTGATGGAGGAAGGTTGATGATGACGATGGCTACGATCTCCACTCTTCGGAGCCCCGAACGGACTCCAGATCAGCCCTCCCGAGAGAGATTAGGGCTTGGTGGTGGCTCCGTATCGTAAAATGCGATAATTCTTTCTCTCTAATTTTGTCTCCCCGAAAGTGAATATATGGAGTCGGGGGGTACATCGGTGGAGCATCAGGGGGGCCACGAGGCAAGGGGGCGCGCCTAGGGAGAGGGGGTGCGCCCCCCACCCTCGTGGACAGGGTGTGGGCCCCCTGACGTAGATCTTTCCGCAGATATTTTTTATATTTTCCAAAATTATTCTTCGTGGATTTTCAGGTCAATCCGAGAACTTTTTATTTCTACACAAAAACAACACCATGCCAATTCTGCTGAAAACAGTGTCAGTCCGGGTTAGTTCCATTCAAATCATGCAAGTTAGAGTCCAAAACAAGGGCAAAAGTGTTTGAAAAGGTAGATACTTTGGAGACATATCAACTCCCCCAAGCTTAAACCTTTGCTTGTCTTCAGGCAATTCAGTTGATAAACCGAAATTGATAAAGAAAAACTTTGACAAACTCTGTTTGCTCTTGTTGTTGCAAATATGTAAGCCAGCATTCAGGTTTTCAGCAATGATCATGAACTAACCACAATCACAATAACTTTCAGGTCTCATGTCTACTCACATCAATGGCATAGTCAACTAGCAAGCAATAATAATAAACCTCGGATGACAACACTTTCTCAAAACAATCATGATATGATATAATAATATGGTATCTCGCTAGCCCTTTCTGAGACCGCAAAACATAAATGCAGGGCACCTTTAAAGATCAAGGACTGACTAGCCATTGTAATTCATGGTAAAAGAGATCCAGTCATGATCATACTAAATGCAAATTAATAGTAATACATGCAAATGACATAGGTGCTCTCCAACTGGTGCTCTTTTATAAGAGGATGATGACTCAGCATAAAAGTAAATAGATAGGCCCTTCGCAGAGGGAAGCATGGATTTGTAGAGGTGCCAGAGCTTAATTTTTAAATTGAGATGAATAACATTTTGAGCGGTATACTTTCATTGTCAACATAACAACCAAGAATCTCGATATCTCCCATGCTATGCACATTATAGGCAGTTACCAAACAGAATGGTAAAGTTTATACTCCCCCAACCACCAACTAGCACACTCCACGGCAAGCCTGAAACAATGGGTACCGTCCAAACCAGCAACATCCCTGGGGGAGTTTTGTTTAATTATTATGATTTTGAGCATGGGACTGGGCATCCCGGTTACCAGCCATTTTCTCATGAGTGATGAGAGGAGTCCACTCTTCGTGACAATAACCCACCTAGCATGGAAGATATAGACATCCCTAGTTGATACATGAGCTGTTCGAGCATACAAAACAGAATTTCATTTGAAGGTTTAGAGTTTGGCACTTACAAATTTACTTGGAACGACAGGTAAATATCGCATATAGGAAGGTATGGTGGACTCATATGGAACAACTTTGGGGTTTAAGGAAGTGGATGCACAAGCAGGATTCCCGCTTACTACATGTGAAGGCTAGAAAGAGACTGGGAAGCGACCAGCTAGAGAGCGACAACGGTCATGAACATGCATTAAAATTAATCAAAAATGAATGCAAGCATGAGTAGGATATAAATCACCATGAACATAAATATCATGGAGGCTATGTTGATTTTGTTTCAACTACATGCGTGAACATGTGCCAAGTCAGACCACTTGAATCGTTCAAAGGAGGATACCACCCTATCACACCAAATCACAACCATTTTAATATCATGTTGGCACGCAAGATAGACCATTATAAACTCTCAGCTAATTAAGCATGGCATAAGCAGCTATGATCTCTAATTGTCATTGCAAGCATGTTTCATTCATTACAAGATGAATCGGGAACAAAGAACTATCATATTTACAAAAACAAGAGAGGTCAAGTTCATACCAGTTTTTCTCATCTCAATTAGTTCATCATATATCATCCTTATTGCCTTTCACTCGCACGACCGAATGGTGTGGATAATAATAATAGTGCACGTGCATTGGACTAAGCTGGAATCTGTGAGCATCTAAATACAAGAGAGATTACAAGGTAATACGGATCAAGGTTAAATCAACAATAAAGCATAAGAGAGCCACTAAGCATTTTAATCATGATCTTCCACTCTTGACCCCCACAGAAAAGAAAAGAAACTATTTACATGGGAAAGCTCCCAACAAGCAAAAGAAGAATGATAAATATTTTTGGGTTTTCTTTTAATTACTACTACTACAAGCAAGGAAAGTAAACTAGCCAAAAGCTACAACTTATATTTTTTGTTTTTCCTAAGGTTTTTCTAACACACAAGAAAAAGACTAAGAAAAAGAATTGAAACTAAACATGGATGGTACAATGAAAGAGTGTGAGCACTGACAACTAGAATAAGTGTGTGAACATGGATGTAAAGTCGGTGAGAAACACGTACTCCCCCAAGCTTAGGCTTTTGTCCTAAGTTGGTCTATGGACACAGATCGAAGCTACTCCCTCCAATGTATTGAGATGCGTCCTCTGGGTGCCACTGGTTGGCAAGCTCATCCAGATCCCACCCATAAAGAGACTGACGGTAAGGATCGAGTGGTGGCTCCGGCTCAGGCTCTGAAGCTTGTGCCTGGCTCTGGTACTTGTAGAAGGCATGTGATGTAATGAGATATATGCCTGTAGACAGATCAAACAGAGATAGTGCAGGCAAGGTAACAATCTCACAATATTTTTCATCAAACCTTAATTTATAATTAAGCAACATCTCTTGTCTTTGACAATAAAATCATGTGCTACCATACTCTTATAGTCTAGATAAACAGGGGCAAGTGATTTTTCTTCCTTCTCATGATGCCTAATAGGTATTCTAAAATGTGCAGCAAGGCGAGAAGCAAAGATGCCTCCAAAGACGGGGCCCTTTGAGCGGTTCAGACTGAGTCGTTTAGCAACGACGGCACCCAAGCTAAAAGTTGTGTCTTGAAACAAAGCATGGCGTAAAATGACAATATCAGGGGCACTGAGATTCCCACTGTTCCCGCGACCAATTAAACATCTACTAGCAAAAAAGCAAAGTAGCACAGAACAGGGAAATGTATACTAGTAATTCTTGCCCCTGAGACTTGTCTAGTCTCTCCTACAGCTATCATGTCAATAAACCCTTCAACGTCTTTGCGACGTGGTTCATCAAGACTGCCTTCAAAGGGTATCTTGCATATTTCACAAAACTCAAAGAATGATATTTCCTTAACCTCATCATATAAACGAAACTCCACTGTAGGTGGTGTTTTCTTAGCATGGAAATGAAAATTTTGCGTGAAAATATTAGTGAGTAAGAGATATTGTTCACGCTGGTCAAGGAGGAAGTCGGCCAGGCCTGTATTATTTGCCAACCAATAAAAGTCTTTGTAAATCCCGGCGGCTCTCATGAACTCATTACAAGGCCATTCACACGGCCAAACTTCCGCCATGAGAGGGAGATTATATTTGGGATTCTTATTTTGTTCGTTAGTCTTCTCCTCTGAACTCTTACTGGAGGAGCCCCTCAACAATCTCTTAATCATTTTCCCCCTATGAAAATTTCTAAAAATTTTAGTAACTCAAAATAAAAGGTAACCAAACTCAACAAGATTGATAGCAACAACTCCTACTAGTGCCTAGAGACTATATCATGCATTAGAACTACTTGGGACCAAGGAAATTTGACATGCAAGCTCAAGAACAAGGTCACCACAGCAGCAAAAATTGGCAATCAATAAAGCACTAGAACAAAAACTAATTGGACCAATGGAGGAGTCACATACCAAGGAACAATCTCCCCAAACAGTTTGGTGAATGGTGCTTTGAGCAAGGAGATCGAAAATGGCAGCAAGATGAGCTACAACTCGTGCTTGAGCAAGTTGGTGATTTTTTTTGGGAGGAAGAAGAAGGGTATGGGTGCAAGAATAAGTGGAGGGGGGCCACGTGGGGCCCACGAGGCAGGGGGCACGCCCTATGAGGGTGGGCGCGCCCTGGACCTGTCAGGACCGGATTTTCGGGATAAATCTCCCAGAAAATGGCCCTTGTGCTCACCAGCCCCAGGATTACTGTTAGCTGATGAGGCACCACTTGATACAGAAATTCCAAGCAAAAATACAAAATATGTAGTACAAGACCATTCTGTTCTGTGAGTACAACACAAGGTTTCTAGTGGCTGATGGCGGAAGAGGTTTGTGTTACATCGGTGTCTATGGGACTCCATTTCCCACAGGAACAGCTGACCAGGATAACTCCTATCTTCGCGTGGCTGCTATCATGATTGCGTAGGTTCCGGGGCTGTCATCGCAACGCTCCTCTCCATGCAAGAAATCTGGCCAAGACAATAGCCAGGGACAAGCCAGTGAGTACTTTGAATGTACTCGCAAACATTATGAACACAGGTACAATATAACAAAAGATAATCATGCTCTGAAATATTTCATGATCACAACGTCAGTCACAAAAATAAATAAAAGAAATCCATGGTGCACGCAAGCAGGTTATTCATATAAAACATGAATAAGCGTTCAGAGAAATAAGATAAAATGCACCGGTCGGGTGTCTGGAGCGACGCCTCGAAAGAAAAAAATAAAGCATGCCTCAGTCGGGTGTTTGAGCGACACCTCATAAAGGGCTTAAAAGGAAATAATAACAAACATGCCACAGTCGGGCGTCTGAGCGACACCACATAAAGGGCTTATAAAGGTAATAATAACGAACATGCCACAGTCGGGCATCTGAGCGACACCACATAAAGGGCTTATAAAGAAAATAATAATGAACATGCCACAGTC
>LR738714.1:494522485-494725733 GCA_902687465.1 Secale cereale | reverse complement strand
ATAAAGGGCTTATAAAGAAAATAATAACGAACATGCCACAGTCGGGTGTCTGAGCGACACCACATAAAGGGCTTATAAAGAAAATAATAACGAACATGCCACAGTCGGGCGTCTGAGCGACACCACATAAAGGGCTTATAAAGAAAATAATAACGAACATGCCATAGTCGGGCGTCTGAGCGACACCACATAAAGGGCTTATAAATGAATTTAATAACAAACATGCCACATTCGGGCGTGTGAGCGACACCACATAAAGGGCTTATATAAGAATAATCACAGCGAATAGCTAGGAGGTAGATCCGTCCCAGGGATACTCAATAACTTAAATAATATAAATGGTTAGTCCATAATACTACTACTAATAATAATCATCATAAGTCACAAGTCATGATCCATGTTCTGTTTTAGTGGTTCCTCCTCCGAAGACCGACACTAAGACCGACACTTGACCCATCCCAGACTGTAGTCCTTACCCGTGGGCACGGCTATTCGAATAGATATAATCTCTGAAAGGGTGTACTCTTTACCCACGAGTAACAGATTCCTTTAGTCCATCGAGACTAATTCCGTCTACGGTCTTTTAATTGAAAAGACACCTGACTGCACACACCAGCCTAACTTACCGGTGTCTGGAATCACCCACGACACCCGTTAAGCGAAACTCTAAGTGGGGAGGCTACAACCTCGACTAGCATGGGATCACAAAATTTATAACGCGCGCAAACTAGGGGAGCTACCCCTTCGGCTCCAACCGAAAACACCCATGCCCTCGGACCAGGTGGCATGCCTACTGGATGCAGCCGTTATCTTCCACCATGGCCTCTCTGTATGGTGTGTGCTAGAAAGGGGTTGACAACTTACTGAACCGTACCCTACCTATGGCAGGGACAAGCGGTAGTACGAAACAAGTATGGGGGTTACTGGAACAAGACTCGATCTACGGTCGACTCAGGAGGTTAAAGCATCACTTGCATGATTAGCATAACCAATATATTCCACACCAACAGACGGAATCACCACCCATCATACCTCACCATGCCATACCGGACACAACCGTGTCGACGAGGAACTAGGGACAAGCTCGTGTCTACACAAGACAGAGACTTTCCCGGATTCTTTCCGGTAGGCATGAAAGGCATACGAGGGAGATTACCATCACAAGCATATTAATTTCCAACAGCAAGGAATTTACATCATGCACTCATGAGCATGATCATATCATCACATAAAATAACGAATGGTCCATGTCAAGGTGGTGTTGTAATCGTATCAACAACACACATTTTTTTTGCCAGGGTTCAGAATGGTTGCCTCAAGAGTATGCAAGTGGGGTGCATTTTCTTAAAGTTGCCTTCTTTTTCAAAATCCTATTTTACGAAAATTTGAATTAACACATAGTTTCAAAACAGTAAAAAAAAGTTGTTTGTAAAATTTTCAAATAAATATGAAAATAAACTAGACAAAATTTGAGAAACAACGGAAAAAGAATCAAATCAATTGGACTTATATTTTAAAAGTTACAGCCAGTCAAAGTTTAGTCAAAAATCTGTTTTTAATAAAAATCAGAAAAAGAAAACGTTTCGGCATCACTTACGCTTTCCTCTAGTGAAGGCGTATTTGGTGGAATACGCTTCCACTTAAACCAGCGCGGGTCGTTGCTGGGTCACTGACAGTGGGTCCCTTGGGCCCACTGGTCAGGTTTGACCAGTCGCTCGCGTCCTCTTCCACCTCTGTCCGAGCGGAGGCGGAGCTCCGGCGATCAACGCCGGCGATTGGTGGCTCCCCACGGCATTCCGAGGGAAGGGATGGATCCGCCAGTCCAGGGTGGTCCTTCCGGTGGTCGACAGGCTGGCGGGGACGCAGGGTGTCGCCGGCGGCGAGCTCCACGACGGACGGTGGCCTCGGGAGAATTGGGGACTCGAGCTACGGTGGTTCCCGATCAAGTTTGAGAGGTGGGGTGGCTCCGCAAGGTCTAGGGGAAGAGAATGGGGGCACTAGAAGGGGCTAGGGACCTCGGTCTTGGCCAGATTTTACCGGAGCGCGGCGGCGGCCGAACTTGCCGAGGATGGGGGAGATGATGGCCTCTGGTCAAACTGGGGGAGAAGGGGGCTTCCTACCACTTGAGCATGGCCGCTTACGAGCTCAAGCGTGATCGGGAGTGCTATTTATAGCCTGGGGAGGTCGGTTCCCGCGGCTGCGGATATGAACGCCGACGAACCGCCGTTTTGTAGCGAGGGGGTGCATGGCAATGGCTGGCGGGGTCTGGCAGGGCGAGTGGATGAGTTCGAGCTGTTCCAGGGGCAGTTGGCGCGCTGTAGTGGCTCGTGCGGCGCCCTCCATGGCAGGAGCCTGTTGTGGACGATGGTGTGCCGCCAAGGGGGCTCTGACAGCGGCGCTGTAGGGCGCTAGGGTGGCTTGGCGGGCTCTGGCAACTGGGCGGTATCGAGGC
The DNA here is from genome assembly GCA_902687465.1 of Secale cereale. Classification (NCBI taxonomy): domain Eukaryota; kingdom Viridiplantae; phylum Streptophyta; class Magnoliopsida; order Poales; family Poaceae; genus Secale; species Secale cereale. Next base: position 494,723,281 of record LR738714.1, on the reverse strand, counting down.
GTGGCCCTGCGAGCGCGCGAAGGCCGGGGGGCAAGACGCGGCGGCTCGGGCGCACGCACGTGCAAAACGCGCGCTCTAATCGCGCTCCGGGCACGCACGGCAATCGTTTGACAAACTGCCAGAGCGCCCAAACTTGCTTGAATGCCGATGCAAATCAACAAACCTAGGTTAGAGGTAGCTAGGAGATTAGTAGACATGTTGGTTAGGCGGAGCAAGCCGGTCCAACATGTAAACTAAAAACTATGCCAAAACTGCTCATGCACTCAAGGTGTTTGACATAATGCTATGGTCATCTCGGCACCTCTTGGGGTGGCCAAAAAATCCAGATCATAGTCTCTTTAGGTGATAAAGAGGGTGGTAAGATTAGTTTGGTAAAACCAGAAACTTGTTAGTGTAAGTTTTTGAGAAAATCAAATTTGGACAGAAAATAAAAGGCATTATTGCATGGACCAAAAATATTCCAATGGGTCCAATCTCCTGGACTTAAGGGTTTGGTAGAGTGGTCTATAAGTAGGAAAAAGGGTCATGGGTAAAAGGGCAAGTTAAAATGGGGTTGCAGTAGGAAGTACCAAATTGGACCAGAGAGCAAAAGAGGATGATTTGCTCAAATTTTTAAAAGAACGGCAAAGGGTTTTTGCATAAAGTTGAATTATACACAACTACTAACATCCCCAAATTTTGGTGGAATTTTTAAATGAATCTATCAAAGGGGTTGTAGTGCAAAAAGGGGCTCCAGAACTTATGAAAAATCATTTTAAAAGAAATAAGGCTCCGGAAAATAATTATAGAAATAAATATACTGACAAAAGAAATGTTTTCTTGAGAAGATATACAAGTCCAACAATATTTTTGAAAGGTTTCCTTTTGGAGGGAAAAACTCCACAATTCAAAAGAAAAGAGTGGTTCTAAAAAATCCAGAAAACAAAAATTTAAATTTACCATGGCAAAGTTTTAATTAATAAATCATGGTCAAAATTTTGGGGTGTTACAGGATCCTCGTGGCCAGGTGCTCGCTCCCCTCGTTGTTTGTTCTGTGCCATATATTCTCAAATATTCTAGAAAAAAATCATATTAAATTTTCAGGGCATTTGGAGAACTTCTATTTTCGGGTATTTTTTATTACACGGATAAGTCTGGAAATAGACAGAAAATACTATTTTTGCTTTATTTATCCTAATTAACAGAAAGTAAAAGGAGGGTACAGAAGGTTGTGCTATCTAGATTCACCCATCTCATGCTCATCAAAGGAATCCATTAACAAGGTTGATCGGGTATTGTTAATAAACTCTTTCTGAATAACATGAAACCGGAGAATTTTTGAATAACACTAGGTTACCTCAATGGGGATATGTATGTCCCCAACAATAAGAATGCCATATGTCTTCTTGGCAGTAGGAAGAGGAAATTCAAAACCTCCAATAGTAATAGTTGAAAATTTTCCAATATAATTGATACTATGGACCTGAGCTTCTTTCCTCGGAAACTGGACAGTATGCTCATTACCATTGACATGAAAAGTGACATTGCCTTTGTTGCAATCAATAACAGCCCCTGCAGTATTCAAAAAGGGTCTACCAAGGATAATAGACATACTATCGTCCTCGGGAATATCAAGTATAACAAAGTCCGTTAGAATAGTAACATTTGCAACTACAAGAGGCACATCCTCACAAATACCGACAGGTATAGCAGTTGATTTATCAGCCATTTGCAAAGATATTTCAGTAGGTGTCAGCTTACTCAAGTCAAGTCTACGATATAAAGAGAGAGGCATAACACTAACACCGGCTCCAAGATCACATAAAGCAGTTTTAACATAGTTTCTTTTAATGGAGCGAGGTACAGTGGGTACTCTTGGATCTCCTAGTTTCTTAGGTATTCCACCCTTAAAAGTGTAATTGGCAAGCATGGTGCAAATTTCTACTTCAGGTATCTTTCTTTTATTGGTAATAATATTTTTCATATACTTAGCATAAGGATTTGTTTTAAGCACATCAGTAAAACGCATATGCAAAAAGATAGGTCTAATCATTTCAGCAAAGCGCTAAAAATCCTCATCATCCTTTTTCTTGGATGGTTTAGGAAGAAAAGGCATGGGTTTTTGAACCCATGGTTCTCTTTCCCTACCGTGCTTCCTAGCAACAAAGTCTCTTTTATCATAATGTTGATTCTTTGATTGTGGGTTATCAAGATAAACATCAGGTTCAATCTCTACATCATTATCATTGCTAGGTTGAGGATCATCATGAACATCATCATTAACATTATCACTAGGTTCATGTTCATTACCAGATTGTGTCTCCGCATTAGAAACAGATATATCGTTAGGATTCTCAGGTGTGTTAGCTACAGGTTCATTAGAAGTATGCAAAGTCCTATCATTTTTCTTTTTCTTCTTCTTAGAAGAACTAGGTGTATCTAAACTAGCTCTCTGAGAATCTTGCTCAATTCTCTTAGGGTGACCCTCAGGATACAAAGGTTCCTGGGTCATTTTACCACCTCTAGTAGCAACTCTAACAGTATAGTCATTATTCTTACTATTTAATTCATTGAGCAAATCATTCTGAGCTTTAAGTACTTATTCTACTTGAGTGGTAACCATAGAAGCATGTATACTAATGAGTTTCAGTTCACCTTTAACTCTAGAAAGATAATCACTCAAGCGTTCAATCATATAAGCATTATGTTGCAATTGTCTACCAACGTAAGCATTGAAGTTTTCTTGTTTCGCAATAAAATTGTCAAACTCATGTAAGCACTGGCTAGCAGACTTATAACGAGGGATATCACCTTAATCAAATCTATAAAGAGAATTTACCTTTACTACCTGTGTCGGGTTATCAGGACCATGTATTTCTTCAATAGGTGGTAAATTCTTAACATCTTCAGCTTTAATACCTTTTTCTTTCATAGATTTCTTTGCCTCTTGCATATCTTCAGGACTGAGGAATAGAACACCTCTTTTCTTCGGAATTGGCTTAGGGGCTGGTTCAGGAAGTATCCAATTATTTTCATTGGCCAACATATTATTCAATAGTAATTCAGCTTGATCAACAATTATTTCCCTGAAAACACAACCAGCACAACTATCCAGGTGGTCTCTGGATGCATCGGTTAGTCCATTATAAAAGACATCAAGTATATCATTCCTCTCAAGAGGAAGATCAGGCAAAGCATTAAGTAATTGGAGAAGCCTCCCCCAAGCTTGTGGGAGACTCTCTTCTACAATTTGCACAAAGTTATATAATTGCAGAGAAGTAATACATCATATCCTGGGGACTATGCACACAACCAGGATCAAGAGAATTAAACCAAGTCTTAGCATCACCCTTTAACGAGAACGGAAACAACTTAAGGATATAGTAGTAACGAATCTTTTCATCATTGGTAAACAGGGTGGCTATATCATTCAACTTAGTAAGATGTGCCACAATAGTTTCAGATTCATAGCCATGGAAAGGATTAGATTCAACCAAACTAATTAACTCAGGATCAACAGAGAATTCATAATCCTTATCATTAACAAAGATAGGTGAAGTAGCAAAAGCAGGGTCATGTTTCATTCTAGCATTCAAAGACTTTTCTTTCAGCTTAGCTAATAATTTCTAAAGATAATATATATCGTTGCAAGCAAGAAAGTCTCTAGCAGTTTCTTCATCCATAACATAACCCTTGGGAACAACATGAAAATTCATATCTAGGGGGAGAAGCTTCATCATCACTTTCATAAATATTATCAGTTTCAATATTTGCATACTCCCTAACCCTAGCAATTTGTTCATCTAGAAAATCACCTAGTGGTAGAGTATTATCAGGCATGGAAGTAGTTTCATCATACATAGCAGAAGTGGCATCATCAAGAACATACCACATATCAGATTCAATAGAAGGAGTAGGTGTCGCAAATTTACCCATAACAGATGGTGAATCTATTGCAGAGCTAGATGGCAGTTCCTTACCTCCCCTCGTAGTTGAGGGACAGATCTTGGTTTTTGAGTCCTTCAAATTCTTCATAGTGATCAACAGATATAAATCCCAAGTGACTTAAAGAATAGATCTATGCTCCCCGGCAACGGCGCCAAAAAATAGTCTTGATAACCCACAAGTGTAGGGGATCGCAACAGTTTTCGAGGGTAAAATATTCAACCCAAAACTGTTGATTCGACACAAGGGGAGCCAAAGAACACTCTTGAGTATTAGCAGATGAGTTGTCAACTCAAAAACACCTGGAAACTTAGTATCTGCAGCAAGATAGTTTAGTAGCAAAGTAATATGGAGATAGCGGTAGCGGCAATAAAAGTAACGGTAGTGTTTTTGTAGTTTTTGTAATAGTAACAACGGAAAAGTAAATAAGCAACAAGCAATATGTGAAAATCTCATAGGCATTGGATTGTTGATGGGGAATTATGTTGGATGCAATTCATCATGTAGAAGTTATAACCTAGGGTGACACAGAACTAGCTCCAGTTCATCAATGTAATGTAGGCATGTATTCCGAATATAGTCATACGTGCTTATGGAAAAGAACTTGCATGACATCTTTTGTCATACCCTCCCGTGGCAGCGGGTCCTATTGGAAACTAAGGGATATTAAGGCCTCCTTTTAATAGAGAACCGAACCAAAGCATTAACACATAGTGAATACATGAACTCCTCAAACTACGGTCATCACCGGGACTGGTCCCAATTATTGTCACTTTGGGGTTGCTGGATCATAACACATAGTAGGTGACTATAGACTTGCAAGATAGGATCAAGAACACATATATATTCATGAAAACATAATAGGTTTAGATCTGAAATCATGGCACTCGGGCCCTAGTGACAAGCATTAAGCATAGCAAAGTCATAGCAACATCAATCTCAGCACATAGTGGATACTCGGGATCAAACCCTATCAAAACTAACTCGATTACATGATAGATCTCATCCAACCCATCACCGTCCAGCAAGCCTATGATGGAATTACTCATGCACGGCGGTGAGCATCATGAAATTGGTGATGGAGGAAGGTTGATGATGATGATGGCGATGATCTCCACTCTCCGGAGCCCCGAACGGACTCCAGACCAGCCCTCCCGAGAGAGGTTAGGGCTTGGCGGCGGCTCCGTATCGTAAAACACGATAATTCTTTCTCTCTAATTTTTTTCTCCCCGAAAGTGAATATATGGAGTCCGGGGGTACGTCGGTGGAGCATCAGGGGCCCACGAGGCAGGCCCACCCTCGTGGACAGGGTGTGGGCCCCCTGACGTAGATCTTTCCGCAGATATTTTTTATATTTTCCAAAATAATTCTTCATGGATTTTCAGGTCATTCCGAGAACTTTTTATTTCTGCACAAAAACAACACCATGGCAATTCTGCTAAAAACAGCGTCAGTCCGGGTTAGTTCCATTCAAATCATGCAAGTTAGAGTCCAAAACAAGGGCAGAAGTGTTTGGAAAAGTAGATACGTTGGAGATGTATCAGTATCAATAATTTTTTATTGTTCCATGCTATTATATATTCTGTTTTGGATGTTTAATGGTCTTTATTATACACTTTTATACTATTTTTGGGAATAACCTACTAACCCAAGGCCGAGTACAAATTGTTGATTTTTTGCCTATTTCAGTGTTTCGCAGAAATGGAATATCAAACGGAATGAAACCTTCGGGAGAGTTATTCTTGGAAATATCAACATGAAAGACTTGGAGTACCCGCCAGGAAGCGAAGGAGGTGGCCATGAGGGCAGCGGCGCGCCCAGGGGGTAGGCGCGCCCCCCACCCTCGTTGGCCAACCTGTTGATCCCCCGATGTGCCTCTTCGGCCTATATATACTCTCATACCCTGAAAACATCGAGGCAACAGACGAAACCCTAATTCCACCGCCGCAACCTTTTGTTCCCGTGAGATCCCATCTTGGAGCCTGTTTTGGAGCTCCACCGAAGGGGGATCGATCATGGAGGGCTACTACATCAACACCATAGCCTCTCCGATGAGTTGTGAGTAGTTTACCACAGACCTTCGGGTCCATAGTTATTAGCTAGATGGCTTCTTCTCTCTCTTTGGATCTCAATACAAAGTTCTCCTCGATCTTCAAGGAGATCTACTCGATGTAATCTTTTTGCGGTGTGTTTGTTGAGATCTGATGAATTGTGGGTTTATGATCAAGATTATCTTTGAACAATATTGGATTATTTTATGAAATCTTTAATGTATGATTATAATATCCTTGGTTTGGCCTACCAGATATATAGTTCTTGCAATGGGAGAAGTGCTTGGCTTTGGGTTCAATCTTGCGGTGTCCTTTCCCAGTGACAGTAGGGGCAGCAAGGCACGTATAGTATTGTTGCCATCGAGGATAAAAAGATGGGGTTTATATCATATTGCTTGAGTTTATCTCTCTACATCATGTCATCTTGCTTAAGGCGTTACTCTGTTCTTATGAACTTAATACTCTAGATGCATGCTGGATAACGGTCGATGTGTGGAGTAATAGTAGTAGATGCAGAATCATTTCGCTCTACTTGTCACGGATGTGATGCCTATATATAACGATCATGCATAGATATGCTCATAACTATGCACTTTTCTATCAATTGCTCGACAGTAATTTGTTCACCCACCGTAGAATTCTGCTATCATGAGAGAAGCCACTAGTGAAACCTATGGCCCCCGTATTTATTCTCTTCATATTAATCTTCCATCTACTTTACTCTGCATTATTTCATTTCCGTTTCTATACCACAAATACCAAAAATATTATCTTATCATATCTATCAGATCTCACTCTCGTAAGTGATCGTGAAGGTATTGACAACCCCTTATCGCGTTGGCTGCGAGGTTCTTATTTGTTTGTGCAGGTGCGAGGGACTCTCGTGTGGTCTCTTACTGGATTGATACCTTGGTTCTCAAAAACTGAGGGAAATACTTACGCTATTGTGCTGCATCACCCTTTCCTCTTTGAGGGAATACAACACAAGCTCGATAAGTAGAAACTAGTAATGTTCTTAGACTAACAAATGATGTGCAGATACTTGAAGCCGGATCCAAGAATATGGAGGCGCAAGTGGCAAAGATAGCAGAGAGCCAAACCTTGGTTGTGTCCAACTTTGTGGGTAAACCGGAGCCTAACCTGGTTGAAGATGTTAAAATAGTAAGAAGCAACGAAGAGAAAGCTGAGGTACTTGACACAAGTCATGTGCTAGAGTACAATTATACCATTTCAGGTTTTTTCAAGATGATATCCATGAAGTGTCCACTACCAGAGGTAACTAACGATGAGGCCTCACTGGTACGTGTCGGTGCTATACAAACGGTTTTTAACCCCTTTCCTCGACGGCATTTGGAACTATCGCCAAGTGAGTGTGGGTGATAGGGGGTCCTTCCCACATGACCCAGAAACCATCGGGGATGGGCGAGCGGCTACTAACGACCGCCATAGAATAAACGTATGAGAAGCCGCCCCAATCCCACACGTTACATCTCGACATTACGTTTCTGATCAGAGAGACATCCCAAATGAGTACGCCACTATAGTTGTGTGAAAAAGGTGGACATCAACATTTAATCTGATGATATGTTTGTGATAGGCACGTTATCGTACACGGTTCAAGAATGTAAAATGTGTGCGGTGCCTCTACTAATGTCAACGTGTCCATTTTCATGACTATGTGCTATTGGTATTCCTATCACACACGCACACTGGTTTGGAACGTTTGCCATGTTACCATGCATCGCACATGCATATGAGATGAAACCGTGTGTGCGTTTGTCGGGCATCGCAAACATTTCACGTCAAAGAACCGTATGTTCTCTTTTTTCATCGCACACATTGTTTTCTTTCTAAACGTGTGCACACTATTTTATTCGCTCCTATATATTTTTATTTTTGCCTGTAATTTATTATTCGAATTGGAAATTTTGAAATATGAAACATGCAATTCAAATTCCCAGCATAATGGTTCAACAATGAATCCATAAATAAAATTGCCAGTACAATATGTTCAATAATTACAGGATTAGACAACAATTAACTATGATGAACCACAATATTTACAAGCAATAAAGGTGAAGAGACAAGTGTAAATCATTTTGACTGCCGGTGGTGTTGAAGAAGCGGAATGTTCACAATGTGCCTTCCTGCATGCCATATGCATGAACAACTATTTTCCAACCCCTTATGACGATCACCCACCCATCCTTCAACGGCTTCAGGAAGACTTCTAGAGCATTATCATGGTAGCATGAATTATATACTTTAACTTAGTTGCCTCCACTCCGGTCATGTAGTTTGCAAGGTAATCATCAGTAATTAGCTTTGGAAACCACTGAAAAGAGAAAAATATCAGATACTGAGGTCTAATAGAGTAACTTGTTGTGGGCAGGGGGAAAATACAACACATTACTTACCATCCTAAAGTTCACTGTTGTCTTGGACAAAGTGTAAATAAAGACATTAATTCCCATCACCTGTTTCTTTCGCCTAACAATCTTTCTTAGTTTCCTCACTTGACGCTTGTTCATGAATATCTCATTGCCCCATATGCAAAAAGGATCAAAGCGTGGATCAGTACCGCTCATATATGTGCCTACAAGCAACCAGTAAATGTTAGAAGCTAAACTGAGATTGCACAAATTATGTAAAATGCAACTACCTATGTTCCTAAGTACATGTTTATTTAGAGATTTCAATATGAACTACATACGGATGTATATAGAATTATAGATATAGTTTAGATTAGAATCTAGATTCACTCTTTTTGCTCCTTATGTAGTCTATATTGGAATATCTAAAAATACTTACATTTAGGAATAGATGGTGTATAAGACATGGGATGCAGCTAACCTCGACGGCAAACAACATCATCTCCCATTTTAGCCCTGTGTAAGTACATGGAAAGCCAATGTTAACTAGAACAGAGGTAACATGCACCAAAAATAGCAAATGGTAATATAATGGCAGCATTTGTAGTGATATCTTCATTATGAAAGAGTAGCTCGGTAGCAAAGGGACGGATTAAAAAAATGTATACAACTATTAATTGAAACAAGCTTAACAACATCCTAATTCATGTTTCATAAGTTTGTAGCCATTGAAATACAACTATTTCATAATGGATACAACTGTTAATTGCAACATGCTTAATGGCCATTGAAACTGGTACTGATAAAAATGCAATTGGCAGAGTTAAACATCACAAGGCAGGTGCTGCCAGAGCAGATACTGGCCCAGTTGTCTATAAAGAGGTAGGGAAAATAGCTAAAACGTGTTAGGCATGTTTACTACGACATGCTTAATACATCGATCATACAAAACATAGCCATTAATTGCAACTGGTATTGGTAAGATTGAACTGGTGAATATTGAGTACATACTAGGTAAGTCCTGAGATGTAGTTCCCGGGGCACTTCATCTTGGCCAGAGCCCGCCCAAAGTCAGCGGTGGCGTAGGCGAGCTGTTCCTCCATGCCGAAGCGTGGATCAATGCCACTGACATGTGTACCTACAGGCAACCAGTAAATGGTAGAAGTTAAACTACAATTGCACAAATGATGTGAAATACTATAAGACATGAGATGCAGCTAACCTCAACAGCAAACAACAACATCGGCCGTTATGACCCCGGTAAGTACATGGACAGGCATTTTAAGTACAAGAGGGTTAACATCCACCAAAAATAGCAAATTGGCAGCATCTCTAGTGATATCCTGAGCCACGTATTGTAAGTTTGTTGCTAGTATTGGTGAAATTGAGCTGGACGGTTAATACTTGAACATCACATAGTGTGAACTGTGGAGTACTGAAATAAACAAGGCACAAACATTCTTAATACATCAACCGTACAAACATAGCCATTGCAAGTGATATTGGTAAGATTTAGCTGGTCAGGTCATACATGTTAAGTCCCGGGGGGTAGTCGCTGGGGCATTTCATCTGGACCTGAGCCTGCACCATGTCGGCGGCGGCCGAGGTGAGGTGTTCCTCTAGGACAACATGCATAGTGGACATCGCGCCATGGACTGCCATCAGCTCCTCGACCTCCACATGATATGTGGTTGGGCTTGCGTGGCGATGCTCTGGAGGTAGGGCAGTGGTGATTTGGAGGCATTAGGATGTTTCTCAAGCGCCATTTAAGCAATTAGTTCGGGCCGTGATAGATATCGGTGGGTTACCTAATTGGATTCGAGCAGAACATAGATGGCGTTGAAGCTGTGGTTGCGCTGGCGGCGATTTGAGCTACTAGTAGGGGGGTGCCAGGGGGGAGATACTGAGGAATTTTGATGGGTGGGGATGCGGTTGGAGGAATACATTCTGAAATCGCGCACCTAATGAAAATTTTGTTGCGAAACTTGAAACTTGGGCGGGGGAAACACACAACGCACGCGAAGCATGTCAAATACTCGTGTGCGAGAAAACAGAAAATTGGCAGATCCCGTCTCCAAAAAAATGTACACGTGTAGTTCATTTTTTTGGTCAATGGTGCGCCTGATTTATTAGGAAACATCACACACGTAACTGACTTATGGATCATTAACCTAAAAAATGAACACGGGTACGGCATATAAACCATGTGTTTTGTGATCTTCTAATGATTAACGCAAAAAATGCACATGGCCACACATGCTAATCAACACTCAAAGCACTCAAAGGATGCTCTTACCGACATTGTGCGTTAATACTACAAACTTAAATTACTGTAATTTGCTCTAATACTACAAACTTAAACTACTTCTCACATGTTGGCCAGACACCGGCGTTCTCCTTCCCGGCCTTTTAGGCGGCAGCCCACCGTGCTTCGGTCTCCGCCCAGCTCTCCTCATCACGGTGTACGGCCTCTTCTTTCTTGCGGCGACGGGAATCTCTTTTCTAGACTGCTTTCTGCCTTTTCCGCTCATTCTGTGCGGCTTTGCCCGCCTCTAGATCTACCGCCAATTCGGTCATGGCAGCCTGAAAGTCCGCCCATGTAACTATGTCGCCGCCGGCATTGATGAACTCGGTGCGGCGAGATGCCATCGCTACCTTACCATGTGTGCGGTCGCGGGTGGCGAGGAACGCAGCACTACGGGATACCATCGCTTCTTTACCAGTTACTGTGCACCGCGGTGCCATGAACGACGCTTGGAGAGAGCTCTGGGTCGGAGGGGCCGGGCAGCCGTATAGTGCGGTGGTTTTTAAGAGCTCAACGATAAATGACAAAGGAAATTTGGCTTCCCTTATAATTTTTCTCATTCATTATCGCACACGGCTCATCTCCGTCGCTTCCGGAAACAGTGTGCGCTCAGCCTATTGTGTGTTGCGTTATGATTGGCCAGAACCCCAGCCATGCGGATCGCGCGTGTGCAACATAGGATGTGTCGCAATCGAATGACAATCCACATTCCTCACATCACACCCGGGCAGCTGTAGCCGGATTGGATTTATATGTGCTAAATGCCTAGAAAATGCACATAATCCCCTAAATATGGTAAATGAGCCCGGAAAAACGCCAAATTTGAACAAAGTGATTTGCAGGGTGTATGTTCGTCGTAGAAAAAAATCCAGGGCAAAGAACAAAGAAAATTTGGATTCGCCTTCCATCTTGGTGATTTCCCTCTCGAAAGCATGGAACTTCTTCGGTGATGGTTCGATTTATGAAGGGCATGCATGACGACATAAGCCGAACCTTCTCAAATTTTTAACAGGGCATGGTGAGGTCATACCATGGCACCATGCCAGGCGTCATGTTTTTTCAAGCATTTATTTCATTTTTCTATAGTTGAAAACCCAGTAAACAAACGTTTGTGGTTGACTATTGCAACACATTTCATCGAAATATGTGTCCACTCCTTGTAAAAGGCATGAGAATTTACTAAATGGCACGAGCATGGTTTTCCAGGCCGTTCTTGTGCAACCTTTTATGCACCGATTGTTTGAACTTGAATTATGTGCATTAATGCCTAGAAATTGCAGATAATCCCCTAAATATGGTAAATGAACCCGAAAAAGTGTCAAATTTGAACACGGTGAGTTCCAGGGTGTATGTACATCGTAGAAAAAACTCATGGACAAAGGACAAAGGAAATTTGGACCCCCCTTCAATCTTGGTGATTTCCCCCTCGAAACCATGAAACTTCCTCGGTGATGGTTTGATTTATGAAAGGCGTGCATGCCGATATAAGAAAAACATTATCAAATTTTTACCAAGGCATGATGAGGCCATACCATGGCACCACGCCAGGCGTCATGTTTCCAAGCATGTATTTCATTTTTGTATAGTTGTTAACCCAGTAAATGACGCGTTTATGGTTGACTATTGCCACACATTTCCTTAAAATATATGCCCATTCCTTGTAAAAGGCATGAGAGTGAACTAAATAGCACATGCATGGTTTTCCAGACCGTTCTTGTGCACCTTTTCATGCACCGATTGTTCGAATTTGAATTACGTGCATTAATGCCTAGAAAATGCAAATAATCCCGTAAATATGGTAAATGAGCCGGGAAAATGTCAAATCTGAACACATTGCTTTTGAGGCGGTATGTTGATAGTTGGTAAAAAAACTGAATGACAAACTAGGACGGAAATTTGGATTCCCCTTCAATCTTGGTGATTTCCCTCTCTAAAGCATGGAACTTCCTCGGTGATGGTTCGATTTATGAAGGGCGTGCATGACGATGTAAATAAACCTTCTCAGCTTTAAACCAGGGCACGGTGAGGCCATACCATGGCACCATGCCAGGCGACATGTTTTTCAAGCACGTATTTCAATTTTCTATAGTTCATAACCCAGTAAATGACGCGTTTGTGGTTGACTATTGCCGCGCATTCCCTTGAAATATCTGCCCAATCCTTGTAAAAGGCTTGAGAATTTACTAAATACCACGAGTATGGTTTTTTCAGACCATTCTTGTGCACCTTTTCATTCACCGATTGTTCGAATTTGAACTATGTGGATTAATGCCTAGAAAATGCACATAATCCCCTAATATGGTAAATGAGCCCGAAAAAATGCCAAATTTAAACTCGTTGCATTAGAGGGGGTACTTTGATTGTAGAAAAAACTAAATGACAAGCTAGGAGGGAAATTAGGATTCTCGCCCTCTTCAATCTTGCTGATTTCTCCCTCGAAACCATGAAATTTCCTCGGTGATGGTTCGATTTATGAACGGCATGCATGACGACATAATACAAACATTCTCAAATTTTTACCAGGGCATGGTGAGGCCATACCATGGTACCACGCCAGGCATCATGTTTTCCAAGCACGTATTTCATTTTTGTATAGTACCAGTAAACACATTTCCTTGAAATATCTGCCCATTCCTTGTAAAAGGCATGAGAACTTAGTAAATAGCACGATCATGGTTTTCGAGACTTTTCTCGTGCACCTTTTCAAGCACATATTGTTTGAATTTGAATTATGCGCATTAATGCCTAGAAATGCACATAATTCCCTAAATATTGTAAATGAACCCGGAAAAGTGCCAAATTTGAACACGGCGATTAGCAGGTTATGTTCATTGTAAAAAAACTCATGGACAAAGGACAAAGGAAATTTGTATTCCCATTGAATCTCGGTGATTTACTATCGCACACGATTCATCTCCGTCGCCTCTGTGAATCGTGTGTGTTAACTCACACACGCAAAAGGAAAAAAGAAAAACCTCGCCCACTTCGTCGCTACCCACTCGCCGCAGACTCCTCCGCAACTCTGCAGCTCATCAACTTCTATAGCGGCGGCCACCCTAAGCTCGGCTGTTGTCGGCGGGCGGAGGCCACGCTCCAAATGGCACGGTATTTTGCCCCTACCGCTTTCCGCTACCTATCCGCATCGACATTCTAGACTCTGGTCGACTAGGGTTTTCTGCGGGATTGGGTCGGGGATTTTTCTCAAGGAGAAGGTAATCAACTTAGCGAAATATTCACTCATCTCTTATCGCAGTCCGTCCGTCGCTGTTAATCAACTGGCGGAAATTGCCATGGAATCATTTTTGTTCTAGTTGATTTGTGGGTGTTCATTCATGTGTCTATAGTGCGAGCACAAATCGGGCAAGTGTGGTCGCGGCCAGTCGGAAACGAAGTTCTATCTCACCATTCCGGATGACTTCAGGGAGCGCTCGGTATGTTCAATCTCAACCTCACACGGTCGGCATGGCCTAAATTTATGAACGTAGACCGTCTGTTGCTACATTATCTATATATTTGCATCAAATCTTTGTTACATTATCTATTTTTATTATATTTTTTGTACTTTGCTTTCATCTATATATTCATCTGTTCTATCAATTACTCCCATATTTGCATCTTGCTTTATTATTTCAATATATCTAATTTACTATCTTAATTTTCATTTCAAGCAGTACATCACTTGCTTTGCAAGAACAAGAGTAGAAGGAAATCTTGGGCTTTACTTTGTTGATGACTCCCTAGATGTCATATTGACAACGCATCATGGATTTACAATGACGGTTAGCGTAAAACTTGATAAAGATGGTCACTCCTATTTTAATGAAGATCTTTGGAGAAAAATGTCTAAGTGCTATGAACTAAAAGTTGGCAATAAAATTCTAGTGCGTGCACCACAACCTGGTTTAATTAACATGGATGTTTACTTTCCCAACGTCATCAGCCGATCAAAGTCTAATTGAGGTTAGTGTCCTTTCAACTTTCTCCATGCTGTCATATTACTTAGCAAAATCATGGTATTTGTTTTGACTAATTGATCACTATTTAAGCAACCAATTGTGATTTCATTTTTTTGACTCCATTCCTAGGCAGTAACAAATTCTATTTACCAATTTATGTGCGCTATATATTCTTTTGCCATGTTCTGAATCTCTACTCCTAATGTCTCATTTGGTAGTCTCCGTGGTTAATTTTCGTCCCACCTCCCATGGTTTTTTTCATCCTCCCTCCCACCTCCCACCTCCCAATGATTCCCCTCTGAACTGACGAGCGGCAAAAAAACTCAAAGCAAACCAACTAGCGATGCCTCACATACTCCCCTCGCAAGCAACAAAACCAGACGGAAAAAATCTACGAAGAAAAACCAGCGAAAAAAGAACGGGCATGACCCACACGCATGCACGCACGGTGCCCTCGAGAGACTACCTCTCGCATGCACAACTCGCATTCGTCCCTGCGCCCTTCGCCGCCGCCCTCCCATCGATCCACCGTCGATCCCTGCGCTACCTACATCCTTTCGTGGCCGCCCTCCCATCAAGCTGCCTCCGCACTCCCATCAATCCGCCCTCCTCCTTTCAACCAAGGCTAGGAGCTTCCCTCCCCAATATGATCTGACGGAGAGAGTGCCAGATCCGGCCAGGGGAGCCGCCGTTGAGCCTCCACCTAGCAGAGGAGCAGCGGAATCCACGGGCCACATAGCTTGCCTCGTTGCACCGCAAAACATCGAGGGCAGGGGCACCTAGCAGAGGAGCGCGCGGCAAGCACATCACCATCCCAGCCCCGGCCCCTTTCTCACCGGACCATGGCGGCGGAGGTCGACTGTGACACCCCGATTCGCATGGAACAGGGGGCCTTCGCACGTCAGCCCAGGAATACACCTGACGCACGACAGGTCCATGATACAGCATTCCAGGTACAATAATATTCATCAAATATCAAAGGATATGATTACATCGTTGATAAATATGATTATCTGCCATAGCCCTAAGGCTATTTACATGGCAGCGGAAGTCTATTAATTGGCGATGGAAGTCTTGGTTTGGCGGCATAAATCTCTGGCTGGGCTCCACAACTCACAGGACTGGCAGGATTACGGCCTAGCGCGACGGAGCAAATGTTCCAAACAAGAGTGACCGACAAAACTGGCATGACACGCCAGGTCAGTACATTGAATGTACTTGCAAGACAACCAAATACATAGCATCCAAACAGGCAGAAGACACGGCAAGAACCAAGCACATGCAACAAACTACCTCATATCAAAACATGGCATGCAATTAAGATAAAGGAGACTGAATTATTACATAGCATCATGACATATCCAATTAATTTCAATATGGTGATAGCATCATAATAAACTATCTTACGCATGGCATAACTTAATGAATAGAACCGAGCATGGCATGGCATCATGAGACTAAAAATAAACTATTGTTCATACATAAACAAATGTACACATAACATATTACAAAATCTAGCACTACCATGGCTTCTTAAAAAAATGCAAACTATAAGTCATGCAAAATAATCAAAGTTGTACACCAATTTCATCGGACTATAATACCAACGGGTTATATTACCACATAACCGCGACCTTTTCGGTGATCGCAACCACAACCAACACTTGGTCTCCAATATTCACTGAGAACTCGTCTCGTGATTACAACTTAGTCTTGACTTCACATGACTATTTCATTCAAGTACCATATTAACAAATTTTATTATATCTGGTTTATCCTCCATTCCGATCAAGACCCAATAGTGTGACCTACTACGAACTGTGTGCTATTGATAGACTTTGTAAACACTCTACAGAGGTAGCGCACTGTACCCACACCATGGAGCCCATGGCCTCGTCATCCCATTCGGGTGGACCAACGGCGTTCCGACGAAACCGAACTACTGTCATGACACTCTCCCGGCCACTCCGACTCTGCCCTACTGGGCTAGTCCTGGGTGGCCCTGTGTCTACCAAAGACACACCGACCACCGTCGTGGCCAAACTGTCCCAAAAGGGGACCCGGTACCATAACAAAACAACTACGGGCACACAAGGCTTATGTCCGTCTACCTGATCAGGGTAGAACGTGTCCATAACCTTCCCTCATTGGAGGCACCGGCGAGAGGCACAACAAGAGTTCGTATTAAGGCCTTCCCATAAAGGCAAATGTGGCTGCACTGAAAAAGTTCGATTTGGTGGCACCATGAACCGATCCCATCGATGACGGAGGAGTTTGTTATGATTAATTCATTTTTGTTAACTCTCCATCATTATGAGCATATTTAACAAGAATGCAACAATGAGTATGCAACATACAGAAGCATATACAAAATATCGAACTTCTCAGGTGCACATGTTATAACATAAAGAATATTACAATACTAAGTAGTAACATATTAACGGTGCATTAAAAGCATCATAGCATTTTATAACGATGGCATAAAAAGCAAGTCGAGTAGCAACATGGCATTCTTAAGAACAACATCCTAACTAGCATGGCAAGAGATATCATGACAACACAAGCATACATAAAGGAAAGACTGCAGCTGAAAACAATAAGCCAACGACTGCAACTACACATGCACAAGGTACAAGCAAAGTCAACGTGCGAGTCCGGAGCTTATGATAAGAGGTTGGCTTGCCTGGGGGTCGACAAATACTCCAAAGAAAAGTGCGGAAAGCTTGCGGAAAGAATCACCGGAAACAGTTCTCTCTCGGAGGGGGCTGTTTACGGCAAGGGCAAAATGGTCATTTTCACAATGTCAAAATATTATGAAAATGACACCAACGTAACGGGCTCGACGAAACGAAAATGTGGGCTTTGGATTCACCTGATTCGGAGCTACGGGTAAAAAGATATGACCGTTTAACTACCAGGGACCCATCTGTAAAGAAAATCCTTACAAATTGGCCCCTGATAGAAAAATAGATCGCATCTTTATCAGAAATACGCCTTCCGGTGAGGAAAGTGCATTCTGGCCCGTAGAAGAGGAATAATGTGCTTTCGGTGATTCAAAGCATACTTCCCGGAATACGCTTTCGCGTGAGGGAGACGGCTTCAAGGCGGGGCGCCGCCACTTATCCACGTGGCCGACTGGGCCACGCCCTTCTCTCGCAGACAAGTGGATCCGCATGAGGAGGGGCCACCTGGCCGGGCATCTTCAACCTCCTGCTCGGGAGAGAGCGAGGCCGAGGGAGGTGTCCGCCCCGACGGCGATCACCGGCGCGTCCGGCCACCTCTCGAAGCGCACGACCTACCCAGGAGATGAGGGCGGAGAGGCGCATCGGATGAGGGTGGTTGCGGCGGCCGACGAGCACCGTAGAGGAAGCAGCAAGGCCCGCGGCGCAAAAGTGGGTTTGGTCGCCAGCGAGGTGGTGGCTACGGTGGAGGAGAGGAGGGGTTGAGGCCACGGGGAGACTCACTGGACCGTAGGGAGGCCAGTGGTGGAAGTGGAACGGCGAGAGAGGGGGCGGCATCGTCGGAATCGAGCAAAGCCCGAGGCGGCGGCCATGGTGACGATGGGGTCAGGGAGAGGCTTCGGGGACGAGAGGAGGGGATGGGGAGGCGTTGTGGCTACGGACGAGCTGGAGGGTTCTACTTATAGGTGCGGGAGAGCTCTGGAAGGGGGGCAGGGTGGCACGCGGCGTGCGACGTGTCCGTGCGCCGGTGAGGGCACAGGCGCGGCCAAGGCTCACGAGGAGGCACGGGAAGGCGACGAGGGGGGTCAAGACGAACGCCAGAGGGTCACGGAGACGAGGAAGCCGTGCGGATGAACGGAGGAAGAAGACATCGGGGAGGAAGATGATGATGCATAGGAGCACACTATTCTGGTCGTTGGCACGGCTCGCCGGAGAAGAAAACGAAGGGGGGCAGCAGTCCAGAGGGAAGAGGACGTCGAGGGGGAGCTGTAGGACATTAATGGCGAGGTCAGAGACGGTCGGAGCAGCGATGCCGACGACAATAGTGGCTAGACCACCGTTTTGGTTCGCTTGCCTCGTGGTCACCACTGGCATGGCACGCCTTGGGATTTTTACTGATGTAAAATCATGTCTACCGCGTAGTCCTTCCAGTGTCGAGTGTTACCATGGTAAAGAATCGGGTAGAAACAAACTGAGCTGAGTAAACCAAGCTCCAGAAGTTTACTGCTGCAAACTTTACCACA
Source organism: Secale cereale (assembly GCA_902687465.1). NCBI lineage: Eukaryota > Viridiplantae > Streptophyta > Magnoliopsida > Poales > Poaceae > Secale > Secale cereale. The sequence goes on along the minus strand of LR738714.1, from coordinate 494,704,469 downwards.
CTCTAGAGAGTAAACCAGAGAGGGTAATGGTAAATAGGTTGTCTGGGAGGTTTAGGGTAGAAAGGACTATGATCCTGGGAGTTTTGAGGTAAAATGGACAACTATTTACCATAGTTGCTGTACAACCACCAAAACTGACCCTGAAACTGAATCATGAAGAAACACTCACTAGGAGTGAGGGATTTAGCTATAACTTGGCCAAGCCTGATGATTTGGACATACCATGATGCTGTAAAAAGTTCATACCAAATGGACTCACCAAAATGGTACTTCGTTCACAACTACCATTTCTGTCCAACAACTTCAGAAAAATCCTCAGGGCAATTGGCTAAATGAAATAAGCCAAACTCTTGAGGAGAGGGATCATATAGATAAGAGAAGGCCTGGAAAAATTATCAGCCATAATGGAGCAAGATAAAATGCACTTACTTCCCAAACTGAAAATTTGGACAGAAAACAAGAATTGCTCCTGTGCTCACATAGTTCCATTAAATGAGCTGAATTTGGGTGGAGGCTAATTATTTGAGATACTTGAGAGGATGGAAAAGTTTCATCCCATTTGGAAACACTATGAAGGTACTTCCTTCACAAACTTGTGTTCTGGTCAGAAACTTTGAAAGAATGCACAGGGAGCTAGGATGAATGGATTGAGCTCATCTTTGGTATCCATGGGTTATTTAACAATGTTAAACATCCTGCCAAATTGCAGCTAAGTTGGACATAGGAATAGGGCACTTCCTTTACAAAGTTCTAGAGAAGGCAGAAACTTGCATTCGATCATGTGCCAAGAATTTGAATTGTGGGACAAGATATAATGATGGAACTAATGATTATATAGCAAGGGCAAACTCCACAATTTATGGGAGAATTTTCTCTGCTATAGAAATAATAGTTCCTTTGGAAAATGGCAAAGATGCAATATTGGCTAACATAGACAAAGGCAATTTTCCTTATTGTAATTGTGGCCAATATTCTTGCCAAAGCTTGGATTAGGCATGAGCATCATCTCCACCAATCCTCATGGATTTTTGAGATGCAAAACTATGCCTCTGGATTTTATTCCTTAAACTGACAATGAAAGGAATAAATCCCAATTCAAGAACATTGCATAGGACTTAGCAATATTTTTGCATATCTAAGAATTATGAAGACAAGGTGGTCTCTTGGAAAGGATGGAGTGACCAACAGATCAATGCAAATGATGGCTCCTTTGAAATCACAAAGGCCACCTAGAAATTCCAAAAGCTTGGAATTATGGTTGAGAGAAATTTGAGGTGTTGCAGATGAAGTCTTGCCCACTGATAAAGACACGAGCAAGGTTTTGAAAGGTTGAAAATGACAAGAAATCTCAGGGTCATCTAGAAATCTCCATGAGAAAAATTTGAAAGAGGGTTGCTAGGAAGAAATCACAGCACAAAATTGATAACCCAATTTTGAGGCTGTGACAACACTTCCCTCCTTAAAAATAATGTCGTCCTCGAGATTTCTAAGGTTACAGCAACCATATAAGATAGCCATCCCGGGGAAAAAACCCTGGGTTAAATTAACCCTTTGACTGGATATAGACGAGTTGGGGTACCGATAATTGGTACACCCAAAGAGAGTCATGGGCAAAACCGGGTTACCTCCACAGATAGGGGCACTCGAGATCTGTCACACGGAAAATGCTGGATGCACCCCAATGAGCAGTGGATTCACCCGCTGAGATGTGGGTCCAGGGCCCACTAGCAGCCTCCTTCTTCTACCTCCGGCTGGTTGCTTCATCTTCGTCGCTGCTCCGCGCGCGGCTTTGCGCAGCACGCATCTAGCTTCTAGGGCGATGAGGACCCTAGTGCCGTAGTGCGCGGCGTGCACGGAGACAGTGCAGCGAGCACTCACGTCGCGGGCCAGCACCTTGTCGGCACTTGATACGTCCAAAACGTATCTATAATTTCTGCTTGCTCCATGCCTCTTTTGGGTGATATTGCTATGATATTTATACACTTCCATACACTTTTGATCATATTTGGACTAACCTATTAACTCAGTGCACCCCAGTGCCAGTTTCTGTTTTCGGCTGTTTTTGTATTTCAGGTTTTCCCATTACGTAAACTGCCAGAAAAATCCCGGAAAAATTATATAAAAAAATCAGCGTTCCAGAAGCTTCCCGGCACCCGAAGTACAGCCGGAGGGGGGCCACCAGGGCTCCAGGCGCCCTGGTGGCGCGGCCCCCCTCCTGGCCGCGCCAGGGGGGCGCCTGGGCCCCCCAGGACTCCGCTGATGCCCCCCTTTGGCATATATTTATATCGTGTCCCGAAACCCTCGAGACGGGAACCCTTTTTCGCGATCTCATCTCTGTTCCGCCGCCGCCGCGCTTCCAAGATCGGGAGCACCAGGAGAACTCTTCCCGGCACCCTGCCAGAGGGGAGGATCACCACCGGGAGCTTCTCCACCACCATGGACGCCTCCCGGATGAGTTGTGAGTAGTCTCCCTTGGACCATGGGTCCATGACCAGTAGCTATGTGATGTTCTCCTCCCGTTCTTGTGCTTCACTAGTTAGTCCTCGTGACCTGCCCTACATGATCGAGGCACATATGTAATCCTTATGCTGTTGCTATGATGAGTTTGCTGGGATCCGATGGATTGTGAGATTATGTTCAGATTGTGTTTGAGTAATATATTTGATTTACCTCTTTTATATTTATGTTCATAAGTAATTATTGCATGTTCTCCGTTGCTATTTATTGCTTTGGCCAAGTAGTAGGTAGTGACTCCAAGAGGGAACGTTATGCTCGATTGTGGGTTCATGCCCCTCGATGACTAGCTTGAGTGACAGAAACATGAGTCTAGGGGATGTGTTGTTGCCACAAGGGGGAAAACAACGGTGCTTGTGCCCGCGGGTGCAAGGATTGTTTACTTTACGCAAAGTTCTTTTAATGCAGTTGCCTGTTGCTTTGAGTTTACACTATGGGTGGGACTCGCAACTTAATACCAGCGAGATGTTCTGGATAGATATCTCAAGGTGGATGATTAGTAGTAGATGCAGATGGATTTCGGTCTACTTGCCTTGGCGTACCGCCCATGCTTTGAACCTCTACCTTTCGTGCAACATAGTTAGCATTGGTTTGCGCACATAATTCTGTCAATTGCCGAGCTGTAATTCGTTTACTTAACATAGCTGTTTTATCGTCTTTTGGGAGAGAGACATCACTAGTGAACATCATGGGACCCCTGTCCATATTACCATCATTGATCACATCCGCTATTTACTTTACGCTTTTATTTACTATTTGCAGCAATACCTATCACTATTATCACTTGCGTTTGATCCTTTGTAAACGACAAGGCCGGATGGATTGACAACCTCTCTGTACTCGTTGGGAGCAAAGTTATTTGCATCTGTGTGCAGGTCCACGTTGATTGCTAATATCTGGCGCCGTTAGCAGTTGACACCTTCTTGTCGAAACTGGGAGTCTCAGGGAAATCGATCCTTGGTATCTTTGCCAAGGGAAAACTTCCGCTACACTGCATCTCAAACCTTCTACTTGGGGTAACCAACGAGGGGCGAGAAGCCATCAAGCAAAGTTTTCTGGCGCCGTTGCCGGGGACTCCACTCTTCAGGATAGGGGAGTTGCACGCTATCTTTTACCTTTGCTTTTTAGTCTTGTTAGTTTACCTTTCAGTTTTGATTTAGTGTCTTTTATCGAAAATCTCAAAAATAGTTATCTTGCTTGCTTGCTACTATGGGTTCCACCGAGAACACCAAGTTGTGTGACTTCACTAGTCACACCAACGATGACTTTATCTGCACACCTATCACTACACCTGCCACTTCAGCACCTTCTTATGAAATTAAACCTGCTTACTAAATCTAGTCATGAAAGATCAATTCTCCGGTGCTGGAGATGATGCTGCTTTACACTTGAACAATTTTGTTGAACTTTGTGATATGCAAAAGTACCAAGAGATAGATGGTAATATTGTTAAGCTTAAGCTTTTTCCTTTCTCCTTGAGAGGAGGAGCTAAAATTTGGTTTCAGTCTTTGCCTAGAAATAGCATAGATTCATGGGACAAGTGCAAAGATGCTTTTATTGGAAAATACTATCCACCTGCTAAAATTATCCAACTAAGAAGTAACATAATGAATTTTAAACAATTGGATAATGAACACGTGGTCCAAGCTTGGGAACGTATGAAATCTCTTATCAAGAACTGCCCTACTCATGGTTTGACTACTTGGATGGTTATCCAAACTTTTATGCAGGCTTGAACTTTACCTCGCGGAACTTGTTAGATTCGGCCGCGGGAGGAACTTTTATGTCAACTACACTTGGTGTTGCCACAAAGCTTCTCGATGAGATGATGACCAACTATTCCCAATGGCACACCGAACGCGCTCCAACAGGTAGGAAGGTAAACTCTGTCGAGGAGATTTCCTCCCTAAATGAAAAAGTTGACTTGATCATGTCTCTACTTTCGAAGCAATCTTCTGTTGATCCTCGTGATGTTCCTTTAAATTCTTTGATTGCTCAAGAACAAGTAGATGTGAACTTTATCTCTAGAAACAATTTTAATAACAATTCTTATAGGAGTAATTTTGGTAGCAATCCTAGACCATTCCCCTCTAATTCTTATGGGAACAACAATGCTTATCCTAGCACCAAGAACTCCACTACTGAACTAGAGATCATGCTTAAAGATTTCATCACTACCCAAAAAGCCTTTAATAAGAGTGTAGAAGAAAAACTAAACAAACTAGATGATCTCTCTTTGAAGGTAGACAATTTAGCCCATGAGGTAGAATTGCTTAAAATTAGAACTTCTCCTCTTGAGGAGAGGAAGGTCACTCCTATGAATGCTATTCAAGTGCAAATTAATGAAAACATTAGGATGATGGCTAAACTTAAAGAGAGATGGGCTAGAGAAAGGGAGGAAGAAGATAGAATTAAGAACCTTCCTTCCCATCACACTGTTGCTACTATCCAAGTTGTTGAGGATATTCAAACTCTTAGCACCCAATGCACTCCTGGTCCCGATGGACCTATTAATGGTGATGCTATGACTATAGAAACTACCAAACAAGTGAACCTAAAGGACACCACTACCACCTTACTTGATAGTAGTGACCTTGATTTTGATAATTGCACTCTTACCCAAGTTATTGATTTCCTTCACAAGATGTCTAGAGATCCCCGCACTAGCACGATTAACCTTGCCTTCACTGAGCATATCACTAATGCTCTTATCAAAGCTAGGGAGGAGAAACTTAGAGTAGAAGCCTCCATACCTAGAAAGCTAGAAGATGGTTGGGATCCTATGATTAAAATTAAGTTGAGTAACTTCTCTTGCTATGCTTTATGTGATGTTGGTGCTAGTACCTCTGTTATGCCCAAAAGACTATATGATATACTTAAATTGAAACCTTTTGATTCTTGTTATTTTGGTGTTCGTCTCGTTGATTCTTCCATAAAGAAACCTTTGGGGAGGATCGACGATGTTCTTATCGTTGTCAATGACAATTACATTCCCGTTGATTTTACTATTATGGATATTGAATGTGAACCTTCTTGTCCAATTATTTTGGGACGTCCGTTTCTACGCACCGTTGGTGCTATCATTGACATGAAATAGGGGAATATAAGATTCCAATTTCCTCTCAAGAAAGGGATGGAACACTTCCCTAGGAAGAAGATTAAGTTACCTTTTGAGTCCGTTACACGGGCTAGCTATTCTTTTACTCTTGATAAAACTTGATCTCTATGCATTATGCCTAGCTTAAAGGCATAAAAGAAAGCGCTTTTGGAAGGCAACCCACATGAATAAATTTTATTTTGCTTTTGTTTTGTCTTGATGTTGTTACTACAGTAGCATCATCATTGTATCTTTGCTTTTCAATTTAGTGCCAAGTGTAGCCTCTGATTGCAAGAAAGTTCAAAAGTTGTGACGTGCTGTCCAGGAAACAGATTCTGTCCTTGGATAGAAAAATTCGTATAAAATCACCAGATCATCTTTTTGGTCTGAATTTTTCGACAGCGTGCTCTATACAATTGTCTTTCGTGCATCTGTTCTGAGTTTTTTTATTAGAGTTGCAGAAGTGCCCCGAAAAAATCATTTACTACCTGCTGTTCTGTTTTTCACAGATTCTGTCCTGTTTTGCCTTTCCTTCATTTTGCAAACCTAGAGCTTGCTTTTTCTTTGAAAAAACCTTTTGGCAATCTTGAGAAACAGTAGACCTTCAAGAATATCCTTATTTCTAGCAAGGAACAATTATTTTATTATGGGTACTAACCTCGCTAATCAGATTATGATGAGTTATGTATGAAGGGAGTTTTCAAGTGTGCGAGGGAAGATGATAAAAAGATTCAGGAGTGTCAAACGCTCAAGCTTGGGGATGTCCCCATGCACCCCCAAGAAATATTCAAGGAGACTCGAGCGTCTAAGCTTGGGGATGCCCCCGTGCATCCCCTTCTCCATCAACATTATCAGTTCGTCTTTCGTTCCACTATATTTTTATCACTTCATGTGTTATGTGCTATGCTTGGAGCGTCTTGCTTTTAGTTTCCTTTTTAGTTTTCTTTAGCTTTTCATAACGAGTCAGAACTCAGCTTTCTTTATATGGAAGAGAAACACGCTCCACTTATACCTAGAACATAACATAGAATTTTCATGTCTATCTTTGCTGTGTGTGTTCTTTGTCTTACAATAGCTACTATCATGCTTAGCTCTTAGTATTCATGCTTATCTTTTTAAAGAGCTTTTGTTTAGTTGGTTGCTTGAACTCTCCTTAGCTATCATGCTTATCTTATTAAGAGAGTTTGCTTCCGTTGCATTGGTTGGTATGTCTATGATAAAGATGCTACGTGCATAATGGTGCTTAGTAGTTCATGTTTTCTTATGGTTAGTCTCAAATAGCTGGGGGGTTCCCAATATGTTATTGGAGTACCAACATGATTTGTTTGCCTATGATGTGGTATGGTTTAGTAATATTATCCTTCAAGAATTTATTTTGATTGACTTGGCGTATGCTCACGCATATTTAAGACTGTAAAGAAAGTCTGTTAAGCCTTGATGATCTCTTATTTCTGAGTAGCGATATAACTTCCATGTCTGATTCAATGTTGCTTTGTCGCTCTGCATGATTATGACCGTCATTGCTTTCTTAGTTGGTCGCTCCCAGTCTTTTGCTAACCTCCACCTGTACTAAGCAGACTGACTGCTTGTGCATCCAAATTCTTTTAAACCAGTTATGCCATATGAGTCCACCATACCTTCCTACATGGTATTTACCTGCCATTCCTAACGGAGACTTGCATGTACCATCTCGAAATTATTCAAAAAAATGCATTCCTATTTTGTGCCTCTGTTTTAAGTTCATGAGGAAGTAGTAGTTAATTCACGATCTTTTTAAGTTGGACAAGCTTCACCCCGGGATTGCATGTATAATGTGCAAACCCATAATACGAGAAGGAACTGGCAAAGAGTGCGCCCGTCTCAAAATTAATATAACAAACAAACCCTCCTTCACGCTATGTTCATGAGAAATCAGAAAACTTTGGCAGTGATAAACAAAGGAGATTAAGAGGATGTGATCGTCTTCATTCAGGAGCCGTTCCTCGAAACTTGTCCATCTCAAGAAGTGATTGAGTTGTCTGCTAGCATTCGTTGACGAAACATGCATAATCTAAAAAAAATTATTACTTCTGTTTTAAAACCAAGAGCTCTGATACATGCTTTGTCTTTGTTTCCGACTACGGGTTTTCAACCTTGCCAACAAAAGCCACGGTTCGAGAGTCTCCACCTTCTTTTAAAGCACCAACTACTGAGAGCATGATTGTCATTCTGAGTGTAATGTGCATTGTCCCAAAGTAGCATTGTCTTTTGCATGATTGTGATATCGTTTATTTTGAAATCATTGTATCTAGTCATCACTTAAACCATGGAGGTGCCCCTGCATTTATGTTTTGCTTCACTAAAGGGGGCAAGCGAGATATCACTTTATCATATTTGCACACCATGCTCATTACAAATCTATTTGATGTTTCAGTATCATATTGTAAAACTTTCAGTTCTTTGTGATTTTCTCATGAGGCAACTTAATTACTACAGATTCATTGTCTCAGTAAGCTTTTGTCATATGACTATGAAAAGTCCTATATGGTTAATAGCATGTCACCACAGAAATTATTCTTGTTATCATTTACCTACTCGAGGACGAGCAGGAATTAAGCTTGGGGATGTTGATACGTCCAAAACGTATCTATAATTTCTGCTTGCTACATGCCTCTTTTTGGTGATATTGCTATGATATTTATACACTTCCATACACTTTTGATCATATTTGGACTAACCTATTAACTCAGTGCACCCCACTGCCAGTTTCTGTTTTCGGCTGTTTTTGTATTTCAGGTTTTCCCATTACGTAAACTGCGAGAAAAATCCCGGAAAAATTATATAAAAAATCAGCGTTCCAGAAGCTTCCCGGCACCCGAAGTATAGCCGGAGGGGGGCCACAAGGGCTCCAGGCGCCCTGGTGGAGCGGCCTCCCTCCTGGCCGCGCCGGGGGGGGCGCCTGGGCCCCCCAGGCCTCCGCTGATGCCCCCCTTTGGCATATATTTATATCGTGTCCCGAAACCCTCGAGACGGGAACCCTTTTTCGCGATCTCATCTCTGTTCCGCCGCCGCCGCGCTTCCAAGATTGGGAGCACCAGGAGAACTCTTCCCGGCACCCTGCCGGAGGGGAGGATCACCACCGGGAGCTTCTCCACCACCATGGACCCCTCCCGGATGAGTTGTGAGTAGTGTCCCTTGGACCATGGGTCCATGCCCAGTAGCTATGTGATGTTCTCCTCCCGTTCTTGTGCTTCACTAATTAGTCCTCGTGAGCTGCCCTACATGATCGAGGCACATATGTAATCCTTATGCTGTTGCTATAATGAGTTTGCTGGGATCCGATGGATTGTGAGATTATGTTCAGATTGAGTTTGAGTAATATATTTGATTTACCTCTTTTATATTTATGTTCATAAGTAATTCTTGCATGTTCTCCGTTGCTATTTATTGCTTTGGCCAAGTAGTAGGTAGTGACTCCAAGAGGGAACGTTATGCTCGATTGTGGGTTCATGCCCCTCGACGACTAGCTTGAGTGACAGAAACATGAGTCTAGGGGATGTGCTGTTGCCACAAGGGGGAAAACAACGGTGCTTCTGCCCGCGGGTGCAAGGATTGTTTACTTTACGCAAAGTTCTTTTAATGCAGTTGTCTGTTGCTTTGAGTTTACACTATGGGTGGGACTCGCAACTTAATACCAGCGAGATGTTCTGGATAGATATCTCAAGGTGGATGATTAGTAGTAGATGCAGATGGATTTCGGTCTACTTTCCTTGGCGTACCGCCCATGCTTTGAACCTCTACCTTTCTTGCAACATAGTTAGCATTGGTTTGCGCACATAATTCTGTCAATTGCCCAGATGTAATTCGTTTACCTCACATAGCTGTTTTATCGTCTTTTGGGAGAGAGACATCACTAGTGAACATCATGGGACCCCGGTCCATATTACCATCATTGATCACATCCGCTATTTACTTTACGCTTTTATTTACTATTGCAGCAATACCTATCACTATTATCACTTGCGTTTGATCCTTTGTAAACGACAAGGCTGGAGGGATTGACAACCTCTCTGTACTCGTTGGGAGCAAAGTTATTTGTATCTGTGTGCAGGTCCACGTTGATTGCTAATATCTGGCTCGTTAGCAGTTGACACCTTCTTGTTGAAACTGGGAGTCTCCGGGAAATCGATCCTTGGTATCTTTGCCTAGGGAAAACTTCCGCTACACTTCATCTCAAACCTTCCACTTGGGGTAACCAACGAGGGGCGAGAAGCCATCAGCACTGCTCGCGGATTCGCCTCCTGGACGCCGGTGATCGGGCGACGAGCGGTTTCCCTGGACATCGCTCACCGTATACCGGAGTTGGGCTATAAAAACGGCAGCGCGGCTTCTCCTCCAACACAGTAACGCAATGCCGCTCTACTACCTCTTCGGTTTGGAGGAGATCGATCCAAGATTCTTCGGCGAGGCGGTGTTCTTGGTGGCGCTGTGATTGTTCCTGGCTGCTCTGCTGGGCACGCTGATCGGCTCGTCGTTCCTCCTGATGATACTCATTAGGAACGAGCGGGCTCAAGGCAATGTGCGGCTCGGAGTAGTGGATCGAGGTGCAGGAGAAGATGGTGCACTGGGCGGTTGATGACCCACAACCGTAAGGGATCTATTGCAGCGTTTTCGATAAGTAAGAGTGTCGAACCCAACGAGGAGCATAAGGTATTGATAAGTGATTCTGAGCAAGGAATAACTGCAAGCACTGAAAGATAACTTTTTAGGGGTTTTCTTGATATAAGCAACAGGAAAGTAAAAGTGAGCAAAGTAAAAGGCACTGGAGAGTAACAAGTGGCCCAATCCTTTCTGAGCAATGGAGAGGCCTAGCAACTGAACTTATAAAGGCTAAAGTGTTCTTGAGGACACACGGGAGAGGTAGTCATGTGCTTTCGCCATATTCCGTATCGATACTATGTGATGTGTTGATAAGTGTTGAGTGGGTGGATCTATGCTAGTACACCCTCTAGACTAAGATGAGTGCACTCTTATGATTAAACACCTTGCAAGCATCCGCAAATACAAGATAGTATTTAAGGCAAAATCCTAACCATAGCAATACGATCGATGATCCATTGTTCCCTTGTGCAAAAGCGTGCGAACTGGGGTTCAGGTTTCTGTCACTCGGGCAACCCACCGTAAGCATTCTTTGTACACAATGTATTCCCCTAGGTCCTTAATAAGGCGAAGTGTTGAGTGTTCGACTCACACAACACCACTAGGAAAATAACAACACAACTTAAGTATCAAACAACACATATTACTTCAACATCATATGACTACTAACAACAAGACTTCTCCCATGTCCTCAAGAACTAAAGTAACTACTCACAAGACATAAAAGAGATCATGATCAGTGGAGATAGATGGATGATAAACAATCTGGACACAATGATATTTCTCCAACAAAACTCAATAGCATTATCCACAAAGTAGTAATCAACACCGATAGAGTAGAGAGGATAGATAGTACGGATTACAACACAAGTTGCAATTGTGAGATGAGATTGGATGAAGATGGAGATGGTGATGATGTTGGGGATGATGTTGATGATGATCTCGATGATGCCCGTGACGATGGTGATGACGATGGCGATGATCTCCCCTTCCGGGAGGTGATCTCCCCGGCGGAATCTGCCCGCCGGAGATGGCTTTTCTTCTCTGTAGGTTTCCGCCACGGAGCGGCGGCGGAACTCCGTAAACTCTCCCCTTTTTAGGGTTTCTGGATGACGAGGAGTATATAGGCCAGAGGGGGGAGCCTGGAGTGGGCCAGGGGCTCCAGGCGCCCTCCCGGAGCGGCCAGGGTGGGGGCCGCGCCAGGTGGCCGCCTGGGCAACCTGTGGCCCCCCTCTGGTTGCTCTTTTGCGTATCTTCGTGATCCTTCTGGAAAACACCCTCCGTCGATTTTCAGGTAATTTGGAGGTATTCTTCTTCAGCAACTCAGCGTCCACTTTTTACCGTTGAATCCTGCGTCTGCTGCTTCGGCACCGGAAAGTTGCAAACTGTGTAAAATAGGCCAAAACAACATAAGAACATCATCGTAATGTGAAATATATCAATGAATAAGGATGAATTACGATATAAAATAGTGATGCATTTTGGACGTATCAACACCCCCAAGCTTAGACCTCGCTTGTCCCCAAGCGAATACTGAGCTCGGTAAACCTGTCCACAAGTTTAGAGAGTGAAGTGTCGATAAATAGAATACGGACAAGAAGCATCACAATTTCTTCACCAAACTCAAATATCCTCAACAGCAATCTTCAACTCATAAGGCCCTTATAAAAGAGTGGTAACACTTATAATCGAAAGTAGGGCTAAGGAAACTCATCAAATCATGGCAAACATGTCCTTTGCTCAAAGAACAACTAATAGCTTTCACTTTTGCTCTTTCTCTTTATGTTTTGGTGAGATTAATTGAAGCTTTTGAAAGAACATGTTATTAAGCAAGAAGTGAAAGTGTTAACACAAAGGAAGATGTTTGCTTTAGCTGGGCTTGACAAACAACTTACTTATCAAATGATAATGTCAACAAGGATATGATATGACAAATATTAATGCAACTTTATATGAATGAATCCTCGTCAACATCAAATGTCTGCTCTCTTTAAGAATAGAAGGAAGTAGGAATAACTGACTCAACCTAAAACTAAGAGATAGGCCCTGCTCTAGGGAAGTAGGGAAAACTCATGTGCTATCCTTAAATCAAGCAGAATGAAAACAAGTTTTGAGAGGTGCATGATTTGTCAACGAATGCTAATAGATAACTCAATTACTTCTCAAACTGGACAAGTTTCGTGGAACGGCTCCCGCACGGGGACGATTACATCCCCTTAATCTCCTTTTCTTATCACTGCCAAAGTTTTCTGATTTCTCATGAACAAAGCGTGAAGGAGGGTTTGTTTGTTGTATTATCTTTTATGAGCCGGGCGCACTCATGCCAGTTCCTCCTCGTATTAGGGGTTTGCAGATTAGACATGCAATCCCGGGGTAAAACTTGTCCAACTTAAAAAGATCATGAATTAACTACTACTTCCTCATGAGCTAAAACAGGGGCACAAAATAGAAGATTTTGAATATTTAAGGATAACACATAAATTCTATACTTTAGGAGGTGGTACTGGAATACCACGAATAGGAAGGTATGGTGGACTCATATGGAAGGTATTGGTTTAAGGGTATGGATGCACAAGCAGAATTCCGCTTAGTACAGAGTTTAGGCTAGCAAAGGCTTTGAGAGAATAGACAATTGATGATGACTAAGATGCAAAGAAATATAAAGCATGAACATTAAAATAAGCATAACACATCAAGTTGTCTTCCTTGTCAGCATAACACTTCAAGCATAATAACATAAAGGTTTTGGCTATGTCGCTACTTTAAGAAAATCATGCTTGTTGTTATGACCAAAGCTATGTTTGCCAAGATTAAATAAAGTTTTCAAAGCCATACCTGATATAAGGTCAATACTCCCCATAAGAATCATCATATAAGGTCGATTGCGTGAAGAGAATACCGAGTGCAGCAAAGGAACCAATAGACTTCTCATTAATATTCCATCATAGACGACTCCACACTCACGGATACAATCTCTCCACAGAAGGAGTGATAGACCTCAATGCACACACCTATTTCATATAATAACCTCCCTAGACATGATACGACTCTACTTGACTCTAAAAGACAAAAGATAAAGATAAAGATACCGGGCTTTCCCCCAAGCTTGGAACAAGCCAAGGGGATGCCATTACCCAAGGAGATTTCACTCCTCATTCTTGTTGGCATTGATCACGTAGTCCTCGGCGAAGCGCTTCCATGGAAGGGGTTCTCCAGTCTCATATGAGAAGTTTGTCTCCTGAATCCGGCATGATGTCCTCCATAGGGACAAGTAAAAGTGTTCTTTCAAGCATTTGGTCGATGAACGGCAACGGGTAGTGATCCTTCCTGGTTGCCTTGTTCAGCTTCCTGTAATCAATACACATTTTATATCCAATAATAATTCTCTAAGGTATTAGTTCATTCTTATCATTAGGAACCACAGTTGTACCTCCTTTCTTAGGAACGCAATGTACCGGGCTTACCCACTTACTATCAGCTATAGGGTAGATAATACCTGCGGCTAGAAGCTTGAGAATCTCAGTTCTTACAACATCCATCATCTTCAGGTTCAACCGTCATTGATGATCAACAACTGGTTTAGCATCGGGCTCAAGGTTGATAGTATGTTGACAGATAGATGGACTAATCCCCTTAAGGTCATCAAGGGTATAGCCAATTGCACCTCGGTGTTTACGAAGTACTTCCAATAGTCGCTCTTCTTCATATCCTGAAAGGTTAGAGTTGATAATAACAGGATATACTTTCTTTTCATCTAAATAAGCATACTTGAGCGTATCGGGAAGAGGTTTAAGATCGAACACCGGGTCTTCTTTTGGTTTTGATAAAATTCCCAAAGGTTCAACCGGAAGGTTGTGCTTTAGGATAGCAGGTTGTCTCAAGAATATTTCATCTAGTTCATTTCTTTCCCGCATATGCAAATCATTCTCGTGGTCCTCCATATATTGTTGCAAAGGATCATTAGGGGGAATAGCAATAGAAGTAATACTTTCAATAATTTTATCATCACTAGGTAAATCGGTACCACGAGGCTGCTTAGAGAACTTAGAAAAGTTAAATTCATATGGCTCACCATTGAATTCAACAGAAACTTTACCTTTCTTGCAATCTATTATAGCTCCACAAGTTCTGAGAAAAGGTCTACCAAAAATAATAGGACAAAAATTGTCCCTCACTGAACCAAGTACTAGAAAGTCGGTAGGGTATTTTACCTTTCCACATAGGACTTCAACGTCTCTCACAATTCCGATAGGAGAGATAGTTGCTCTGTTTGCAAGATGAATGGTAACATCAACTTCTTCAAGTTCACAAGGTGAAATCTCACCGATGATCTCTTGATAAAGTGAATAGGGGATAGCACTAGCACTCGATCCCAAATCGCATAGCCCATAATAATTGTGATCTCCTATTTTAACAGATACTACTGGAGTACCTGAAATTGGGCCTTTATTCTTGGCTGTGACAAGGTTAGTGGAAACAGCACAAAAATTTACATTGGAATCCAAAACATCATTAGTAACAAGGTCTTTAACCAATGCAACTTGAGGATCGACCTTGATCTGGTCCACAGGCTCATCAATTCTTCTCTCACTTTTATTTATTATGCCTGTCACAAGAGAGTGCTCCCTTATCCTTGCGGGAAAAGGAGGCTTTTCATATATAACTGTAGGAAAAATAGGGTCAGCAACATGAATATCAACAGGTAACTCTTTGAAAGGTTCATGATGCTGATCTCTCTTCTTTTTAAAAGAATCAACGTGAGAGGCAAAATCCTTACAGAAATCAATCAATAGATGGGGATCAAGACCAATCTTAGAGCAAAAGGTATTGAAGTAATCAGTTTTCACATAGCTCTCAATATAATCATGCTCATAACTTATAGCGGGTTCAATACCTTTATCGATTTCCCAATCTTCGGTATTCCTCTGGATCCTTTCAATGAGATCCCACCTTTCTTCAACACTCTTCGTCTGAAATACCCCACTAGAGGAGGCATCCAGCATCTCCTTATCCTGACGAGAAAGCCTGGCATAAAAATTTGTAAGTATAATTTTCTTGGGGAGCTCATGAATAGGACATTTGAGCATTAGGGACTTCAATCTCCCCCAAGCTTGAGCAATGCTTTCTCCGTCACGAGACCTAAAGTTGTAGATATAGTTCCTGTCTCGATGAATTTCATGAAGAGGATAAAACTTGGTATAAAAGAGAGACATAAGCTCTTGCCAATCAAGGAAGTGTGAGTTATCGAGAAGCTTATACCAATCTGAAGCTTTATCTATAAGCGATACGGAGAACAATTTCCTCATGACAAACTCCATTGATACACCTGCAAGCTTAAATAATGAACATAGTTGTGACAGATATAGCAAGTGTTCACCGGGATGTCTGTCTCCTGCATAACGATTAGCCAAAACATAATCGATAATACCAGCTGGTATTTTATAGGGCACAATTTCAGTAGGGGGAGGAGCAACCACCATAGATGTGGGGCGTCTTCCCACAAGCACGATCCAATAGCAAGGTTGTCCATAAGGACAAAGAGCAGCAACAGCAAAATAAAAACAGAAATATAAAAACTTTCTTACCAGCTTCACTTACCAATAGCGCTACACTCCCCGGCAACGGCGCCAGAAAACGGTACTTGATGACCCACAACCGTAAGGGATCTATTGCAGCGTTTTCGATAAGTAAGAGTGTCGAACCCAACGAGGAGCAGAAGGTATTGATAAGTGATTCTGAGCAAGGAATAACTGCAAGCACTGAAAGATAACTTTTTAGGGGTTTTCTTGATATAAGCAAAAGGAAAGTAAAAGCGAGCAAAGTAAAAGGCACTGGAGAGTAACAAGTGGCCCAATCCTTTCTGAGCAAAGGAGAGGCCTAGCACCTGAACTTATAAAGGCTAAAGTGTTCTTGAGGACACACGGGAGAGGTAGTCATGTGCTTTCGCCATATTCCATATCGGTACTATGTGATGTGTTGATAAGTGTTGAGTGGGTGGATCTATGCTAGTACACCCTCTAGACTAAGATGAGTGCACTCTTATGATTACACACCTTGCAAGCATCCGCAAATACAAGATAGTATTTAAGGCAAAAGCCTAACCATAGCAATACGATCGATGATCCATTGTTCCCTTGTGCAAAAGCGTGTGAACTGGGGTTCAGGTTTCTGTCACTCCGGCAACCCACCGTAAGCATTCTTTGTACACAATGTATTCCCCTAGGTCCTTAATAAGGCGAAGTGTTGAGTGTTCGACTCACACAACACCACTAGGAAAATAACAACACAACTTAAGTATCAAACAACACATATTACTTCAACATCATATGACTACTAACAACAAGACTTCTCCCATGTCCTCAAGAACTAAAGTAACTACTCACAAGACATAAAAGAGATCATGATCAGTGGAGACAGATGGATGATAAACAATCTGGACACAATGATATTTCTCCAACAAAACTCAATAGCATTCACCACAAAGTAGTAATCAACACCGATAGAGTAGAGAGGATAGATAGTACGGATTACAACACAAGTTGCAATTGTGAGATGAGATTGGATGAAGATGGAGATGGTGCTGATGTTGGGGATGATGTTGATGATGATCTCGATGATGCCCGTGACGATGGTGATGACGATGGCGATGATCTCCCCTTTCGGGAGGTGATCTCCCTGGCGAAATCTTCCCGCCGGAGATGGCTTTTCTTCTCTGTAGGTTTCCGCCACGGAGCGGCGGCGGAACTCCGTAAACTCTCCCCTTTTTAGGATTTCTGGATGACGAGGAGTATATAGGCCAGAGGGGGGAGCCTGGAGTGGGCCAGGGGCTCCAGGTGCCCTCCCGGTGCGGCCAGGGTGGGGGCCGTGCCAGGTGGCCGCCTGGGCACCCTGTGGCCCCCCTCTGGTTGCTCTTTTGCGTATCTTCGTGATCCTTCTGGAAAATACCCTCCGTCGATTTTCAGGTAAATTGGAGGTATTCTTCTTCAGCAACTCAGCGTCCACTTTTTACTACTGAATCCTGCGTCTGCTGCTTCGGCACCGGAAAGTTGCAAACTATGTAAAATAGGCCAAAACAACATAAGAACATCATCGTAATGTGAAATATATCAATGAATAAGGATGAATTACGATATAAAATAGTGATGCATTTTGGATGTATCAGCGGTCCTCCGCCACGCTTGGTCCTCCGTCGCTTTGCACCGGCGGAGTAAGTGCATGCTGCGGTGGAGCGGGCTGGCGACTTGCCGGTGTTATGCAAGGCAGAGGTGAGAGTGACGGGGTCCAGATGCTTGTGAGGTGGTTGCGCCAGCTCAAGATGCATACTGGGGTGCGGGAAAAGCTTTCGCGGATGTTTCCACGAAAAAGTAGTTGTAGAGGTAGAATCAGAGTGGAAAGTTGTATTGCAATCGATGTACTGGTGTGAGAGAAATAAAGTTGGTAGCATTTCTCCAAAAATGAAATCGGAAACGAGAATCAGAGACGAAAATTTTCCAGATGGAAAGGCCTCTGAGAGGCTCTGATTTTGGAAATCTGGGCACATGAGGTGTGCACCGGTAGAGAGAAAATATGGGACTTTGCATGCCCACATGTACTGCCAAAAAGTACCCGTGGGTGAACCAATTGTGCGTGTGACATGCAGTATAATCCAAACTCTCGAACAGAAGAAATATAAATGCAAGGAAGAACACACCAGACAAAACATTCTAAAGTGCTTTAATGCTAGCGGGTATATGTAATCCTGGTACACATATACCTACACTAGCGCGCATTTTATTATCTTAAACTCGGGACGAGTCAATGTTATTTTAGTGTATGTGATCTACTAATTAAAAGTTGGTTAGCAAAATACCGTCATCCCTGTCAAACATTTCTGCTTGACAGAGCGACAAGCAAAAATCAAACAAAACTCAAAAGCACACAAACATACATATCATACGGATTAAACTATTACAAGCATCCAACAAAAGCACGAACGCGCTACGCACTACACGAGACTACTCTCTCCGGGATACAAAAGTTTACCCTCTTGTCGTGGATGAACAGACTGACCCACTTGCAGAAACACCTGTCTGCGTGGCCAAAGTCATGCAGAAGACTGGGCTTGCCGGGGCTCTCCGGGAGGACGAAGACTGAGCCAATCTCCATCTTCATCGTCTGACATCACTATGGGTGGGGATTCGGCTACTACGGGTGTGGCTGAAGTTGATCCCAGTAAATGCTGCTGGTGGATCCAGTAAAGGGCTTGGTCGAAGGAGATGGTGGTTGGTCTAGGCCACATCACAAGCCGAGAAGGTAACACTGGTTCAGAAGGCATGGGATGAGCAACTTGAGATGCGAACCTACGAGCTTCACGGTAAGCTTCCTTGACAACTCGTACCGCATCATTGTCCAGGGTTCTGAACTCGGCAAGAATCTTGGAAATCATCATCCCCTGAGCAGTGATATACCACACTAGGCGAGCAATTGTGGGATCATCCCCTTGGATAACAGGAGAAGGTTGCATTACTGCTTTTTCCACAATAGGGAAAAGGCAGAACTCCCGCTTCTCTGCCACTTGCGGGAACTTGGTTCGGAGGTGAAGGATGGCCTCCACAGCAGCGGCCTGAATAGCCAAATCAGTAGTGGGCATGGCTCGGCCCTGGAGAACCAAGGACTGACCATCTGCTGCGGGACCTGGGCAGATGTGCACTCTAGCATCATAGCGATGAAGGTGAGGGACAGGTGATGACTGAAACACCAGATATTCGGGGCTGGCGTTACAGCCTAAGGCCTTGCTGAGCATCTCAATGAGAAGAGGTGGAAAGCCAGGGTGATTGACAGCAAAGGTGCGGGTGTAGAACTTGGAAGTTTTTAGGGCTCTAGTCATGGCTGGAGTGTTACTAGCTAGGCTTCTCTGCAGAGACATGGCGGACTGAGGAGTGAGCGGTCCGGCTAGCAGAAAGGGGGAGTTTATAGGCAGCTATGCGGGGCATGCCTGCAAGGTGTGGCACCTTACCCTGGAGGGTAAGCGGTGCGCCCGACTAAAAAAGATAAGGGCGCTATTCGCTCCACGGATAACTAGGCGGGGACAGCAGGGTGAGGACATGTCGGTCCTGACTACGCCACCGGGTGATTAACAGTGGCCATGCGGGATGCTGGGGACGGGTCAAATCCCTTAGAGTCATTAAGGGTTGATGGTGGTGGTGATCTAAGGCTAGGATAATCTATGCCAGCCTGGCTGCTCTGATACCATCTTCTTGTGGCACCCCGATCCGCATGGAACAAGGGGCCTTCGCACGTCAGCCCAGGAATACACCTGACGCACGACAGGTCCATGATACAGCATTCCAGGTACAATAATATTCATCAAATATCAAAGGATATGATTACATCATTGATGAATATGATTATCCGGCAGAGCCCTAAGGCTATTTACATGGCAGCGGAAGTCTATTAATTGGTGGTGGAAGTCTTGGTTCGGCGACATAAATCTCTGGCTGGGCTCCAGAACTCACAAAACTGACAAGATTACGGCCTAGCGCGACGGAGCAAACGATCCAAACAAGAGTGACATACAAAACTGGCATGACACGCCAGGTCAGTACATTGAATGTAGTTGCAAGACAACCAAGTACATAGCATCCAAATAGGCAGAAGACAAGGCAAGAACGAAGCACATGCAACAAACTACCTCATATCAAAGCATGGCATGCAATTAATATAAAGGAGACTGAAATATTACATAGCATCATGACATATCCAATTAATTTCAATATGGTGATAGCAGCATAATAAACTATCTTACTCATGGCATAACTTAATGAATAGAACCGAGCAAGGCATGGCATCATGAGACTAAAAATAAACTACTGTTCATACATAAACAAATGCAGACAAAACATATTACAAAATCTAGTACTACCACGGCTTCTTAAAAAAATGCAAACTATAAGTCATGCAAATAACCAAAGTTGTACACCGATTTCATGGCATAACTTAAGGAATAGAACCGAGCATGGCAAGGCATCATGAGACTAAAAATAAACTACTGTTCATACATAAACAAATGCAGACATAACATATTACAAAATCTAGTACTACCATGGCTTCTTAAAAAATGCAAACTATAAGTCATGCAAAATAAACAAAGTTGTACACCGATTTCATCGGACTATAATACCAACGGGTTATATTACCACATAATCGCGACCTTTTCGGTGATCGCAACCACAACCAACACTTGGTTTCCAATATTCACCGAGAACTTGTCTCGTGATTACAACTTAGTCTTGACTTCACACGACTATTTCATTCAAGTACCATATTAACAAATTTTATTATATCTGGTTTATCCTCCATTCCGATCAAGACCCAATAGTGTGACCTACTACGAACTGTGTGCTATCGATAGACTTTGTGAACACTCTGCAGAGGTAGCGCACTGTACCCACACCACGGAACCCATGGCCTTGTCATCCCATTCGGGTGGACCAACGGCGTTCCGACGAAAACGAACTACTGTCATGACACTCTCCCGGCCACTCCGACTCTGCCCTACTGGGCTAGTCCTGGGTGGCCCTGTGTCTACCAAAGTCACATCGTCCACCGTCGTGGCCAAACTGTCCCAAATGGGGACCCGGTACCATAACAAAACAACTACGGGCATACAAGGCATATGTCCGTCTACCTGATCAGGGTAGAACGTGTCCATAACCTTCCCTCATTGGAGGCACCGGCGAGAGGCGCAACAAGAGTTCGTATTAAGGCCTTCCCATAAAGGCAAATGTGGCTGCACTGAAAAAGTTCGATTTGGTGGCACCATGAACCGATCCCATCGATGACGGAGGAGTTTGTTATGATTAATTCATTTTTATTAACTCTCCATCATCATGAGCATATTTAACAAGAATGCAACAATGAGTATGCAACATACAAAAGCATATACAAAATATCAAACTTCTCAGGTGCACAGGTTATAACATAAAGAATATTACAATACTAAGTACTAGCATATTAACGGTGCATTAAAAGCATCATAGCATTTTATAACGATGCCATAAAAAGCAAGTAGAGTAGCAAGATGGCATTCTTAAGAACAACATCCTAACTAGCATGGCAAGAGATATCATGACAACACAAGCATACATAAAGGAAAGATTGCAGCTGAAAACAATAAGCCAACGACTGCAACTACACATGCACAAGGTACAAGCAAAGTCAACGTGCGAGTCCGGAGCTTATGATAAGAGGTTGGCTTGCCTGGGGGTCGACAAATACTCCGAAGAAAAGTGAGGTAAGCTTGCGAAAAGAATCACCGGAAACAGTTCTCTCTCGGAGGGGGCTGTTTACGGCAAGGGCAAAATGGTCATTTTCACAATGTCAAAATATTATGAAAATGACACCAACGGAACGGGCTTGACAAAACAAAAATGTGGGCTTTGGATTCACCTGATTTGAAGCTACGGGTAAAAAGATATGACCGTTTAACTAGAAGGGACCCATCTGTAAAGAAAATCCTTACAAACAGGCCCCTGATAGAAAAACAGATCGCATCTTTCTCAGAAATACGCCTTCCGGAGAGGAAAGTGCATTCTGGCCCGAAGAAGAGGAATAATGCGCTTTCGGTGATTCAAAGCGTACTTCCCGGAATACGCTTTCGCGTGAGGGAGACAGCTTCGCGGCGGGGCGCCGCCACTTATCCACGTGGCCGACTGGGCCACGCCCTTCTCTCGCAGACAAGTGGGGCCGCGTGAGGAGGGGCCCGCCTGGCCGGGCATCTTCAACCTCCCGCTCGGGAGAGAGCGAGGCCGAGGGAGGTGTCCGCCCCGACGGCGATCGCCGGCGCGTCCGGCCACCTCTCGAGGCGCACGACCTACCAAGGAGATCAGGGCGGAGAGGCACATCGGATGAGGGTGGTTGCGGCGGTCGACGAGCACTGTAGAGGAAGCAGCAAGGCCCGCGGCGGAGAAGGGGGTTCGGTCGCCGGCGAGGTGGTGGCTACGGTGGAGGAGAGTAGGGGTTGAGGCCACGGGGAGACTCACTGGACCCTAAGGGCAGTGGTGGAGGTGGAACGGCGAAAGGGGGGCGACATCGCCAGAATCGAGCGAAGCCCGAGGCGGCAGCCATGGTGGCGATGGGGTCAGAGAGAGGCTCCGGGGACGAGAGGAGGGGATGGGGAGGCGTTGTGGCTGCGGACGAGCTCGAGGGCTCTACTTATAGCCGCGGGAGAGCTCGGGAAGGGGGGGTGGCACGCGGCGTGCGACGTGTCCGTGCGTCGGTGAGGGCACAGGCGTGGCCAAGGCTCACGAGGAGGCACGGGAAGGCGACGAGGGGGATCAAGACGAACGCCAGAGGGTCACGGAGACGAGGAAGGCGTGCGGACGAATGGAGGAAGAAGACATCGGGGAGGAAGATGACGATGCACAGGAGCACACTATTCCGGTCGTTGGCACGGCTCTCCGGAGAAGAAAATGAAGGGGGGGCAGCAGTCCAGAGTGAAGAGGACATCGAGGGGGAGCTGTAGGACATTAATGGCGAGGTCAGAGACGGTCGGAGCAGCGATGCCGACGACAATAGTGGCTAGACCACCGTTTTGGCTGGCTTGCCTCGTTGTCACCACTGGCATGGCACGCTCTGGGATTTTTACTGATGTAAAATCATGTCTACCGCGTAGTCCTTCCAGCGTGTACTGTTACCATGGTAAAGAATCGGGCAGAAAAAAAGTAAGCTGAGTAAACCAAGCTCCAGAAGTTTACTGCTGCAAACTTTACCACACTCTAGAGAGTAAACCAAAGAGGGTAAATGGTAAATAGGTTGTCTGGGAGGTTTAGGATAGAAAGGACTACGATCCTAGGAGTTTTGAGGTAAAATGGACAACTATTTACCATAGTTGCTGTACAACCACCAAAACTGACCCAGAAACTGAATCATGAAGAAACACTCACTAGGTGTGAGGGATTTAGCTATAACTTGGCAAAGCCTGATGATTTGGACATACCATGATGCTGTAATAAGTTCATACCAAATGGACTCACCTAAATGGTACTTCCTTCACAACTATCATTTCTGTCCAACAACTTCAGAAAAATCCTCAGGGCAATTGGCTAGATGAAATAAGCCAAACACTTGAGGAGAGGGATCATATAGATAGGAGAAGGCCTGGAAAAATTATCAGCCATAATGGAGCAAGATAAAATACACTTGCTTCCCAAACTGCAAATTTGGACAGAAAACAAGAATTGCTCCTGTGCTCACATAGTTCCATTAAATGAGCTGAATTTGGGTGGAGGCTAATTATTTGAGATACTTGAGAGGATGGAAAAGTTTCATCCCATTTGGAAACACTATGAAGGTACTTCCTTCACAAACTTGTGTTCTGGTCAGAAACTTTGATAGAATGCACAGGGAGCTAGGATGAATGGATTGAGCTCATCTTTGGTATCCATGGGTTATTTAACAATGTTAAACATCCTGCCAAATTGCAGCTCAGTTGGACATAGGAATAGGGCACTTCCCTTACAAAGTTCGAGAGAAGGCGGAAACTTGCATTGGATCATGTGCCAAAAATTTGAACTGAGGGACAAGATATAATGATGGAACTAATGATAATATAGCAAGGGCAAGCTCCACAATTTATGGGAGAATTTTCTCTGCTATAGAAATAATAGTTCCTTTGGAAAATGGCAAAGATGCAATATTGGCTAAAATAGACAAAGGCAATTTTTCTTATTGTAATTGTGGCTAATATTCTTGCCAGAGCTTGGATTAGGCATGAGCATCATCTCCACCAATCCTCATGGATTTTTGAGATGCAAAACTATGCCTCTGGATTTTATTCCTCAAACAGACAATGAAAGAAATAAATCCCAATTCAAAAACATTGCATAGGACTTAGCAATATTTTTGCATATCCAAGAATTATAAAGACAAGGTGGTTTCTTGGAAAGGATGGAGTGACCAACAGACCAATGCAAATGATGGCTCCTTTGTAATCACAAAGGACACCTTGAAATTCCAAAAGCTTGGAATTATGGTTGAGAGAAATTTGAGGTGTTGCAGATGAAGTCTTGCCCACTGATAAAGACATGAGCAAGGTTTTGAAAGGTTGAAAATGACCAGAAATCTCAGGGTCATCTAAAAATCTCCATGAGAAAATTTTGAAAGAGGGTTGCTAGGAAGAAATCACAGCACAAAATTGATAACCCAATTTTGAGGCTGCGACATCGACGGCACCCGGAAGCGCGGGCTGGCGGCCTTCTTGGATGACCCCTTCGAGGTGCTGCAGGCAAAGCGGGGCCGGTGCTTGCCGTCCGCCACCGCGGCCGCGTTCGCCGACCTCGGCATCAACATGGAGCTTGACCCCGTCGAGGCGCTCTAGTCCATCTTGCCCGGCACCGATCCACAGGTACCCCCGCCACCAGTCCGT
This sequence comes from Secale cereale, assembly GCA_902687465.1. NCBI lineage: Eukaryota > Viridiplantae > Streptophyta > Magnoliopsida > Poales > Poaceae > Secale > Secale cereale. Next base: position 494,679,816 of record LR738714.1, on the reverse strand, counting down.
GCCTCTTTCTTTCTTGACCTGCTAAGGTATCCAGGTCCTTCCCCTCGATTTCATAGCAGCATGGCGTACCTAAGGGAGATTTTATAGCACCAAGGCCTACCTGATGGGAGACTATTCGCTGCAGAAGTCTGACTCTTTGTGGATCACGATCCCAACTACGCATCCTCCCAACCATGTAATCTCGAGCTTCTCTGTAGCATCTGACCCAGACAACAGGACCAAGAGAGATAATTGATATAAATTTCTCGATCTGACGAAGGTGTTCCATTTTGTGTAATTTAGCTGTGTGGAGTTGGTGCATGATTGTCTTGAGCTCTAGGCAAAAGTTGGTTCGAACAGAGAAGATCTGTTTGTTCTTAGACATTTTTCAGTTGTTTGTGCAGCTTAGTCATGGTCACGCACATGACAGTTTTTAGTCAAAGCTAGCACCATATATTTTCCCAGCTGTAGGAGAGACCACAATTGAGTTAAGTTCAGGATTAATGCCATTTGTTCTTCAGGTAAGTGTCATGAATTTATCATGATTAGTTGAAAACTTGAAATTCACTTGCATTGGAGCACAACATTGGCAAATGATTTGTCGTGCTTTTTTGTAGTTCAGCTGTGCTTTTCTACAGTTTGGCGGTTCACACGAGATATTTAGATCAAGCAAGTACTGTTAATCCCCTCTTACTTATTCAGATATGCAACTATACAATTTTATTTTTGCCTACATGTTAATCCTAGGACTTACGTGCTAGTATCATAACTTTGAGTCATTTGATGCTTATCCAACTAGAACTGGACTGTTAGGTTGTGCTGACTGGAATAATTATTCCATGGAGCGTGCTACTATCAAGCTTCTCAAATATCACTTTCCTTCCACAATTTCAAATATGATTTCTTTTGTTCGGTTTTTACTAAGTACGAATGACCAATTATGCTCTTTCATGTGCCACAGATGTACCCGGAGGTGAAGGGGAAATTTGCGACGGACAAAAAATATTTATTAAGGTAAAAAATGGATCTTCCCTCTGGTATATTCGGGTTTCAGAGTGTATTGCTCAAGCTATTCTGGTGGTGCACCATACCCAACCTCCAAGCTAGCCTTATTATTTGCATCTATGTAATGAATAAGTCGCAGTATTTATTTATCTCAAGGGAAAATGGCATTGCAAAGATTTTTGCTACCTTCTCTCTTGATCTCAGAAGTACCATGTAGTATTGGGCAGCTTCAAAGCTACAAAGTTGTACTCCCTCCGTTCCTAAATATTTATCTTTCTAGACATTTTAAATGGTTACAACATACGGATGTATGTAGACATATTATAGAGTGTAGATTCACTCATTTTGTTTCGTATGTAGTCAGTTGTTGAAAACCCTAGAAAGACAAATTTTTTGGAACGGAGGGAGTAGTATATTTGTGCTACGGAATATCGAAAGCCATACAGTTTTGGACTGGGTAGCCTCATAAAGAGATCCATTTACGTGTTCAATGCCAAACACATTCCGTCCAGTTTGTACTATTCTTATAACCCAATGGAAGTTGCATTTTTTCCATAATGTCAGCTAGAAGGGAAAATTTATTTGTAGTTTGAAGTTCCACAAAAAAAATGTATATATGCATGCACATTCTTCCACCAAGAGAAGAAAAAACTCAGCATCCATCTTTCGTACAAGAATTGAATGGCTTATACTGAAACTGATCACGGTGTCGCAAGTAAAGCTTAAATATCATAAAAGACACTGGATTATCTCGTGGAGTATCTTGTAGTGCTCCACACAAATAGATAAATTATTTTTATGAGTATGCTTCACCTTTTATTAGCTCCTAAAGAATTATAATGATGTCGTGTGCTTTATTTGCAAGGTTTATATGACTTAAACAAGAACTTATTAGATAATATGAGTGCATATAAGTAGATTGATCTTGCCTCTTATGTAGTCTGGTAGATTTGGAAGGAAAGGAATTGCAGATTTTGTCTGGACAAAGAGATGAAGCCATAAAGGTAAATGTCTCAAGTTCTACAGAATGTTCGCCTCATATCGGAGGCATTTGGAACAAGCCTTTGCTACTATCCATCCAAGCTGGGCTCTTGATGTTAATTTCATTTATACGCTTAGTAATAAATTTTGTCCCTGGCTTGCTAAGTATACTTTGTTCCTGGCTAGGAATAATTTTCGAACAATTTTACAAATGGTGAAAAATAAAGGGTTTTGTTTACTTTTTTTATGACCGTGGACTCATGAGTTCATAACATATAATGTATTATTTGTGTTCATTCCTTTAATGTGGATTATAACATGATCTACCTTTGCATCAACATCGAGGACTACTTTTGGTTCATATTCATGCAGCCACTTCTCGATATTGAGATTTTTCACATGTACTGAACTTGTCTTAGTCAGCGCAACTCAGCTGTATGTGTGACATTTATAAGATGACTTCGTAAAATTCATAGAAGACACTATTCTTTTATTTTGTTCTTCTGTTTCTTCCAAATTTTGCTCTCCTCGCTTATATTTCGATACAGTTAATTTGATTAGATGACTCGGTCGATGATGTTGGGCATGTCCATGATATCCATTAAAAACATAAAAAAAAGTCTTGCACCGGAATAAAATTAGATAGCACACCACTCATGAGTCGAAACATATGCAAGCCAAGCTGGTACCATAAAATTAGTAGATTAGGTCCATTCCGGCCGCTAATTCTTTGTGAAAATGCTAAATATGTGAAGTTGCACTGACTTTTAGTCACATCTTATGATCTTTACGCAAAAATGTAGCATAGAGTGTAATATTTACAGTGTGGGGATGTTGGTGGCCAAGAAAGTTTATGCCCTTGTGAAGACATTACTGTGAAGACCTAAGTTATCCTGTAAAAAGGATTCTTATGATTAGCATGTAAAGCAACTTCTAAACTTTTATGTAGATATTTAAGTGCTAATACCATCTTTTGGTATATCACAGAAAAATCAAGTTTTGAGGCTAGAGATTTACCTTGCTTTTGCATGTGCATTACTTTAGCTAATCAACCTGCCATTGAGATTTTAGTTTAAGTTCATTTAATTTCTTATACCGACATTTCAGGGATAATACGACTGACCCAACTATTACCGGTGCAATGGTTTTGGGGTCGACCAAAACATTTAAAAATGTTAAATGTGGTTATGTGATAAAATCAAGTATGAAGGAGGAAGAGATCAACACCAGCCGCGGCAAATAAAGATGACAGCGTCTTAGTGAGCATGAGCAATGGCACACTCGTGTCTAGTACCTACCAAGATGCTTCCCTGGTCAGACTTCGAGCACTTCCTCCTTGCCGACGCCGCCTTGGCTATTGTTGTTGTCTCCTCGGATAAGCCGTATCAGGTTGGTTCCAATGCACTGCAAATACTACCACTTCTATTGGGAAACTAAATACAACTTGCAAGCACGGGAAAACATGCACACCAGTGTTTTCGGGCGCGCGGAAGCCAATTCCGTGGGTCACCCATTGTTCATCTGTTTCTCTAACCAGTAACCATGCCTAGCTCCCAGTAAATTTGAGCTTGCAGCCATTTAGGTAGCTTCTTATCATGCTCACATCTAGCAGCAAGAAAAATGAGAAGCTGCTGAACAGAGTGTAATGTCTTAGTGGTAGTGGAGACCACCAAGATATGATGCTCTACTGCAAAATATTATAGGAATATCTACTTACTTTAACCACTTTTCGTATTTGGTATTTAGTCCATCTACATGTACAAACACGAAATGCAGATATTGTTTTGTTGTTGAGAAATTTTATGATGTGCTTAAATGATTATGGACCGTACATTAATAATGATCTAATGGTTAGGATGATGCATCATTTGATAATTCAAGAAAAGGTCATGTCTTTACAGAAATGTTCAACTTCCCCTAAATTTGAACTTGTAAGGTGTACTAATTTTTTAAAAATTCAAACTTACCTAATTTTGACCAAGTTTATAGAATAAAACATAAATATCTACTATAGAAAAACAGTATCATTAGATTCAAGATGAAGTATATTTCCATATTTGATTTATTTAGGGGTTGTTCGGAAAGCCTTCACGCCCTCGCCACGGAGCGGAGTGGACGGAGCGACCTTCTGGCCACTCCGTAGATTATAGCTACATGCCACTCCCCTCCGGAGCGGAGCTGCAGAGTGGGAGTGAGTCCGAACAGGCCTTTAGTATTGTAGGCGTTAGATGTATTTTGCTATAGATTTGATCAAACATAGGAAACTTTGACTTTTGGAAATTTAATTCACCTTATATTTTGGCAGACATGGAGTAGTAATTGATGTGACCAAATCCATGCACCATCATCTGAAACCCATGTAGTCTTGAGGTGTGATGTTAATTTTAACAAATCTGCCCGTGGACAAAACCTCGATACCATGATTCACAGACCAACCCACATAGAATTTTTGTAGACTGACATATACGCCGAGTTCATCTTGTGGTATGTCCCTGAACTTTTCTGATGACAATGCTCTTAGTTGGGATGCCATCAGGCTCCAAACTAAACCAAACCAAACCTGGGAGCACTTTACTTAACAAAAAATTGAGATAACTTTGGCATAAGGTTTTGTCGTAGTTCGTTACCAAGATGGGTAGCATTGTATAGTTTCCTAGCAGCAACATTTGGCCAGCTTCTTAGATTTTATCTGCATGAATAGTAGATTTGCTCATTTTGATTTATAACATTGTAAATGTTCACCTCAGCTACCAGATTAACATATTGGAATGTTGTCAGGTGTATTTGAAGGTTGCCAATTTAGGTGGGCCAAACAGCCAGTGCGCTAAGGTCAAATAAGCATGACACCAGTTTGATTCTTTTAGGGGTCACCTACATGGTGAAAGATGCTCGGGCACACATCATTGTTGGGTTTTCCCATGTCATGTCATACTTGGTCTGTAACTGAATCTTGAGAATTCATTTGTATGACTTGATGTACAAACGTGTTATTCATAATGGAAATAATATCATTGTATGTGCATAAAATATTATGTCATAATTCTGTAAAAAAATGGCATCTTCTACTAGATAAAGAAGTGATAACGGTAAAAGAAACCTTTGGACAGTATCCATGTGTAGAAGGTTGGAATGTTTAGATATTAGGAAGTTTGCATTAATTCTCCCAATGGAAAATCGCCCAGCTAGGGAATGAGAATAGCGACACGAAATCCAGATTTTTTATGTGTTTGTATTTAAAAGAAGATAAGGGCAAGATAATAAAAATTGAGGTATGTTTCCATACATGTTTAAAGAACTACGAATAATAATGTCTGCACACTATCGATACACACATGCACTCACATACATGGATGGGTATCATCACTATCCTAACCATTCAACTATTGGCTGGTTTCAATAATATTTGGTTTATCAGCCAATAACATATTATTGCATTTGATAGTATGATTTATGTTAGTTGATTGTAAAAAAAGAGACGCGTGTTCTTTTAGATGGCATTGTTCTCGGTTATTTTAGCTTTATGAATTGCATCTTCAATTTTTGTAAAAGCCCGTGGCAACGCACGGGCGTTATACTAGTAAATAATACCTTTCCGCCTTATAAGGAGGATATGTTGGATGCATAGTGAACAATCTGTATGTTAATAAGTGTACCAAATTTCACTAGATGGACTTGAAGCATGTCATAAACTTTGTTGATAATCTGAATGAGATAGCACAGCGTATGAACGCTGGATTTTGGATGGGGTTAATTATACCTATGATGCACACATTGAACAAGACCAATTGTGTGCACTGATACGTCCATTTTGCATCATTCTTTTATAATGATATTTATTGCATTATGGGCTGTTATTACACATTATGTCACAATAATTATGCCCTTTCCCTCTTATTTTACAAGGTTTACATGAAGAGGGAGAATGCCGGCAGCTGGAATTCTGGACTGGAAAAGGAGCAAATATCAGAGACCTATTCTGTACAACTCCAAAAGTCCTGAAACTTCACGGGAGCAAGTTCTGGAATATATAAAAAATATTGGGCGAAAGAAGCACTAGAGGGGGGCCACCCACTAGCCACAAGGGTGGAGGGCGCACCCTCTACCTTGTGGCCCCCCGGCAGGCCTCTGGCTCCCATCTTCTGCTATATTAACATGTTTTGACCCAGAAAAAATAAGGAGGAGGTTTTTGGGACGAAGCGCCGCCATCTCAAGGCGGAACCTGGGCATAACCAATCTAGAGCTCCAGCAGGGCTGTTCTGCCGAGGATACTTCCCTTTGGGAGGGGGAAATTGAAGCCATCGTCGTCACCAACGATCCTCTCATCAGGAGGGTGTCCATCTTCATCAACATCTTCACCAGCACCATCTCCTCTCAAACCCTAGTTCATCTCTTGTATCCGATTTTTGCCTCAAAGCTTCAGATTGGTACCTGTTGGTTGCTAGTAGTGTTGATTACTCCTTGTAGTTGAGGCTTGTTGGTTTATTAGATGGAAGATCATATGTTCATATCCTTAATCCTATTCAATACACCTCTGATCATGAACATGAATATGCTTTGTGAGTAGTTACTTTTGTTCCTAAGGACATGGGAGAAGTCTTGTTATAAGTAATCATGTGAATTTTGTATTCGTTCGATATTTTGATGAGATGTATGTTGTCTTTCCTCTAGTGGTGTTATGTGAACATCGACTACATGACACTTCACCATTATTTAGGCCTAGGGGAAGGCATTGTGAAGTAATAAGTAGATGATGGGTTGCTAGAGTGACAAAAGCTTAAACCCTAGTTTATGTGTTGCTTCGTAAGGGGCTGATTTGGATCCCTATGTTTCTTGTTATGGTTAGATTTATCTTAATACTTCTTTCGTAGTTGCGGATGCTTGCGATAGTGGTTAATAATAAGTGGGGGGCTTGTCCAAGGAAGGACAACACCCAAGCACCAGTCCACCCACATATCAAATTATCAAAGTACCGAACGGGAATCATATGGGCATGATGAAAACTAACTTGACAACAATTCCCATGTGTCCTCGGGAGCACTTTACTTTATATAAGAGTACGCCCAGGCTTGTACTTTGCTACGAAAAGTATTGGGCCACCTTGTTGCACCTTGTTTACTTTTGTTACTAGTTACCCGTTACGAATTATACTATCACACAACTATCTGTTACCCATAATTTCAGTGCTTACACAGAAAACCTTGCTGAAAACCTCTTGTCATTTCCTTCTACTCCTCGTTGGGTTCGACGCTCTTACTTATTGCAGGGACATCAAGACTCTTTTCTGGCATCGTTGATAGGGAGTGAAGAGCCTTTGGTAAGGAAACATTTATATAGTGTGCTAAAATTTGTTGTCACTTGTTACTATGGAACATAATCCTTTGAGAGGTTTATTCGGGGTATCTTCACCCCGAGCAAAGGAGCAAAGAGTTGCCCCACAACCCACTAAACCTTCTGAAAATATTTACTTTGAAATTCCTTTGGGTATGGTAGGGAAACTGCTAGCTAACCCTTATGCAGGAGACGGAACATTGCATCCTGATTTACACCTAATCTATGTGGATGAAGTTTGTGGATTATTTAAGCTTGCAGGTATCCCAGAGGATTTTGTCAAGAAGAAGGTCTTCCCTTTATCGTTGATGGGAGAGGCATTGACATGTATAGGCTATGTGATGATATTGGATCATGGAACTACAACCTATTGAAATTGGAATTCCATCAGAAGTTTTATCATATGCATCTAGTTCATCGTGATCAGAATTATATATATAATTTTCAGCCTAGTGAAGGAGAAAGTATCGCTCAAGATTGGGGAGGCTTAAGTCAATGTTATATTCATGCCCCAATCATTAGCTCTCAAGAGAAATTATTATTCAAAAAAATTATGCTCAGCTTTTTCACAATGATCGATCCATGCTCGATACTTCTTGTGTTGGCTCTTATATGAATAAGACTATTGAATCCAAATGGGATGTATTGGAAAGAATTAAATGCAACTCTGAAGATTGGGATCTCGACAAAGGTAATGAGTCAGGTATAAGCCTTAAGTTTGATTGTGTTAAATCTTTTATGGATACCGATGCTTTTCATGCATTTAGCACTAAATATTGACTTGACTTTGAGATAGTAGCTTCTTTCTATGAATCATTTCCTACTCATGTTGATCTCCCTAAGGAGAAGTGGTTTAAATATCATTGTCCCATTGAAGTTAAAGTAGTTGAATTAATGTTGAAGAAGAAACAATTACTTATAATGTTGATCCTATTATTCTTACTGCTTATATTAAGAAACCACCTTTTCCTATTAGGATAAAGGATCATGCTAAAGCTTCAACTATGGTTAATAAAAGTAATATTAGAACACCTAGACCACCTGAACAAATCAAAGTTGAACCTAATATTGCTATGGTTAAAGATCTCTTGACTGATAATGTTGATGGGCATGTTATTTATTTCTGTGATGAAGCTCCTAGAATTGCCAAACCCGATAGTAAAGACAAACATAGACCTATTGTTGGCATGCCTGTTGTTTCTGTTAAAATAGGAGATCATTGTTATCATGGCTTATGTGATGTGGGTGCTAGTGTGAGTGCAATTACTTTTACTGTATATGAAGAAATTATGAATGAAATTGCGCCTGCTGAGTTAGAAGAAATTGGTGTTACTATTAAGCTTGCTAATAGAGATACTATATCATTAATTGGGATTGTTAGAGATGTTGAAGTCTTGTATGGGAAAATTAAATATCGTACTAATTTTCTTGTTCTTGGTTCCCCACAAGATGATTTTTGTCCCATTATATTTGGTAGACCTTTCTTGAACACTGTTAATGCTAGAATAGATTGCGAGAAATACATTATTACTATTGGTTTAGGGGATATATCTCATGACTTTAATTTCTCTAAATTTCATAGACAACCCCGTGATAAAGAAATGCCTAGTAAGGATGAAATTATTGGTCTTGCTTCCATTGTCATGCCTCCTACTAAACCCTTAGAACAATATTTGCTAGACCATTAAAGTGATATGTTTATGAATGAAAGAAGGGAAATAGATGAAATATTCTTGAAACAAGGACCTCTTCTAAAAAACAATTTGCCTGTTGAAATCCTTGGGGATCCTCCTCCACCTAAGGGTGATCCCTTGTTTGAGCTTAAACCGTTGCCTGATACATTGAAATATGCTTATCTTGATGAAAAGAAGATATATCATGTTATTATTAGTGCTAACCTTTCAGGACATGAAGAAAAGAGACTATTAAAAACTCTGAAGAAGCACCGTGCTGATATTGGATATACTCTTGATGATCTTAAGGGCATTAGTCCCACTTTATGCCAACACAAAATTAAGCCGGAACGAGATACTAAACCAGTTGTTGATCACGAGCGCTGATTAAATCCTAGGATGAAGGAAGTGTTAAGAAATGAAATACTGAAACTTCTGGAGGCAGGTATTATTTATCCTATTGCTGATAGTCAGTGGGTAAGTCATGTTCATTGTCTCCACAAGAAGGGAGGCATTACTGTTGTTCCTAAAGATAAAGATGAATTGATCCCGCAAAGAATTGTTACAGGTTATAGAATGGTAATAGATTTTCACAAATTGAATAAAGCTACCGAGAAAGGTCATTACCCTCTACCTTTTATTGATCAAATGCTAGAAAGACTATCCAAACATACACATTGACGCCAAGCACATTGGGGAGATCATCTTCAAGTTGCAAGAGAAAATCGAACATCTCCAAGCCCAGATCTATGACCTGCAGAACCAAATCTGTGAGTATGAATTCAGATTTAAGAGGATGAGTTTGGCTGTAGATTTGAGGATCCCGAAGACTCATTCATCCATCTATGATGGTGAACCTATGCCTTGGAAGATGGATAACAAGCCTACTTCATCAACACCTCCTTCATCATCATCTCCGAAGAAATAAACATAAATACTTGGTTATGGGCACTCCCCTTGGCAACTTCCAAGCTTGTGGGAGGTGCCCCGGTATCGTATCACCATCACACCTTTTACCTTTTCGTTTTTCTTAGCGATCCTTTTGCTTATATCTTGATCTAGTTGAACAAAGTTTTTAGTATGATTTAGCTTTGAGTTTTGCTTTGATCTCTATCTATGTAATCGAGTCCTCGAGTTATATAATAAAGAGTAGTTTTGAGTTGAGGGCTTTGCTATGTTGCTATGATCTTAAGGGAATAAAATAAATAGTAGTATAAAAAGAAATAAATAAAGATCATATGTTGATCTTATGTGAAGTAATGACTTCACATATAAAGAGTATGATGAATAAAAGTTGTTGAGTGTTGACAAACATAGTTTTGGTCATTGTTGCAATTAATATGAAGTAATAAAGAAAGAGAGGCTTCACATATAAATATACTATCTTGGACATCTTTTATAATTGTGAGCACTCATTAAAATATGATAGGCTAAAAAGCTGAGGTTGGACAAGGAAGACAACATAATGGGTTATGTCTTCTTACATCCTAACAGAAGTTATATTGTCATAGATCCTCCAACATGTTGAGCTTGCCTTTCCCTCTCATGCTAGACAAAATTCTTTGCACCAAGTAGAGATACTACTTGTTCTTCCAAACATCCCTTAAACACAGTTTTGCCATGAGAGTCCACCATACCTACCTATGGATTGAGTAAGATCCTTCAAGTAAGTTGTCATCGATGCAAGCAATAAAAATTCCTCTCTAAATATGTATGATCTATTGGTGTGAAGAAAATAAGCTTTATACGAGCTTGTGACGTGGAAGAAATAAAAGCAACATACTACATAATAAAGGTCCATTATCACAAGTGGCAATATAAAGTGACATTCTTTTGCATTAAGATTTTGTGCATCCAACCATAAACGCGCATGACAACCTCTGCTTGCCTCTGTGAAGGGCCTATCTTTTACTTTTATCTCCTATCCTCATAAAAGAGTCATGGTGATCATCACCTTTCCTTTTTGCTTTTATCCTTTGGCAAGCGCAGATGTAGAGAGCCATGAACTATTATTGTTGACATTACCCTTGAGGTAAATCATTGGGAGGTGAAACTATAAGCTCCTATCTTTCTTTGTGTCCGGTTAAAACTTTGAAATCATTAGCATCGCGTGGGTGTTAGCAATTATAAAAGACTAAATGATAGTTGAGTATGTGGACTTACTGAAAAGCTCTTATATTTGACTCTTTCCGATGTATGATAAATTGCAATTGCTTCAATGACTAAGATCATAGTTTGTTGGCTATCAATGAAGTTTCTGATTCATACTTTACCTTGTGAATGAATTGTTACTTTAACATAAGAACCTATATGACAAAGTTATGTTGTTGTCCTAAAGATGATCATGATGCCCTCATGTCTGTATTTAATTTTTATCGACACCTCTATCTCTAAACATGTTGACATATTCTTCGATATCAGCTTTTCGCTTGAGGAGAAGCGAGGTCTAAGCTTGGGGGAGTTGATACGTCCATTTTGCATCATGATTTTATATTAATATTTATTGCATTATGGGATGTTATTACACATTATGTCACAATCCTTATGCTCTTTCTCTCTTATTTTACAAGGTTTACATGAAGAGGGAGAATGCCGGTAGCTGGAATTCTGGACTGGAAAAGGAGCAAATATTAGAGACCTACTCTGCACAACTCCAAAAGTCCTGAAACTTCATGGGATCAAGTTTTGGAATATGTAAAAAATATTGGGCGAAAGAAGCACCAGAGGGGGGCCACCCACCAGCCACAAGGGTGGAGGGCGCGCCCTACCCCCCAGGGCGCGCCCCCTACCTTGTGCCCCCTGGCATGCCCTCGACTCCCATCTTCTGCTATATCAATCTGTTTTGACCCATAAAAAATGAGGAGGAGGTTTTCGAGACAAAGCGTCGCCGTCTCGAGGCGGAACCTGGGTGAAACCAATCTAGAGCTCCAGCAAGGTTGTTCTGCCAGGGATACTTCCCTCCGGGAGGGGGAAATTAAAGACATCGTCATTACCAACGATTCTCTCATCAGGAGGGGGTCAATCTTCATCAACATCTTCACCAGCACCATCTCCTCTCAAACCCTAGTTCATCTCCTATATCCGATCTTTGCCTCAAAGCGTCAGATTGGTACCTGTAGGTTGCTAGTAGTGTTGATTACTCCTTGTAGTTGATGCTAGTTGGTTTATTCGATGGAAGATCATATGTTCAGATCCTTAATCCTATTCAATACACATCTGATCATGAGAATGAATATGCTTTGTGAGTAGTTACTTTTGTTCCTGAGGACATGGGAGAAGTCTTGTTATAAGTAATCATGTGAATTTGCTATTCGTTCGATATTTTGATGAGATGTATGTTGTCTTTCATCTAGTGGTGTTATGTGAATGCCGATTACATGACCCTTCACCATTATTTGGGCCTAGGGGAAGGCATTGGGAAGTAATAAGTAGATGATGGGTAGCTAGAGTGACAGAAGCTTAAACCCTAGTTTATGTGTTGCTTCGTAAGGGGCTGATTTGGATCCCTATGTTTCATGCTATGGTTAGATTTATCTTAATACTTCTTTCGTAGTTGCGGATGCTTGCAAGAGTGGTTAATCATAAGTGGAAGTCTTGTCCAAGGAAGGACAGCACCCAAGCACCGGTCCAGCCACATATGAAATTATCAAAGTACCGAACGCGAATCATATGAGCATGATGAAAACTAACTTGACAACAATTCCCATGTGTCCTCAGGAGCACTTTGCTTTATATAAGAGTACGTCCAGGCTTGCCCTTTGCTACAAAAAGGATTGGGCCACCTTGCTGCACCTTGTTTACTTTTGTTACTTGTTACCTATTATGAATTATACTATTCACACAACTATCTATTACCGATAATTTTAGTGCTTGCAAAGGAAACCTTGCCAAAACCGCTTGTCATTTTCTTCTGCTCCTCGTTGGGTTCGACACGCTTACTTATTGAAAGGACTACGATAGATCCCCTACACTTGTGAGTCATCATGCACAAAATGCTGGTAAAAAGTGTTATTTTAATGTTGATGCTTACAAACTATATATATCTTCAACTATATGTTACAATTGGTTTTTATTCTACATTTCAACAGAAATTACCCACTGTAGCAGTTCCTGGATCGATTTCTCGGCGTGATCAAATTACACTTGTGCCTGCTAATAACGCCAAAGTGATTGCAAGGTACTGCATTGCCCGCGGAAATGGAAACATTCAAATTAAAATGTTCTCACTTATTGTGGCAATGCATCCATATTGGAAAATTGGAGACACTATTCTACTCATGCTCTACCAAGGCACAGGAGGGCTCTTCCTTTTCATTGACGAGATGCCGAGTCGCCGTGATCAAGTTGCTTCCAGTGGATAGTTGTGGTTGTTGGCCCTCAACCTCTTAAAATGTGCTAGTTGTTACTATGTTAAGTATGTAGATATGGACCATATGGTTGTTGGCCCTTAGCCTCTTAAAATGTGATAGTTGTTACTATGTTAAGTATGTACATATGGACCATATGGTTGTGAAAACCGTGTAACGAAGATCCTCCTTTTGTCAAATAGTGTAACCACTATATATATGTTACTCAAATGTTGTTACCCAAGTTCTTAAATTTTCATGGAAAGTATTAGTATCGTACACAGTTCATTGAGTTTAAGCGTGTGCCCGATGTCCAGAAGGCATTTGCATATTAACTATCCATATTGCAAATTCACACACATGTTAACATAAGGAAACATATGTGTAACTTGCTAATCATCGCACACGAGTACTCGCAGACGCATCGTGTGCGATACACCTAGCCACTGCAAGCAACTACTTTGCATTTTTCAAAGTTTTTTGTACACACGGAATCACACACAAACTAACTGTATTAACCGTCTGTGTTGTAATTTCTCATCGCAAATAGTTCATCCAAGTCAGCGGTTTGCCACGTATCACACACATCTTGTTAAGTTGAACCGTTTCTGTTGTATTCCCTAATCGAAAACAGTTTTTCCGAGTGAATCGTATGTCGTATATCACACACACCTTGATCTGGCTAACCATTTCTCTTGCACTCCCTAATAGCAAACAGTTCATTAGAGCGAACTATACGGTGTATATCACACACACATTGATATGGTTGCCCGTTTCTGTTGTTCTGCCTCATCGCAAAGAGTTCGGATGTGTTAACCGTGTGCCCTGCATCGCACACGCAACTAAAATCTGAACCGTGTTTGATGGATCCGCCATCGCAAATGTTTTGCACCTTTTTTGATGGGTTTTTTACACCACTGTTTGCGATTAATGCATCGCACACAGTTTCGGCAAAGGGTCTCTGATCGTAGTGTTGCGTTAGCAGCATCCTGCAGAAGTGCATATAATGTCTTTGTTGAACAAGTTGTAGCCAAGGTACGTGAACTTGATGACGAAACAGAAATGTTATTCAGTAAGTTGCCAGCTAAGCACGAGGATGCTTTTGAACTTACTATAGAGATTGAGGTAGGATTTAACAAATGCAGTGCTTTTTGTGATCTAGGGGCAAGTATTTCCACTATCTCTGAATCAGTTTATGATAGTCTCAATCTAGGTCCTTAGGCTAATGATTATATTACATTGAATATGGCTAACTCTACTTTTACTCAGGTAGTAGGCATTAAGCATGGAGTTATAGTTCAAGTTTATGATTGCCCTGTCATGATTGATCTTGTTATAGTAGATATGCCTGAAGATAAAGTAGCTCCTATAATTCTAGGTAGACCTTTTCTAAGGACTATTAAAGTTGTGATAAATGTGTTCGAGGGAAATGTTGTTTTTACTTACTACCTCCATCCGGGTTTAAAAGCCCCCCCAACCAAAACACTAGGACCAAGGCAAAAATTACTCCACATCAGTTATGAGAAAAATTTACTTTATATGCACCGGTAACCGCGTAGGCCAATGGAAGAGAGAGAGCAAGGCAAATGAATTGTGCATGCACTGGCTCGAGCGCTAATTAAGCCCTTGCATGCAGCCCAACAACCCCGCTTTACATCCAAGCTTTATCTCCCACGCCTGCATGCAGTCCGTTTCTCGCGCTTGGCCAATCAACTTTCTTAATCTAGCAGAAAATCTGCACCATAATTACAATGGGCCTTAAAATTACAGATGCGGCATGGAGGATGACGGGCCTTTTAAACCCGGACGGAGGTAGTACCAGCTAAAGACCCCTTTATAAGGCATTTCCCCAGGAAAAAGAAATGGAAGACCTAAACAGGAGGTGGCATCATTTTGAATGTCACAAGCTATGGTCTCGGTGTTCTAGCACCACCTTGATCACCACTACAGTCTAGTTACCCGACCGAAAACAAGCGCTTCATGGGAGGCAGCCCACGTGAATAAAGTAGACAAGTATGTTTTCTTACTTTTGTTTTTAATAAAAGACTGAATGAAGTTCCATATGAAGAAGTGAGTTTGAAAGAGTTGTTCTAATGAAAAGCATAGCCTTGTACAAGATGTTTTTTACGATTGATGTTTGAATGCCTTAAAATATGTCCATGTATTCCTATGGAACTAACACCACAGGAAAACAAAGAAAAGTACAATTTTCGGAAGAAATAGATCAAAAGAAGGATATTCCTGAGGCAATAGGGAGAATGACGGTGTACCCAACGGGCACACACACTCATTTTTGCAGTCGTTTTGATTGTCTGCAGAAACCATCGATGAGTCGAGAGCGTTTGATGGCATTCCAAACGTGCTCATGCCCCGTTCGAGCGGTCTATTGACATCTTGGAGCATGGGCACAAAAAGAATTGATCGACCGATGACGTTCAAAACGGGCACCGACGTCCATTTTAGTGGTCGTTACATCTGCACACATGCAAAGGTGAGTTAAACCAAGTTGAAGACGACGTTCCATACGGGCTTTGCGCCCGTATGAGCGGTCGTTTTGCATGGCAGTGGCTCCAATAAGCCTGGGGAAGGAGGTATTTCGCCCCATCTCTCTTTGCTTCTTCTTCTTCCAAACCCTGGCAAAACTTCGCTCGATCTCTCCACTCGTTCATTTTCAGTTCAAATCCTTTGTTGTGATTGATCTATGGTATGTTTCTCCTCTGATCCCCAACTTATTTTTCACAAATCCATGTTCTACATGCCTAGCATTGCCATGTCTAGGAGAGGCATATTTTTATTCAAACTTGAGTTTGGCATGGATTTCTTGATGTTTTTAGAGGAGTATGATATTGTGAGTACTGTAAGATCAATATTGTTTCATTTTATTGGATTCAAAATTTGTTTTGTATATGTTTACACTGAGGTCTTCTCGCGTACGCAGTGATTCGAGTTCATCCACCGCACAACCGAAACAAGTTTTCTCTCAAGGGATCGTCTTCACTATCGTGGAGCAAGGAAGAAGTTCCAAAAGCTCACTACAAGGAAGATCAAAGCAACCAAATGGGTTTGCGCGAATACTCTCGCCAAGCTAGGTATCACTCATGATTTTAATGTGCCTTTTCATAATGCCGGGTTGCACCATTTTGTTTATCAGGAATGTGTGACTCATGAACGATTGACACTTGAGTTTCTTAGAACTCTCTCGCACAATGTTGGGTTGGTGCCAAATGCACTTGAGGAGGAGATGCCACTTTCCATCTGATAGACCAATACTTTAACATCACTTTTGTTGAGTGGTGTAACTACTTTGGCTTCCCCAATAATGATGCTGATATTAGATATGTTTATGATTTCCCTAACCCGTACCCAAGGAAATCCGTTTATTAAATGAGTCACCATGGCTCTAAGTAAAGAACCAGTTGCATTGAAAGTCCTGCTATACGTTATTTGTACTATGTTATCACAAACTCATTTCAGGCAAGAGGAGAAGTTTCTAAGGTGAATGATGAGAACATGGTACTGATGGCTTCTCGCCCCTTGTTGGTTACCCCAAGTGGAAGGTTTGAGATGCAGTGTAGCGTAAGTTTTCCCTTGGCAAAGATACCAAGGATCGATTTCCCTGAGACTCCCAGTTTCAACAAGAAGGTGTCAACTGCTAACGGCGCCAGATATTAGCAATCAATGTGGACCTGCACACAGATACAAATAACTTTCCTCCCAACGAGTACAGAGAGGTTGTCAATCCCTCCGGCCTTGTCGTTTACAAAGGATTAAACGCAAGTGATAATAGTGATAGGTATTGCTGCAAATAGTAAATAAAAGCGGAAAGTAAATAGCGGATGTGATCAGTGATGGTAATATGGACCGGAGTCCCATGATGTTCACTAGTGATGTCTCTCTCCCAAAAGACGATAAAACAGCTATGTGAGGTAAATGAATTACAGCTGGGAAATTGACAGAATTATGTGCGCAAACCAATGCTAACTATGTTGCAAGAAAGGTAGAGGTTCAAAGCATGGGCGGTACGCCAAGGCAAGTAGACCGAAATCCATCTGCATCTACTACTAATCATCCACCTTGAGATATCTATCCAGAACATCTCGCTGGTATTAAGTTGCGAGTCCCACCCATAGTGTAAACTCAAAGCAACAGACAACTGCATTAAAAGAACTTTGCGTAAAGTAAACAGTCCTTGCACCCGCGGGCACAAGCACCGTTGTTTTCCCCCTTGTGGCAACAGCACATCCCCTAGACTCGTGTTTCTGTCACTCAAGCTAGTCATCGAGGGGCATGAACCCACAATCGAGCATAACGTTCCCTCTTGGAGTCAGTACCTACTACTTGGCCAAAGCAATAAATAGCAACGGAGAACATGCAAGAATTACTTACGAACATAAATATAAAAGAGGTAAATCAAATATATTACTCAAACTCAATCTGAACATAATCTCACAATCCATCGGATCCCAGCAAACTCATCATAGCAACAGCATAAGGATTACATAAGTGCCTCGATCATGTAGGGCAGCTCACGAGGACTAATTAGTGAAGCACAAGAACGGGAGGAGAAAATCACATAGCTACTGGTCATGGACCCATGGTCCAAGGGAGACTACTCACAACTCATCCGGGAGGCGTCCATGGTGGTGGAGAGGCTCCCGGTGGTGATCCTCCCCTCCGGCAGGGTGCCGGGAAGAGTTCTCCTGGTGCTCCCGATCTTGGAAGCGCGGCGGCGGCGGAACAGAGATGAGATCGCGAAAAAGGGTTCCCGTCTCGAGGGTTTCGGGACACGATATAAATATATGCCAAAGGGGGGCATCAGTGGAAGCCTGGGGGGCCCATGCCCCCCCCCCCCCCGGCGCGGCCAGGAGGGGGGCCGCGCCACTAGGGCGCCTGGAGCCCTGGTGGCCCCCCTCCGGCTGTACTTCGGGTGCCGGGAAGCTTCTGGAACGCTGATTTTTTATATAATTTTTCCGGGATTTTTCTGGCATTTCTCGTAATGGGAAAACCTGAAATACAAAAACAGCAGAAAACAGAAACTGGCACTGGGGTGCACTGAGTTAATAGGTTAGTCCAAATATGATCAAAAGTGTATGGAAGTGTATAAATATCATAGCAATATCACCCAAAAGAGGTATCGAGCAAGCAGAAATTATAGATACGTTTTGGACGTATCAACATCCCCAAGCTTAATTCCTGCTCGTCCTCGAGTAGGTAAATGATAACAAGAATAATTTCTGTGGTGACATGCTATTAACCATATAGGACCTTTTCATAGTCATATGACAAAAGCTTACTGAGACAATGAATCTGTAGTAATTAAGTTGCCTCATGAGAAAATCACAAAGAACTGAAAGTTTTACAACATGATACTGAAACATCAAATAGATTCGTAATGAGCATGGTGTGCAAATATGATAAAGCGATATCTCGCTTGCCCCCTTTAGTGAAGCAAAACATAAATGTAGGGGCACCTCCAAGGTTTAAGTGATGACTAGATACAATGATTTCAGAATAAACGATATCACAATCATGCAAAAGACAATGCTACTTTGGGACAATGCACATTACACTCAGAATGACAATCATGCTCTCAGTAGTTGGTGCTTTAAAAGAAGGTGGAGACTCTCGAACCGTGGCTTTTGTTGGCAAGGTTGAAAACCCGTAGTCGGAAACAAAGACAAAACATGTACCAGAGCTCTTGATTTTAAAAACAGAGGTAATAATATATTTTTTGATTATGCATGTTCTGTCAACGAATGCTAGCAGATAACTCAATTACCTCTTGAGATGGACCAGTTTCGAGGAACGGCTCCCGAATGAGGACGATCACATCCTCTTAATCTCCTTTGTTTATCACTTCCAAAATTTTCTGATTTCTCATGAACAAAGCGTGAAGGAGGGTTTGTTTGTTATATTAATTTTGAGCCGGGCGCACTCAATGCCAGTTCCTTCTCGTATTATGGGTTTGCACATTATACATGCAATCCCGGGGTGAAGCTTGTCCAACTTACAAAGATCATGAATTAACTACTACTTCCTCATGAACTTAAAACAGAGGCACAAAATAGGAATGCTTTTTTTTGAATAATTTCGAGATGGTACATGCAAGTCTCCGTTAGGAATGGCAGGTAAATACCATGTAGGAAGGTATGGTGGACTCATATGGCATAACTGGTTTAAAGGAATTTGGATGCACAAGCAGTCAGTCCGCTTAGTACAGGCGAAGGTTAGCAAAAGACTGGGAGCGACCAACTAAGAGAGCAATGACGGTCATAATCATGCAGAGCGACAAAGCAACATTAAACCAGGCATGGAAGTTATATCGCTACTCAGAAACAAAAGATCATCAAGGCTTGACAGACTTTCTTTACAGTCTTAAATATGCGTGAGCATACGCCAAGTCAATCAAAATAAATTCTTGAAGGAAGATATTACTAAACCATACCACATCATAGGCAAACAAATCATGTTGGTACTCCAATAACACATTGGGAACCCCCCAGCTATTTGAGACTAACCATAAGAAAACATGAACTACTAAGCGCCATTATGCACTTAGCATTTTTATCATAGACATATCAACCAATGCAACAGAAGCAAACTCTCTTAATAAGATAATCATGATAACTAAAGAGAGTTCAAGCAACCAACTAAACAAAGGCTCTTTAAAAAGATAAGCATGAAAACTAAGAGTTGAGCATGATAGTAGCTATTGAAAGACAAAGAACACACACAGCAAAGATAGACATGAAAATTCTATGTTATGTTCTAGGTAGAAGTGGAGCGTGTTTCTCTCCCACATTAAGAAAGCTGAGTTCCAACTCGTTATGAAAAGCTAAAGAAAACTAAAAAGGAAAACTAAAAGCAAGACGCTCCAAGCATAGCACATAACACATGAAGTGATAAAAATATAGTGGAACGAAAGACGAACTGATAATGTTGATGGAGAAGGGGATGCACGGGGGCATCCCCAAGCTTAGACGCTTGAGTCTCCTTGAATATTTCTTGAGGGTGCATGGGGGCATCCCCAAGCTTGAGCGTTTGACACTCCTGAATCTTTTTATCATCTTCCCTCGCACACTTGAAAACTCCCTTCATACATAACTCATCATAATCTGATTAGCGAGGTTAGTACCCTTAATAAAATAATTGTTCTTTGCTAGAAATAAGGATATTCTTGAAGGTCTACTGTTTCTCAAGATTGCCAAAAGGTTTTTGCAAAGAAAAAGCAAGCTCAAGGTTTGCAAAATGAAGGAAAGGCAAAACAGGACAGAATCTATGAAAAATAGAACAGCAGGTAGTAAATGATTTTTTCGGGGTACTTCTGCAACTCTAATCAAAAAACTCAAAACAGACGCACGAATGACAATTATATGGAGCACGCTGTCGAAAAAATTCAGACCAAAAAGATGATCTGGTGATTTTATACGAATTTTTCTATCCAAAGACAGAATCTGTTTCCTGGATAGCACGTCACATCTTTTGAACTTTCTTGCAATCAGAGGCTACACTTGGCACAAAATTGAAAAGTATAGATACAATGATGATGCTACTGTAGTAACAATATCAAGACACAACAAAAGCAAAATAAAATTTTATTCATGTGGGCTGCCTCCCAAAAGCGCTTTCTTTTATGCCTTTAAGCTAGGAATAGTGCATAGAGATCAAGTTTTATCAAGAGTAAAAGAATAGCTAGCCCGTATAACGGACTCAAAAGGTAACTTAATCTTCTTTCGAGGGAAGTATTCCATCCCTTTCTTGAGAGGAAACTGGAATTTTATATTCCCCTCTTTCATGTCAATGATAGCACCCACGGTGCGTAGAAAAGGATGTCCCAAAATAATTGGACAAGAAGGTTCACATTCAATATCCATAATAGTAAAATCAACGGGAACGTAGTTGTCATTGACAATGATAAGAACATCGTCGATCCTCCCCAAAGGTTTCTTTATGGAAGAATCAACGAGACGAACACCAAAAGAACAAGAATCAAAAGGTTTGAATTTAAGCATATCATATAGTCTTTTGGGCATAACAGAGGTACTAGCACCAACATCACATAAAGCATAGCAAGAGAAGTTATTTATCTTAATTTTAATCATAGGATCCCAACCATCTTCTAGCTTTCTAGGTATGGAGGCTTCTACTCTAAGTTTCTCCTCCCTAGCTTTGATAAGAGCATTAGTGATATGCTCTGTGAAGGCAAGGTTAAGCGTGCTAGTGCGGGGATCTCTAGACATCTTGTGAAGGAATTCAATAACTTCGGTAAGAGTGCAATTATCAAAATCAAGGTCACTACTATCAAGTAAGGTGGTAGTGGTGTCCTTTAGGTTCACTTGTTTGGTAGTTTCTATAGTCATAGCATCACCATTAATAGGTCCATCGGGACCAGGAGTGCATTGGGTGCTAAGAGTTTGAATATCCTCAACAACTTGGATAGTAGCAACAGTGTGGTGGGTAGGAAGGCTCTTAATTCTATCTTCTTCCTCCCTTTCTCTAGCCCATCTCTCTTTAAGTTTAGCCATCATCCTAATGTTTTCATTAATTTGCACTTGAATAGCATTCATAGGAGTGACCTTCCTCTCCTCAAGAGAAGTTCTAATTTTAAGCAATTCTACCTCATTGGCTAAATTGTCTACCTTCGAAGAGAGATCATCTAGTTTGTTTAGTTTCTCTTCTACACTATTATTAAAAGCTTTTTGGGTAGTGATGAAATCTTTAAGCATAATCTCTAGTTCAGTAGTGGAGTTCTTGGTGCTAGGATAAGCATTGTTGTTCCCATAAGAATTAGAGGGGAACGGTCTAGGATTGCTACCATAGTTACTCCTATAAGCATTGTTATTAAAATTGTTTCTAGAGATAAAGTTCACGTCTACTTGTTCTTGAGCAATCAAAGAATTTAAAGGAACATCACGAGGATCAACAGAAGATTGCTTCGAAAGTAGAGACATGATCAAGTCAACTTTTTCATTTAAGGAGGAAATCTCCTCGACAGAGTTTACCTTTCTACCTGTTGGAGCGCGTTCGGTGTGCCATTGGGAATAGTTGGTCATCATCTCATCGAGAAGCTTCGTGGCAGCACCAAGTGTAGTTGACATAAAGGTACCTCCCGCGGCCGAATCTAACAAGTTCCGCGAGGTAAAGTTCAAGCCTGCATAAAAAGTTTGGATAACCATCCAAGTAGTCAAACCATGAGTGGGGCAGTTCTTGATAAGAGATTTCATACGTTCCCAAGCTCGGGCAACGTGTTCATTATCCAATTGTTTAAAATTCATTATGTTACTCCTTAATTGGATAATTTTAGCAGGTGGATAGTATTTTCCAATAAAAGCATCTTTGCACTTATCCCATGAATCTATGCTATTTCTAGGCAAAGATTGACACCAAATTTTAGCTCATCCTCTCAAGGAGAAAGGAAAAAGCTTAAGCTTAACAATATTACCATCTATTTCTTGGTACTTTTGCATATCACAAAGTTCAACAAAGTTGTTTAAGTGTAAAGCAGCATCATCTCTAGCACCGGAAAATTGATCTTTCATGACTAAGTTCAGTAAGGCAGGTTTAATTTCATAAGAAGGTGCTGAAGTGGCAGGTGTAGTGATAGGTGTGCAGATAAAGTCATCGTTGTTGTGACTAGTGAAGTCACACAACATGGTGTTCTCGGTGGAACCCATAGTAGCAAGCAAGCAAGATAACTATTTTTGTGATTTTCGATAAAAGATACTAAAGCGAAGCTGAAAGGTAAACTAACAAGACTAAAAAGCAAAGGTAAAAGATAGCGTGCAACTCCCCTATCCTGAATAGTGGAGTCCCCGGCAACGGCGCCAGAAAACTTTGCTTGATCGCTTCTCGCCCCTCGTTGGTTCCCCCAAGTGGAAGGTTTGAGATGCAGTGTAGCGGAAGTTTTCACTTGGCAAAGATACCAAGGATCGATTTCCCTGAGACTCCCAGTTTCAACAAGAAGGTGTCAACTGCTAACGGCGCCAGATATTAGCAATCAACGTGGAGCTGCACACAGATACAAATAACTTTGCTCCCAACGAGTACAGAGAGGTTGTCAATCCCTCCGGCCTTGTCGTTTACAAAGGATTAAACGTAAGTGATAATAGTGATAGGTATTGCTGCAAATAGTAAATAAAAGCGGAAAGTAAATAGCGGATGTGATCAGTGATGGTAATATGGACCGGAGTCCCATGATGTTCACTAGTGATGTCTCTCTCCCAAAAGACGATAAAACAGCTATGTGAGGTAAACGAATTACAGCTGGGCAATTGACAGAATTATGTGTGCAAACCAATGCTAACTATGTTGCAAGAAAGGTAGAGGTTCAAAGCATGGGCGGTACGCCAAGGCAAGTAGACCGAAATCCATCTGCATCTACTACTAATCATCCACCTTGAGATATCTATCCAGAACATCTCGCTGGTATTAAGTTGCGAGTCCCACCCATAGTGTAAACTCAAAGCAACAGACAACTGCATTAAAAGAACTTTGCGTAAAGTAAACAATCCTTGCACCCGCGGGCAGAAGCACCGTTGTTTTCCGCCTTGTGGCAACAACACATCCCCTAGACTCATGTTTCTGTCACTCAAGCTAGTCATCGAGGGGCATGAACCCACAATCGAGCATAACGTTCCCTCTTGGAGTCACTACCTACTACTTGGCCAAAGCAATAAATAGCAATGGAGAACATGCAAGAATTACTTACGAACATAAATATAAAAGAGGTAAATCAAATATATTACTCAAACTCAATCTGAACATAATCTCACAATCCATCGGATCCCTGCAAACTCATCATAGCAACAGCATAAGGATTACATAAGTGCCTCGATCATGTAGGGCGGCTCACGAGGACTAATTAGTGAAGCACAAGAACGGGAGGAGAACATCACATAGCTACTGGTCATGGACCCATGGTCCAAGGGAGACTACTCACAACTCATCCGGGAGGCGTCCATGGTGGTGGAGAGGCTCCCGGTGGTGATCCTCCCCTCCGGCAGGGTGCCGGGAAGAGTTCTCCTGGTGCTCCCGATCTTGGAAGCGCGGCGGCGGCGGTACAGAGATGAGATTGCGAAAAAGGGTTCCCGTCTCAAGGGTTTCGGGACACGATATAAATATATGCCAAAGGGGGGCATCAGCGGAGGCCTGGGGGGCCCAAGCGCCCCCCGGCGCGGCCAGGAGGGGGGCCGCGCCACCAGGGCGCCTCGAGCCCTGGTGGCCCCCCTCCGGCTGTACTTCGGGTGCTGGGAAGCTTCTGGAACGCTCATTTTTTATATAATTTTTCCGGGATTTTTTTGGCAGTTCTCGTAATGGGGAAACCTGAAATACAAAAACGGCAGAAAACAGAAACTGGCACTGGGGTGCACTGAGTTAATAGGTTAGTCCAAATATGATCAAAAGTGTATGGAAGTGTATAAATATCATAGCAATATCACCCAAAAGAGGCATGGAGCAAGCAGAAATTATAGATACGTTTTGGACGTATCAGGTACTTCTTGGGAAAGCAACAAACCTGGATGTCGGTTACACGCCCAACCTAGGGGTAATACTTTTGATATACCTTGCGCATCAAATAAATCATGCACAAGGAGATATCGTGTGTGGAGGAGTGATCACCGTGTTGGCCAACTCCCTTGGCTTTAACTACAATCATCCCCGCCCGTTGTTGGTATCACCCATATTAACATTCGTGTTCTTACTAGCGCCGGTATGGTAGTAGTTCGTAATGGCTGTCTGTAATGCCCAGTATGTGACTATGTCTCCCACGTGTCGAGGCACGACTTAAAGACATAATCACATACTAGAATGATCTCAAGTATGGTATCTTTGCACAACTCATGTAAAAGGAGGGATGAAAGTGTAAAATAGTAGTTGGCTTACACTCGCCACGTCACACAATGAAATACATTAACATTCATCATCCAAACACATCAGAGTCCGACAACGGACGAAATCCAAATGAAAGATACCATAAATAAAGCAACACAAGGCCTGATCGCCCCTAGTAGAAGCCACTACTGATCGTCGGGATAAGACACATAGTAACGTCCACGCTCTTCATCGAACTCCCAATACAGCTCTGAACCACCACCTGTGTAGTTCTCATTGGTACCTGCAACTAGTGTTGTGTTGAATCTGTGAGCCACAGAGGACTCAGCAATCCCGTTCCCGGGTAACAAAACTATCAAGCCTTGGGTGTGGAAAAGGCTTAGAAACAAGGTTGCGGTAGCACTAGCACTAACTTACGAATTTAGAGTGAGAAGAGAACAAGTGCCAACGGTCGCCAAGTTGATCACGAAGTGATCCTAACTACTCACGGTCAAACATAACCCCACAGTGTTCACTTCCCGAACCCCTTCGGAAAGAGACCATCACGGTTACTCACGCGGGTAGTGTATTCATGAACATGGTGTCAAGTTATCTACAACCGGATATTAACAAATTCCCATCTGCCACATAACTGCAGGCACGGCTTTCGAAAGATCAAAACCCTGCCGGGGTGTCCCAACTTAGCCCATCACAAGCTCACGATCTGCGGAGTCGCAACTCCAAGGTGGGAAGACCCGAGTATTCTCGGAATCTCGTGCTCAAGATATTTCGACAAAGGTAAAACTAATCCAGCAAGACCTCCCGGTGTGCCGACACCCTGATAGTAACCACGCGTATCTAGTCTCAGGCCACGACCGGATAGGTCAGCCTACAGGTATATACGAGACCTCGAGTTTCCCCGTGGTGGCCCCGCAGTCTCCCCAGTTTAGACCAACACTCATGTGGAGCACTGGCCCGGGTTGTTAATTAAGAACTCGGGTTTGCAACGCCCTATGCAAGTTTTAGTTCTTAGGCAAATGTAAAACCAATGTTGGGCCTTGCTGGAAAAGCTTTAGCACTGAGCGACTTATCAAGGGGGGCCCCTAAAACCCAACCGTGTTAGGGACGCAAAATTAAGGAACATAACACCAGTTTATCGGTTCCTAGGGTGGCATGAGTGGCACAAAACACCAAACAAGAGGCTTAGCCTTCCACCCATTACCAATATATAGATGATTTAGTTTAACGGTTTATATATTCTGATATCCCAATAATAACTTCATCACGAAGCAAGAATCTTCAAATCTTCACCTGCAACTAACAACGCTATAAGAGGGGCTGAGCGATGCATACTTAGCCACACAACGGTTTGCTAGGAGGGTGGTTAAAGAGTTTCATGGCAACAATAGGAGGACTGACAAACAGACATAGGCATCGAGGCAATATCTAAAGAGCGAGACATCTAGCATAGGCAAAGATAGTAGTGATATATGGGTATGGTCATCTTGCCTGTTGATTCCACAGAGAGATCGTATCCTTGCTCCTCAAACTCAGCCTCGGTAGGAACCTCGTACTCCGAATCAGCTCTCGGCTCTACCCAACACAAGAACACAACAACGGTACAATATCAAACACGATACAATGCACAATCAATATGATGCAACACATGTCAAGGAATGCGAGTATGATGTGCGCATGCATGAGGATGCTATTGAGCCTAAGGAGAAGAAGATGGAAAAGGCCTCATCTTGGAAAACCAAGCAAGCCATTGGATAGAGGGGAAGATTTCGGTTGAAATCGATATAAAGATCACCGGAAACGGATGCACGGTTTGCAAATGACAAGCAAAACAATATTCAAGCAAAACTGCAGTTTATAGCAACATGTCATCTTTGGAGCAAGAAATAATTATGCTACAGCACTCAAACATGGAGACAAAGGGCATGGATGTGAAATAGACATGATACTTAACAAGCATGAACTTAGAACACACCCAAAAACCTATGGAACACAATTAACCAAGCATGGCAAGTTGCAATAAATTTACAGAATTCTCAGACTTAGTGAAAATTACAAGGCATGGCAGAATTACAACGGATAGGCATGTTTACAAGCTTCTGCAACTCAACTCAAAGCATGTCATGGCAAATTAAGGTAACCAACAACAAGAAGACATATTTGAGAAGCTACTCAAAGCAAGAACATGCTCATAGGGTGCATAGAACACTAGCTACACTCGTGGAAAAACTGAACTTGTTGATAACATGCTGACAGCTACATTTTATAGTCACTTGAGAGCATGAAAACAACAAGTTACAACAAGCCATCATGAAAACAAAGGCATGGCACTAACATACATAACATGCTCTTCAAGAATAACCACATGGCTACTTCTACAACATACTAGAACATGTCCCAAACATCATGGCAAAAGTGCAAAAGTTTATCCAGACTTAGCAAAATCTGGGCATGCTGACAGATAAATTTTATAGCAACTTGAGGGCCTCATAATAACAATCTCCAGCATGGCATCATGGAAAACAAGTGCATGGATAGCTAGATCATGACATATACTTCAAGGAACAGCCATTGGACAACCCTTAACATGCACAACAAAGACGGTGGCAACATGGATACATGGCAATAAATTTAACAGATTCACACTTAGCAGAAATTTACAACATGATGACATGTTAACAAGCTTGTTGCACTCATATTAAGACATGTCATGGCATAAAATTGAATCTATCGTGTAGAGCACATACTCAAGAGAAAAACTCATGTTGACACCTAGCTCATATGACACGTGGATAGATAAGAACAAGCATGGCAAAACATGATCTCATAACAAGTTTAGGAACTTATCAGCCAAATGCACTTTTGCAACAGAGATAAACATGGCAATATGACACCTAACATGAATGCCACAGCAACCATCATGTAGAGCATTTCACAACGAAGATCTGGACATATCATTCACTCCAATTGGGCCAACATGCACAAAGTTATCAACTCACGAACATGGCAACAAATTTACACAGACAACAAGTTACAGCAACATGCACTCTTGCCACGAATATTAAGTCAACAAGATGAACTCTAACATGCATGAAACTCGTACTAACATGTAGATCACGACGAGACGAACATTTCGACATATCATACGCGCAAAACGGAGCTACGAGCACGAAGTTATCACATGGCAAAGGACGCAACAAATTTACCCAGATCTGGGACTTAGTGGAAATTTATACCTCCGAAAAAGTCAACGGGACGGGGAGATCCGGGACGGAGATGTCCATTTGGCTCGAGGGACCGGTGGATCTGGTCCACCTCCAGATCCGGATCCGGCCCTCGCCAGAGAAGGAGAAGAGGACGAGACCAGCTGTGGAGGCGGGGCGGCTGTCGGCGAGGCGGCGGCTGGGCTGACGAGGCGGCGGCCGGAGGTGCGGTGGCGACCGGCGCCGAGCCCGCGGTGGCCGAGGCCGGCGGCGCACGGCGTTGCCGTGGCGGACGACGACGGAGGAGGCCGGCGAAGGAAGCCGGCGAGGCGGCGGTGAGGCGCGCCGGCCGGAGCTGCGAGCGGGCGGCGGCGAGGCGCCCGACGGCGGCGACGGGAGGCGGCGGTCGCGGGAGTGGGAGCGGGCGACGGCGGAGGCCGGCCGGGCCGCGGGGGCCCTGCGCGGGCCTCGCGGGCCGGCGGCGGCGCGCGGCAGAGCCCGGCGGCTGGCTGCCATGTGTCACGGTGGGATTGGCACGGGGCGGCGGTTGGACGTGTCCGGCGTGATCCGGACGTGTCCGGCGGCGCGGAGGACGAAAAAATTAGGGTTTGCACCGGATTTTGGGGGAAGAGGGCCTATTTATAGATTCTGGGAGCTAGGAAGGTCCAAATGGGGTGCGGTTTTCGCCCACACGATCGTGATCCGACGACCGAGAGGATGGGAGTGGTTGTGCTTGGTTAGTGGGTTGTTGTGGAGGGGGTCTTGGGCCAAAAGGAAGAGGAGCTTTTAGCCCACTAGGTTAACCGTTGGAGTATCAAACGACCTCCAAACGCGATGAAACTTGACAGGTGGCCTACACGTACTAAAACAACAACGCACGACAAGTCTCACCTCATTCTCAGACCGTTACACGGCCACATACGAAAGAAGGACTCGGAGGTGCCACGGGCACGTGTGAGAGTGTCGGAACTCGAAACGGACAACGGGAAGAGACGAGCGGGACCGGGTGCAAGTGGCAACAAGAATGCAATGCAATGCACATGATAACATGACATGGATGAAATGCACACACGCATGCGACCAAAAGAAGAAACCTGAAATGAAAGAAGAGCCCAGAATGGAATTGATGAAGTCAACGTTTCATATATTGCCATAAATGGAAAGTATCACATATGGGGTGTTACAAACTCTCCTACACTACAAAAAGATCTCGTCCCGAGATCTAGGACTGGAAGAAGGAGGGATACTCGGAACGAAGGTGATCTTCTCGTTCCCACGTAGCTTCTCGGTCGGTATGGTGTGACCACTTCACTTTCAAGAATTTGATAGACTTGTTGTGGGTCTTGCGCTCAGCTTCTTCGAGAATAGCAACAGGGTGCTCACGATAAGACAAGTCTTGTTGAAGATCAATCTCCTCGAACGTAATGGTGCGTTCAGGTGTCTTGAAGCACTTGCGGAGTTGAGACACGTGAAACACATCATGAACATTTGCAAAGTTGGAGGGAAGCTCGAGTTGGTAGGCTAGATCGCCTCTTTTGCCAAGAATCTTGAAAGGGCCCATGTATCTCGGAGCAAGCTTGCCTTTGATACCGAACCTCTGGGTGCCCTTCATAGGAGAAACACGGAGATAGACGTGGTCTCCGATGTCGAAAGCAAAATCACGATGCTTGCCGTCATAGTAGCTCTTTTGACGCGATTGCGCGGCTTTGAGATTCTCACGTATGACTTTGCACATTTCTTCGACTTCTGAGATCAAATCATTACCAAGAAGTTGACGTTCACCAGTCTCGGACCAGTTGAGAGGGGTACGTCACTTTCTGCCATAGAGAATTTCGAAAGGAGCTTTGCCGGCACTTGCTTGGAAACTGTTGTTGTAGGAGAATTCGGCAAACGGGAGACAATCTTCCCATTTCATACCGAAAGAGATGACACAAGCTCTCAGCATGTCTTCGAGGATCTGGTTCACTCTTTCGACTTGACCACTAGTCTGAGGGTGAAACGCAGTGCTGAAGCGAATTTTTGTGCCCATGGCTGACTAAAAGGAGTCCCGGAACTTGGATGTGAACAAACTTCCACGGTCTGAGGAGATGATTTGAGGAATGCCATGTAAAGAAACAATTCTGGAGGTGTACAACTCTGCCAGCTGAGCTGCGTTGATGGATTCTTTGACTGGAAGAAAATGTGCTACTTTAGTTAGCTTGTCAATCACTGCAAAGATAGCATCATTTCCCTTCTTGGACTGAGGAAACCCAGTGATGAAATCCATTTCAATGTGATCGAATTTCCACTCGGCAATAGGTAGAGGTTGAACGAGACCGGCTGGGCGTTGATGCTCTACCTTCACTATTCTACAGACATCACATTCATTCATGAATTGGGCAATCTCCCTTTTCATGCGAGTCCACCAATATGATTTCTTGAGGTCTTGGTACATCTTAGAACTTTCGGGATGAATCAAGAGGAGGGAGTCATGTGCTTTGTTCATTATGAGCTTCCTGAGATCACCCTTGGGAACCACAATTCTGTCCTCAAAGAACAAGGTGTCTTTCTCGTCAACGCGATATCACTTGTACTTGGGAGTACCCTTAGCAATACCATGTTTCACTTTCTGCACCATAGTATCACTGAGTTGGACCTCACGGATCTGATCTTCCAGGGTAGGAGAAACTTGAAGGTTTGCGAGAAAGCCTTGCAGAACAACTTGGAGGTTGAGCTTCCTGAATGATTCACAACGTTCAGGCTCGAACGGTTTGAGAAGGAGACTATTGCAATATGCCTTTCTGCTCAAGGCATCTGCAATGACATTGGCCTTGCCAGGTGTCTACTCAATGCTTGGATCATATTCTTGAATCATCTCAACCCAACGAGTCTGGCGAAGGTTAAGGTTTGGCTGTGTGAAGATGTACTTCAAGCTCTTGTGATCGGTGAAGATGTCCACTTTTCTGCCCAACGGAAGGTGTCTCCACGTGACCAAGGCATGTACAACTGCTGCTAGCTCGAGATCATGTGTGGGGTAATTATTCTCATTTGGTTTCAACTGACGAGAAGTGTATGCCACAATCTTCTTGTCTTGCATGAGAACACCACCAAGACCTTGCAATGAAGCATCACAAAAGACTTCATAAGGCTTGGACTCATTCGGAGGAGTAACGACCGGAGCAGAAATGAGCTTCTCTTTGAGTGTTTTGAATTCCACATCACAATCAGGAGTCCAGGAGTACTTGACATTCTTCTGCAACAGGTTGGAAAGAGGCTTGGCAATCTTGGAGAAGTTCTTAACGAACCTTCTGCAATAGCTAGCGAGGCCAAGGAAGCTTCGGAGTTGCTTGACATTCTGCGGAGGTTCCCAGTTGACAATAGCTTCAACCTTCTCGGGGTTCACCGAAATGCCCTCGGCAGAGATAATATGGCCAAGATAAAGGACTTTATCCAGCCAGAATTCACATATGGAGAACTTCGCATAGAACTTGTGTTCACGGAGCATGTCAAGGACTAAACGGAGGTGCCTGGCATGGTCTTATTCATTCTTGGAGAATACCAAGATATCATCCAGATAGATGAGAACAAATTCATTGGTGTAGGGGTTGAATATGAAGTGCATCATTCGAGAGAAGGTGGGTGGAGCATTTGCAAGGCCGAAATACATGACCGTGTATTCATAGGAGCCATAGCTTGTTCTGAATGGGGTCTTGTGAATATCTTCTTCACGGATACGAATCTGATGGTAACCCATCCGGAGATCGAGCTTCGAGAACACCTTTGCTCCTTTTAGCTACTCGAACAATTCATTGATATTGGGGAGCGGATACGTGTTCTTTATTGTCTTCTTGTTCAATGGCCGATAATCAATGCAAAGGCGTTCCGTACCATCCTTCTTCTTGACAAATAGAACACCACAGCCCCAAGGAGAAGTACTAGGCCTGATTACACCCAAACGTTCTTGATCATTGAGTTGTTTCTTCAGCTCCTTCAACTCATCAGGAGAAAGCTTGTACGGACGCCGACATGCTGGCTCGGTACCGGGCTCGAGTTCAATGACAAATTCAACTTGACGATGGGGAGGCATGCCAGGAAGCTCTTCGGGGAAAACATCTTCATATTCATTGACCACCGGAATCTGAGAAATGGCATTAATCTCGCCCTTGTCATTGAGAGAGAATAGCCTGATTGTGTTATCTCGAGAGGCGAAGATAATCACGTCTTCGTTAGGATGAGTAAGCTTGACTTCCTTATTTGCACAATCAATTTTGGCATCATGCTTGGAGAGCCAGTCCATCCCAAGAATAAGATCAATGTCGGAGTTACCGAGAATAACCGGAGAAACCAGAAAAGTGTAATCACCCATGTGAATAGATATATCCGGAGCCACCATATTAGAAGTCATGTGTTTGCCCGGAGAAATAATTGACAACTTCTTATCCAGAAATGCCGAAGTGAAATTATGTTTGGTAAAGAATGGTCTTGACATGAAGCAAAGTGATGCACCAGAATCAAACATTACTTTTGCAGGAATAGAGTTAACTGAGAGGTTACCCAATATCACATCAGAAGAATTTTCTGCTTGGGCTGCATTCATCAGATTCACTCTTGCATGCTTGGGATTGTGCTTGACAATAGCCGTGCTGACAGGTGGAGGAGGCGGAAGGCGCCTTGGGTTGGGACACTTGTTGGCATAGTGACCCTTCTGAGAACACTTGTTGCAAGTCACTTCTGAGAGAAGCCGGTGATAAGGACCACTTGATCTTGAAGCTTGAAACTGAGGCTTGGACTGATTGGTTGGGTTGGGTGGGTGGTAGAAACCACGGCCACCTGAGTGCTTGTTGTTGTTTGGAGGACGGAGCACTGGAGGAGGTGGTAGCCAGAACTTCTGCTGCTTGGCAACCACTTGAGAAGAAGAGGAGGACTGAACAGCATCTCTGATCCTCTTTTTGGAAGCTTCAATCTTGAGCTGAGCTGCCTCTTGCTTGAGAGCCATATTGTAGAATTGGTCAAATTCATCCGGCTCGAACAAGGTGAGAGCTAGTTGGAGTTCATCCTTCAAACCATCACGGAACTGATAAATCTTGCTCTTGGCATTTGGGATGTCTTGCTTGGCATAGCGGGCAAGATTCTGGAACTTGACATTGTATTGATAGACGGACATGGTGCCTTGCTTCAGGTTGCGGAATTTCTCACGCATGCCTTCAATGACACTGGTTGGAGTGTGGTCAGAGCGGAAGTCCTTGCAGAAGTCAGTCCACGAGATCTCACGACCACCTCTGGAATCTTTGTACTGTTGCCACCAATCAGCAGCTTGGTCTTTGAGTTGGAAAGTGGCAAACTTGACATAATCCTCAGGTCTCATGTTACTGCATTCAAAGTGCTTTTTGATGTCTGCGATCCAGTCTTCATCATCTAGCGGATCCACACAGTAACTGAACGACTTCGGTTGGTTTACCAGGAATTGGTTGAGAGTCGCAAAGTGAGGTTGATTGAACAGATTGCCTTGGCCTTGGTTCCCATGATTGCCTTGATTTGCTTGGTTGGCTTGAAAGTTCTGCATCATTTGCATAAACATCTGGGTGTTCTGGTTTGTCGCTTGCATAATTGCTCTCCATGCCTCAGATGGAGGAGGAGGGGAAGGAGGACGTTCAGGAACACGCTCTTCTTCACCCTCTTGGTTAGGGTTGGGAACCTTCTTAGGAGCCATCCTGAATGAGGTGACAACTATTAGCCATTGATGCAAAAGATAAGCTGAATCAACTGCTAGAAATTTTCAACATAAGTCCTCACAAGAACATTCGAACAAAATGAACGAATGAATTCCACAGTTAAATGGTACAACAATCTTCTCGAGAAGCCACTTGGGAGGACAAAAGGTAAATAAAACAACAAGGAGCAGATAGAACGAATACAAGATAGAAGCTTCGTTCCACATGTTCGTGCTGAATGCTCATGGAACGTGTTACAAAAGGGTGTTGCAATCCCGGGATCAGCATAGCCAAGGACCCTTTAAGATGCAACTCCCAATTGGAACAACGCCCATAAAACATCTTCACTCGATGTTGAACCCCGAACTTCATACCATGCACTCGTTGGAAGAATGCCTACGAGCTACTAGAAGAGCCCACCTATTAATTCCCGAAGGTATCCGATTATGCAATCGGGTGTTGGGGATAGAGGGGAAGCACCGAGCACTCAACTCTAATCCTACATCCACCTATATCCATCCTTCAACACATAACCAGTCATCCTCAGAAACTGTTTACCTCGGACCTTCGAAACGCATCCGCTATACAAGTTGTGGCAATACTCCCGAACTATCCCACCAGTACTGGGTGACGTCGGGGTTATCTCACCACTAACCGCATAGAAGAGTTTTCGATGTCGGCCGTCTTAAGTATTCTAGAACCACTGCGATACATTTGTGACGACAACACCTCGGAGCTCAACTCCCCGGGACACTGCCACAACCCCTAAATGACAGGAGGCATCGAGAACAATGTTCTCGTCACAAAGATAACGGAACATTCCAAAAAATACTCGCGTGATCCTAAAAAAAATTAGTGAATTTTTGAGAGTAGAAGAGATAGAACAACATCAGGAGTCCTCACCAGAGCGATGAAGGGATGAGGAGTAAAAAGAAATCCTACTCTCCGATATATATATATATATATATATATATATATATATATATATATATAGGACTCAAAACATTTTTATGTGCATTCCTAGACTCAACCGTCAACGATTTGATCAATCAGGGGGGCTCCTAGGTCGGAGAAGGCTCTGAATACCAACTTGTAATGCCCAGTATGTGACTATGTCTCCCACGTGTCGAGGCACGACTTAAAGACATAATCACATACTAGAATGATCTCAAGTATGGTATCTTTGCACAACTCATGTAAAAGGAGGGATGAAAGTGTAAAATAGTAGTTGGCTTACACTCGCCACGTCACGCAATGGAATACATTAACATTCCTCATCCAAACACATCAAAGTCCGACAACAGACGAAATCCAAATGAAAGATACCATAAATAAAGCAACACAAGGCCTGATCGCCCCTAGTAGAAGCCACTACTGATCGTCGGGATAAGACACATAGTAACGTCCACGCTCTTCATCGAACTCCCAATACAGCTCTGAACCACCACCTGTGTAGTTCTCATCGGTACCTGCATCTGGTGTTGTGTTGAATCTGTGAGCCACAAAGGACTCGGCAATTCCGTTCCCGGGTAACAAAACTATCAAGCCTTGGGTGTGGAAAAGGCTTAAAAACAAGGTTGCAGCA
The DNA here is from genome assembly GCA_902687465.1 of Secale cereale. NCBI lineage: Eukaryota > Viridiplantae > Streptophyta > Magnoliopsida > Poales > Poaceae > Secale > Secale cereale. Next base: position 494,644,197 of record LR738714.1, on the reverse strand, counting down.
GCACTAGCACTAACTTACGAATTTAGAGCAAGAAGAGAACAAGTGCCAACGGTCGCCAAGTTTATCACGAAGTGATCCTAACTACTCACGGTCAAACATAACCCCACCGTGTTCACTTCCCGAACCCCTTCGGAAAGAGACCATCACGGTTACTCACGCGGGTAGTGTATTCATGAACATGGTGTCAAGTTATCTACAACCGGATATTAACAAATTCCCATCTGCCACATAACCGCGGGCACGGCTTTCGAAAGATCAAAACCCTGCAGGGGTGTCCCAACTTAGCCCATCACAAGCTCACGATCTACGGAGTCGCAACTCCAAGGTGGGAAGACCCGAGTATTCTCTGAATCCCGTGCTCAAGATATTCCGACAAAGTTAAAACTAATCCAGTAGCCGCGCGTATCTAGTCTCAGGCCACGACCAGATAGGTCAGCCTACAGGTATATACCAGACCTCGGGTTTCCCCGTGGTGGCCCCGCAGTCTGCCCAGTTTGAACCAACACTCATGTATTCTTTGTGACGTCACTTGTGTTCTTCTGACTCATCGCAATCAGTTCATCCATGTTTACTGTATGCCGCATATCACACACATCTTGTTAAGTTGAACCGTTTCTGTTGTATTCCCTAATCGAAAACAGTTTTTCCGAGTGAATCGTATGTCGTATATCACACACACCTTGATCTGGCTAACCATTTCTCTTGCACTCCCTAATAGCAAACAGTTCATTAGAGCGAACTATATGGTGTATATCACACACACATTGATATGGTTGCCCGTTTCTGTTGTTCTGCCTCATCGCAAAGAGTTCGGATGTGTTAACCGTGTGCCCTGCATCGCACACGCAACTAAAATCTGAACCGTGTTTGATGGATCCGCCATCGCAAATGTTTTGCACCTTTTTTGATGGGTTTTTTACACCACTGTTTGTGATTAATGCATCGCACACAGTTTCGGCAAAGGGTCTCTGATCGTAGTGTCGCGTTAGCAGCATCCTGCAGAAGTGCATATAATGTCTTTGTTGAACAAGTTGTAGCCAAGGTACGTGAACTTGATGACGAAACAGAAATGTTATTCAGTAAGTTGCCAGCTAAGCACGAGGATGCTTTTGAACTTACTATAGAGATTGAGGTAGGATTTAACAAATGCAGTGCTTTTTGTGATCTAGGGGCAAGTATTTCCACTATCTCTGAATCAGTTTATGATAGTCTCAATCTAGGTCCTTAGGCTAATGATTATATTACATTGAATATGGCTAACTCTACTTTTACTCAGGTAGTAGGCATTAAGCATGGAGTTATAGTTCAAGTTTATGATTGCCCTGTCATGATTGATCTTGTTATAGTAGATATGCCTGAAGATAAAGTAGCTCCTATAATTCTAGGTAGACCTTTACTAAGGACTATTAAAGTTGTGATAAATGTGTTCGAGGGAAATGTTGTTTTTACTTACTACCTCCATCCGGGTTTAAAAGCCCCCCCAACCAAAACACTAGGACCAAGGCAAAAATTACTCCACATCAGTTATGAGAAAAATTTACTTTATATGCACCGGTAACCGCGTAGGCCAATGGAAGAGAGAGAGAGCAAGGCAAATGAATCGTGCATGCACTGGCTCGAGCGCTAATTAAGCCCTTGCATGCAGCCCAACAACCCCGCTTTACATCCAAGCTTTATCTCCCACGCCTGCATGCAGTCCGTTTCTCGCGCTTGGCCAATCAACTTTCTTAATCTAGCAGAAAATCTGCACCATAATTACAATGGGCCTTCAAATTACAGATGCGGCATGGAGGATGACGGGCCTTTTAAACCCGGACGGAGGTAGTACCAGCTAAAGACCCCTTTATAAGGCATTTCCCCAGGAAAAAGAAATGGAAGACCTAAACAGGAGGTGGCATCATTTTGAATGTCACAAGCTATGGTCTCGGTGTTCTAGCACCACCTTGATCACCACTACAGTCTAGTTACCCGACCGAAAACAAGCGCTTCATGGGAGGCAGCCCACGTGAATAAAGTAGACAAGTATGTTTTCTTACTTTTGTTTTTAATAAAAGACTGAATGAAGTTCCATATGAAGAAGTGAGTTTGAAAGAGTTGTTCTAATGAAAAGCATAGCCTTGTACAAGATATTTTTTATGATTGATGTTTGAATGCCTTAAAATATGTCCATGTATTCCTATGGAACTAACACCACAGGAAAACAAAGAAAAGTACAATTTTCGGAAGAAATAGATCAAAAGAAAGATATTCCTGAGGCAATAGGGAGAATGACGGTGTACCCAACGGGCACACACACTCATTTTTGCAGTCGTTTTGATTGTCTGCAGAAACCATCGATGAGTCGAGAGCGTTTGATGGCATTCCAAACGTGCTCATGCCCCGTTCGAGCGGTCTATTGACATCTTGGAGCATGGGCACAAAAAGAATTGATCGACCGATGACGTTCAAAACGGGCACCGACGTCCATTTTAGTGGTCGTTACATCTGCACACATGCAAAGGTGAGTTAAACCAAGTTGAAGACGACGTTCCATGCGGGCTTTGCGCCCGTATGAGCGGTCGTTTTGCATGGCAGTGGCTCCAATTAGCCTGGGGAAGGAGGTATTTCGCCCCATCTCTCTTTGCTTCTTCTTCTTCCAAACCCTGGCAAAACTTCGCTCGATCTCTCCACTCGTTCATTTTCAGTTCAAATCCTTTGTTGTGATTGATCTATGGTATGTTTCTCCTCTGATCCCCAACTTATTTTTCACAAATCCATGTTCTACATGCCTAGCATTGCCATGTCTAGGAGAGGCATATTTTTATTCAAACTTGAGTTTGGCATGGATTTCTTGATGTTTTTAGAGGAGTATGATATTGTGAGTACTGTAAGATCAATATTGTTTCATTTTATTGGATTCAAAATTTGTTTTGTATATGTTTACACTGAGGTCTTCTCGCGTACGCAGTGATTCGAGTTCATCCACCGCACAACCGAAACAAGTTTTCTCTCAAGGGATCGTCTTCACTATCGTGGAGCAAGGAAGAAGTTCCAAAAGCTCACTACAAGGAAGATCAAAGCAACCAAATGGGTTTGCGCGAATACTCTCGCCAAGCTAGGTATCACTCATGATTTTAACGTGCCTTTTCATAATGCCGGGTTGCACCATTTTGTTTATCAGGAATGTGAGACTCATGAACGATTGACACTTGAGTTTCTTAGAACTCTCTCGCACAATGTTGGGTTGGTGCCAAATGCACTTGAGGAGGAGATGCCACTTTCCATCTGATAGACCAATACTTTAACATCACTTTTGTTGAGTGGTGTAACTACTTTGGCTTCCCCAATAATGATGCTGATATTAGATATGTTTATGATTTCCCTAACCCGTACCCAAGGAAATCCGTTTATTAAATGAGTCACCATGGCTCTAAGTAAAGAACCAGTTGCATTGAAAGTCCTGCTATACGTTATTTGTACTATGTTATCACAAACTCATTTCAGGCAAGAGGAGAAGTTTCTAAGGTGAATGATGAGAACATGGTACTGATGGCTTCTCGCCCCTTGTTGGTTACCCCAAGTGGAAGGTTTGAGATGCAGTGTAGCGGAAGTTTTCCCTTGGCAAAGATACCAAGGATCGATTTCCCTGAGACTCCCAGTTTCAACAAGAAGGTGTCAACTGCTAACGGCGCCAGATATTAGCAATCAATGTGGACCTGCACACAGATACAAATAACTTTGCTCCCAACGAGTACAGAGAGGTTGTCAATCCCTCCGGCCTTGTCGTTTACAAAGGATTAAACGCAAGTGATAATAGTGATAGGTATTGCTGCAAATAGTAAATAAAAGCGGAAAGTAAATAGCGGATGTGATCAATGATGGTAATATGGACCGGAGTCCCATGATGTTCACTAGTGATGTCTCTCTCCCAAAAGACGATAAAACAGCTATGTGAGGTAAACGAATTACAGCTGGGAAATTGACAGAATTATGTGCGCAAACCAATGCTAACTATGTTGCAAGAAAGGTAGAGGTTCAAAGCATGGGCGGTACGCCAAGGCAGTAGACCGAAATCCATCTGCATCTACTACTAATCATCCACCTTGAGATATCTATCCAGAACATCTCGCTGGTATTAAGTTGCGAGTCCCACCCATAGTGTAAACTCAAAGCAACAGACAACTGCATTAAAAGAACTTTGCGTAAAGTAAACAGTCCTTGCACCCGCGGGCACAAGCACCGTTGTTTTCCCCCTTGTGGCAACAGCACATCCCCTAGACTCGTGTTTCTGTCACTCAAGCTAGTCATCGAGGGGCATGAACCCACAATCGAGCATAACGTTCCCTCTTGGAGTCACTACCTACTACTTGGCCAAAGCAATAAATAGCAACGGAGAACATGCAAGAATTACTTACGAACATAAATATAAAAGAGGTAAATCAAATATATTACTCAAACTCAATATGAACATAATCTCACAATCCATCGGATCCCAGCAAACTCATCATAGCAACAGCATAAGGATTACATAAGTGCCTCGATCATGTAGGGCAGCTCACGAGGACTAATTAGTGAAGCACAAGAACGGGAGGAGAAAATCACATAGCTACTGGTCATGGACCCATGGTCCAAGGGAGACTACTCACAACTCATCCGTGAGGCGTCCATGGTGGTGGAGAGGCTCCCGGTGGTGATCCTCCCCTCCGGCAGGGTGCCGGGAAGAGTTCTCCTGGTGCTCCCGATCTTGGAAGCGCGGCGGCGGCGGAACAGAGATGAGATCGCGAAAAAGGGTTCCCGTATCGAGGGTTTCGGGACACGATATAAATATATGCCAAAGGGGGGCATCAGTGGAAGCCTGGGGGGCCCATGCCCCCCCCCGGCGCGGCCAGGAGGGGGGCCGCGCCACTAGGGTGCCTGGAGCCCTGGTGGCCCCCCTCCGGCTGTACTTCGGGTGCCGGGAAGCTTCTGGAACGCTGATTTTTTATATAATTTTTCCGGGATTTTTCTGGCATTTCTCGTAATGGGAAAACCTGAAATACAAAAACAGCAGAAAACAGAAACTGGCACTGGGGTGCACTGAGTTAATAGGTTAGTCCAAATATGATCAAAAGTGTATGGAAGTGTATAAATATCATAGCAATATCACCCAAAAGAGGTATCGAGCAAGCAGAAATTATAGATACGTTTTGGACGTATCAACATCCCCAAGCTTAATTCCTGCTCGTCCTCGAGTAGGTAAATTATAACAAGAATAATTTCTGTGGTGACATGCTATTAACCATATAGGACCTTTTCATAGTCATATGACAAAAGCTTACTGAGACAATGAATCTGTAGTAATTAAGTTGCCTCATGAGAAAATCACAAAGAACTAAAAGTTTTACAACATGATACTGAAACATCAAATAGATTCGTAATGAGCATGGTGTGCAAATATGATAAAGCGATATCTCGCTTGCCCCCTTTAGTGAAGCAAAACATAAATGCAGGGGCACCTCCAAGGTTTAAGTGATGACTAGATACAATGATTTCAGAATAAACGATATCACAATCATGCAAAAGACAATGCTACTTTGGGACAATGCACATTACACTCAGAATGACAATCATGCTCTCAGTAGTTGGTGCTTTAAAAGAAGGTGGAGACTCTCGAACCGTGGCTTTTGTTGGCAAGGTTGAAAACCCGTAGTCGGAAACAAAGACAAAACATGTACCAGAGCTCTTGGTTTTAAAAACAGAGGTAATAATATATTTTTTGATTATGCATGTTCTGTCAACGAATGCTAGCAGATAACTCAATTACGTCTTGAGATGGACCAGTTTCGAGGAACGGCTCCCGAATGAGGACGATCACATCCTCTTAATCTCCTTTGTTTATCACTTCCAAAATTTTCTGATTTCTCATGAACAAAGCGTGAAGGAGGGTTTGTTTGTTATATTAATTTTGAGCCGGGCGCACTCAATGCCAGTTCCTTCTCGTATTATGGGTTTGCACATTATACATGCAATCCCGGGGTGAAGCTTGTCCAACTTACAAAGATCATGAATTAACTACTACTTCCTCATGAACTTAAAACAGAGGCACAAAATAGGAATGCTTTTTTTTGAATAATTTCGAGATGGTACATGCAAGTCTCCGTTAGGAATGGCAGGTAAATACCATGTAGGAAGGTATGGTGGACTCATATGGCATAACTGGTTTAAAGGAATTTGGATGCACAAGCAGTCAGTCCGCTTAGTACAGGCGAAGGTTAGCAAAAGACTGGGAGCGACCAACTAAGAGAGCAATGACGGTCATAATCATGCAGAGCGACAAAGCAACATTAAACCAGGCATGGAAGTTATATCGCTACTAAGAAACAAAAGATCATCAAGGCTTGACAGACTTTCTTTACAGTCTTAAATATGCGTGAGCATACGCCAAGTCAATCAAAATAAATTCTTGAAGGAAGATATTACTAAACCATACCACATCATAGGCAAACAAATCATGTTGGTACTCCAATAACACATTGGGAACCCCCCCAGCTATTTGAGACTAACCATAAGAAAACATGAACTACTAAGCGCCATTATGCACTTAGCATTTTTATCATAGACATATCAACCAATGCAACAGAAGCAAACTCTCTTAATAAGATAATCATGATAACTAAAGAGAGTTCAAGCAACCAACTAAACAAAGGCTCTTTAAAAAGATAAGCATGAAAACTAAGAGCTGAGCATGATAGTAGCTATTGAAAGACAAAGAACACACACAGCAAAGATAGACATGAAAATTCTATGTTATGTTCTAGGTAGAAGTGGAGCGTGTTTCTCTCCCACATTAAGAAAGCTGAGTTCCAACTCGTTATGAAAAGCTAAAGAAAACTAAAAAGGAAAACTAAAAGCAAGACGCTCCAAGCATAGCACATAACACATGCAGTGATAAAAATATAGTGGAACGAAAGACGAACTGATAATGTTGATGGAGAAGGGGATGCACGGGGGCATCCCCAAGCTTAGACGCTTGAGTCTGCTTGAATATTTCTTGAGGGTGCATGGGGGCATCCCCAAGCTTGAGCGTTTGACACTCCTGAATCTTTTTATCATCTTCCCTCGCACACTTGAAAACTCCCTTCATACATAACTCATCATAATCTGATTAGCGAGGTTAGTACCCTTAATAAAATAATTGTTCTTTGCTAGAAATAAGGATATTCTTGAAGGTCTACTGTTTCTCAAGATTGCCAAAAGGTTTTTGCAAAGAAAAAGCAAGCTCAAGGTTTGCAAAATGAAGGAAAGGCAAAACAGGACAGAATCTATGAAAAATAGAACAGCAGGTAGTAAATGATTTTTTTGGAGTACTTCTGCAACTCTAATCAAAAAACTCAAAACAGACGCACGAATGACAATTATATGGAGCACGCTGTCGAAAAAATTCAGACCAAAAAGATGATCTGGTGATTTTATACGAATTTTTCTATCCAAAGACAGAATCTGTTTCCTGGACAGCACGTCACAGCTTTTGAACTTTCTTGCAATCAGAGGCTACACTTGGCACAAAATTGAAAAGTATAGATACAATGATGATGCTACTGTAGTAACAATATCAAGACACAACAAAAGCAAAATAAAATTTTATTCATGCGGGCTGCCTCCCAAAAGCGCTTTCTTTTATGCCTTTAAGCTAGGAATAGTGCATAGAGATCAAGTTTTATCAAGAGTAAAAGAATAGCTAGCCCGTATAACGGACTCAAAAGGTAACTTAATCTTCTTTCGAGGGAAGTATTCCATCCCTTTCTTGAGAGGAAACTGGAATTTTATATTCCCCTCTTTCATGTCAATGATAGCACCCACGGTGCGTAGAAAAGGACGTCCCAAAATAATTGGACAAGAAGGTTCACATTCAATATCCATAATAGTAAAATCAACGGGAACGTAGTTGTCATTGACAATGATAAGAACATCATCGATCCTCCCCAAAGGTTTCTTTATGGAAGAATCAACGAGACGAACACCAAAAGAACAAGAATCAAAAGGTTTGAATTTAAGCATATCATATAGTCTTTTGGGCATAACAGAGGTACTAGCACCAACATCACATAAAGCATAGCAAGAGAAGTTATTTATCTTAATTTTAATCATAGGATCCCAACCATCTTCTAGCTTTCTAGGTATGGAGGTTTCTACTCTAAGTTTCTCCTCCCTAGCTTTGATAAGAGCATTAGTGATATGCTCTGTGAAGGCAAGGTTAAGCGTGCTAGTGCGGGGATCTCTAGACATCTTGTGAAGGAATTCAAGTTCACGTCTACTTGTTCTTGAGCAATCAAAGAATTTAAAGGAACATCACGAGGATCAACAGAAGATTGCTTCGAAAGTAGAGACATGATCAAGTCAACTTTTTCATTTAAGGAGGAAATCTCCTCGACAGAGTTTACCTTTCTACCTGTTGGAGCGCGTTCGGTGTGCCATTGGGAATAGTTGGTCATCATCTCATCGAGAAGCTTCGTGGCAGCACCAAGTGTAGTTGACATAAAGGTACCTCCCGCGGCCGAATCTAACAAGTTCCGCGAGGTAAAGTTCAAGCCTGCATAAAAAGTTTGGATAACCATCCAAGTAGTCAAACCATGAGTGGGGCAGTTCTTGATAAGAGATTTCATACGTTCCCAAGCTCGGGCAACGTGTTCATTATCCAATTGTTTAAAATTCATTATGTTACTCCTTAATTGGATAATTTTACTCCTTAACGGCGCCAGAAAACTTTGCTTGATCGCTTCTCGCCCCTCGTTGGTTCCCCCAAGTGGAAGGTTTGAGATGCAGTGTAGCGGAAGTTTTCACTTGGCAAAGATACCAAGGATCGATTTCCCTGAGACTCCCAGTTTCAACAAGAAGGTGTCAACTGCTAACGGCGCCAGATATTAGCAATCAACGTGGAGCTGCACACAGATACAAATAACTTTGCTCCCAACGAGTACAGAGAGGTTGTCAATCCCTCCGGCCTTGTCGTTTACAAAGGATTAAACGTAAGTGATAATAGTGATAGGTATTGCTGCAAATAGTAAATAAAAGCGGAAAGTAAATAGCGGATGTGATCAGTGATGGTAATATGGACCGGAGTCCCATGATGTTCACTAGTGATGTCTCTCTCCCAAAAGACGATAAAACAGCTATGTGAGGTAAACGAATTACAGCTGGGCAATTGACAGAATTATGTGTGCAAACCAATGCTAACTATGTTGCAAGAAAGGTAGAGGTTCAAAGCATGGGCGGTACGCCAAGGCAAGTAGACCGAAATCCATCTGCATCTACTACTAATCATCCACCTTGAGATATCTATCCAGAACATCTCGCTGGTATTAAGTTGCGAGTCCCACCCATAGTGTAAACTCAAAGCAACAGACAACTGCATTAAAAGAACTTTGCGTAAAGTAAACAGTCCTTGCACCCGCGGGCAGAAGCACCGTTGTTTTCCCCCTTGTGGCAACAACACATCCCCTAGACTCATGTTTCTGTCACTCAAGCTAGTCATCGAGGGGCATGAACCCACAATCGAGCATAACGTTCCCTCTTGGAGTCACTACCTACTACTTGGCCAAAGCAATAAATAGCAATGGAGAACATGCAAGAATTACTTACGAACATAAATATAAAAGAGGTAAATCAAATATATTACTCAAACTCAATCTGAACATAATCTCACAATCCATCGGATCCCTGCAAACTCATCATAGCAACAGCATAAGGATTACATAAGTGCCTCGATCATGTAGGGCGGCTCACGAGGACTAATTAGTGAAGCACAAGAACGGGAGGAGAACATCACATAGCTACTGGTCATGGACCCATGGTCCAAGGGAGACTACTCACAACTCATCCGGGAGGCGTCCATGGTGGTGGAGAGGCTCCCGGTGGTGATCCTCCCCTCCGGCAGGGTGCCGGGAAGAGTTCTCCTGGTGCTCCCGATCTTGGAAGCGCGGCGGCGGCGGAACAGAGATGAGATTGCGAAAAAGGGTTCCCGTCTCGAGGGTTTCGGGACACGATATAAATATATGCCAAAGGGGGCATCAGCGGAGGCCTGGGGGGCCCAGGCGCCCCCCGGCGCGGCCAGGAGGGGGGCCGCGCCACCAGGGCGCCTCGAGCCCTGGTGGCCCCCCTCCGGCTGTACTTCGGGTGCTGGGAAGCTTCTGGAACGCTCATTTTTTATATAATTTTTCCGGGATTTTTTTGGCAGTTCTCGTAATGGGAAAACCTGAAATACAAAAACGGCAGAAAACAGAAACTGGCACTGGGGTGCACTGAGTTAATAGGTTAGTCCAAATATGATCAAAAGTGTATGGAAGTGTATAAATATCATAGCAATATCACCCAAAAGAGGCATGGAGCAAGCAGAAATTATAGATACGTTTTGGACGTATCAGGTACTTCTTGGGAAAGCAACAAACCTGGATGTCGGTTACACGCCCAACCTAGGGGTAATACTTTTGATATACCTTGCGCATCAAATAAATCATGCACAAGGAGATATCGTGTGTGGAGGAGTGATCACCGTGTTGGCCAACTCCCTTGGCTTTAACTACAATCATCCCCGCCCCGTTGTTGGTATCACCCATATTAACATTCGTGTTCTTACTAGCGCCGGTATGGTAGTAGTTCGTAATGGTTGTCTGTAATGCCCAGTATGTGACTATGTCTCCCACGTGTCGAGGCACGACTTAAAGACATAATCACATACTAGAATGATCTCAAGTATGGTATCTTTGCACAACTCATGTAAAAGGAGGGATGAAAGTGTAAAATAGTAGTTGGCTTACACTCGCCACGTCACACAATGAAATACATTAACATTCATCATCCAAACACATCAGAGTCCGACAACGGACGAAATCCAAATGAAAGATACCATAAATAAAGCAACACAAGGCCTGATCGCCCCTAGTAGAAGCCACTACTGATCGTCGGGATAAGACACATAGTAACGTCCACGCTCTTCATCGAACTCCCAATACAGCTCTGAACCACCACCTGTGTAGTTCTCATTGGTACCTGCAACTAGTGTTGTGTTGAATCTGTGAGCCACAGAGGACTCAGCAATCCCGTTCCCGGGTAACAAAACTATCAAGCCTTGGGTGTGGAAAAGGCTTAGAAACAAGGTTGCAGTAGCACTAGCACTAACTTACGAATTTAGAGTGAGAAGAGAACAAGTGCCAACGGTCGCCAAGTTGATCACGAAGTGATCCTAACTACTCACGGTCAAACATAACCCCACAGTGTTCACTTCCCGAACCCCTTCGGAAAGAGACCATCACGGTTACTCACGCGGGTAGTGTATTCATGAACATGGTGTCAAGTTATCTACAACCGGATATTAACAAATTCCCATCTGCCACATAACTGCAGGCACGGCTTTCGAAAGATCAAAACCCTGCAGGGGTGTCCCAACTTAGCCCATCACAAGCTCACGATCTGCGGAGTCGCAACTCCAAGGTGGGAAGACCCGAGTATTCTCGGAATCTCGTGCACAAGATATTTCGACAAAGGTAAAACTAATCCAGCAAGACCTCCCGGTGTGCCGACACCCTGATAGTAACCACGCGTATCTAGTCTCAGGCCACGACCGGATAGGTCAGCCTACAGGTATATACGAGACCTCGAGTTTCCCCGTGGTGGCCCCGCAGTCTGCCCAGTTTAGACCAACACTCATGTGGAGCACTGGCCCGGGTTGTTAATTAAGAACTTGGGTTTGCAATGCCCTATGCAAGTTTTAGTTCTTAGGCAAATGTAAAACCAATGTTGGGCCTTGCTGGAAAAGCTTTAGCACTGAGCGACTTATCAAGGGGGGCCCCTAAAACCCAACCGTGTTAGGGACGCAAAATCAAGGAACATAACACCGGTTTATCGGTTCCTAGGGTGGCATGAGTGGCACAAAACACCAAACAAGAGGCTTAGCCTTCCACCCATTACCAATATATAGATGATTTAGTTTAACGGTTTATATATTCTGATATCCCAATAATAACTTCATCACGAAGCAAGAATCTTCAAATCTTCACCTGCAACTAACAACGCTATAAGAGGGGCTGAGCGATGCATACTTAGCCACACAACGGTTTGCTAGGAGGGTGGTTAAAGAGTTTCATGGCAACAATAGGAGGACTGACAAACAGACATAGGCATCGAAGCAATATCTAAAGAGCGAGACATCTAGCATAGGCAAAGATAGTAGTGATATATGGGTATGGTCATCTTGCGTGTTGATTCCACAGAGAGATCGTATCCTTGCTCCTCAAACTCAGCCTCGGTAGGAACCTCGTACTCCGAATCAGCTCTCGGCTCTACCCAACACAAGAACACAACAACGGTACAATATCAAACACGATACAATGCACAATCAATATGATGCAACACATGTCAAGGAATGCGAGTATGATGTGCGCATGCATGAGGATGCTATTGAGCCTAAGGAGAAGAAGATGGAAAAGGCCTCATCTTGGAAAACCAAGCAAGCCATTGGATAGAGGGGAAGATTTCGGTTGAAATCGATATAAAGATCACCGGAAACGGATGCACGGTTTGCAAATGACAAGCAAAACAATATTCAAGCAAAACTGCAGTTTATAGCAACATGGCATCTTTGGAGCAAGAAATAATTATGCTACAGCACTCAAACATGGAGACAAAGGGCATGGATGTGAAATAGACATGATACTTAACAAGCATGAACTTAGAACACACCCAAAAACCTATGGAACACAATTAACCAAGCATGGCAAGTTGCAATAAATTTACAGAATTCTCAGACTTAGTGAAAATTACAAGGCATGGCAGAATTACAACGGATAGGCATGTTTACAAGCTTCTGCAACTCAACTCAAAGCATGTCATGGCAAATTAAGGTAACCAACAACAAGAAGACATATTTGAGAAGCTACTCAAAGCAAGAACATGCTCATAGGGTGCATAGAACACTAGCTACACTCGTGGAAAAACTGAACTTGTTGATAACATGCTGACAGCTACATTTTATAGTCACTTGAGAGCATGAAAACAACAAGTTACAACAAGCTATCATGAAAACAAAGGCATGGCACTAACATACATAACATGCTCTTCAAGAATAACCACATGGCTACTTCTACAACATACTAGAACATGTCCCAAACATCATGGCAAAAGTGCAAAAGTTTATCCAGACTTAGCAAAATCTGGGCATGCTGACAGATAAATTTTATAGCAACTTGAGGGCCTCATAATAACAATCTCCAGCATGGCATCATGGAAAACAAGTGCATGGATAGCTAGATCATGACATATACTTCAAGGAACAGCCATTGGACAACCCTTAACATGCACAACAAAGACGGTGGCAACATGGATACATGGCAATAAATTTAACAGATTCACACTTAGCAGAAATTTACAACATGATGACATGTTAACAAGCTTGTTGCACTCATATTAAGACATGTCATGGCATAAAATTGAATCTATCGTGTAGAGCACATACTCAAGAGAAAAACTCATGTTGACACCTAGCTCATATGACACGTGGATAGATAAGAACAAGCATGGCAAAACATGATCTCATAACAAGTTTAGGAACTTATCAGCCAAATGCACTTTTGCAACAGAGATAAACATGGCAATATGACACCTAACATGAATGCCACAGCAACCATCATGTAGAGCATTTCACAACGAAGATCTGGACATATCATTCACTCCAATTGGGCCAACATGCACAAAGTTATCAACTCACGAACATGGCAACAAATTTACACAGACAACAAGTTACAGCAACATGCACTCTTGCCACGAATATTAAGTCAACAAGATGAACTCTAACATGCATGAAACTCGTACTAACATGTAGATCACGACGAGACGAACATTTCGACATATCATACGCGCAAAACGGAGCTACGAGCACGAAGTTATCACATGGCAAAGGACGCAACAAATTTACCCAGATCTGGGACTTAGTGGAAATTTATACCTCCGAAAAAGTCAACGGGACGGGGAGATCCGGGACGGAGATGTCCATTTGGCTCGAGGGACCGGTGGATCTGGTCCACCTCCAGATCCGGATCCGGCCCTCGCCAGAGAAGGAGAAGAGGACGAGACCAGCTGCGGAGGCGGGGCGGCTGTCGGCGAGGCGGCGGCTGGGCCGACGAGGCGGCGGCCGGAGGTGCGGTGGCGACCGGCGCCGAGCCCGCGGTGGCCGAGGCCGGCGGCGCACGGCGTTGCCGTGGCGGACGATGACGGAGGAGGCCGGCGAAGGAAGCCGGCGAGGCGGCGGTGAGGCGCGCCGGCCGGAGCTGCGAGCGGGCGGCGGCGAGGCGCCCGACGGCGGCGACGGGAGGCGGCGGTCGCGGGAGTGGGAGCGGGCGACGGCGGAGGCCGGCCGGGCCGCGGGGGCCCTGCGCGGGCCTCGCGGGCCGGCGGCGGCGCGCGGCAGAGCCCGGCGGCTGGCTGCCATGTGTCACGGTGGGATTGGCACGGGGCGGCGGTTGGACGTGTCCGGCGTGATCCGGACGTGTCCGGCGGCGCGGAGGACGAAAAAATTAGGGTTTGCACCGGATTTTGGGGGAAGAGGGCCTATTTATAGATTCTGGGAGCTAGGAAGGTCCAAATGGGGTGCGGTTTTCGCCCACACGATCGTGATCCGACAACCGAGAGGATGGGAGTGGTTGTGCTTGGTTAGTGGGTTGTTGTGGAGGGGGTCTTGGGCCAAAAGGAAGAGGAGCTTTTAGCCCACTAGGTTAACCGTTGGAGTATCAAACGACCTCCAAACGCGATGAAACTTGACAGGTGGCCTACACGTACTAAAACAACAACGCACGACAAGTCTCACCTCATTCTCAGACCGTTACACGGCCAAATACGAAAGAAGGACTCGGAGGTGCCACGGGCACGTGTGAGAGTGTCGGAACTCGAAACGGACAACGGGAAGAGACGAGCGGGACCGGGTGCAAGTGGCAACAAGAATGCAATGCAATGCACATGATAACATGACATGGATGAAATGCACACACGCATGCGACAAAAAGAAGAAACCTGAAATGAAAGAAGAGCCCAGAATGGAATTGATGAAGTCAACGTTTCATATATTGCCATAAATGGAAAGTATCACATATGGGGTGTTACAAACTCTCCTACACTACAAAAAGATCTCGTCCCGAGATCTAGGACTGGAAGAAGGAGGGATACTCGGAACGAAGGTGATCTTCTCGTTCCCACGTAGCTTCTCGGTCGGTATGGTGTGACCACTTCACTTTCAAGAATTTGATAGACTTGTTGTGGGTCTTGCGCTCAGCTTCTTCGAGAATAGCAACAGGGTGCTCACGATAAGACAAGTCTTGTTGAAGATCAATCTCCTCGAACGTAATGGTGCGTTCAGGTGTCTTGAAGCACTTGCGGAGTTGAGACACGTGAAACACATCATGAACATTTGCAAAGTTGGAGGGAAGCTCGAGTTGGTAGGCTAGATCGCCTCTTTTGCCAAGAATCTTGAAAGGGCCCATGTATCTCGGAGCAAGCTTGCCTTTGATACCGAACCTCTGGGTGCCCTTCATAGGAGAAACACGGAGATAGACGTGGTCTCCGATGTCGAAAGCAAAATCACGATGCTTGCCGTCATAGTAGCTCTTTTGACGCGATTGCGCGGCTTTGAGATTCTCACGTATGACTTTGCACATTTCTTCGACTTCTGAGATCAAATCATTACCAAGAAGTTGACGTTCACCAGTCTCGGACCAGTTGAGAGGGGTACGGCACTTTCTGCCATAGAGAATTTCGAAAGGAGCTTTGCCGGCACTTGCTTGGAAACTGTTGTTGTAGGAGAATTCGGCAAACGGGAGACAATCTTCCCATTTCATACCGAAAGAGATGACACAAGCTCTCAGCATGTCTTCGAGGATCTGGTTCACTCTTTCGACTTGACCACTAGTCTGAGGGTGAAACGCAGTGCTGAAGCGAATTTTTGTGCCCATGGCTGACTAAAAGGAGTCCCGGCACTTGGATGTGAACAAACTTCCACGGTCTGAGGAGATGACTTGAGGAATGCCATGTAAAGAAACAATTCTGGAGGTGTATAACTCTGCCAGCTGAGCTGCGTTGATGGATTCTTTGACTGGAAGAAAATGTGCTACTTTAGTTAGCTTGTCAATCACTGCAAAGATAGCATCATTTCCCTTCTTGGACTGAGGAAACCCAGTGACGAAATCCATTTCAATGTGATCGAATTTCCACTCGGCAATAGGGAGAGGTTGAACGAGATCGGCTGGGCGTTGATGCTCTACCTTCACTCTTCTACAGACATCACATTCATTCATGAATTGGGCAATCTCCCTTTTCATGCGAGTCCACCAATATGATTTCTTGAGGTCTTGGTACATCTTAGAACTTTCGGGATGAATCAAGAGGAGGGAGTCATGTGCTTTGTTCATTATGAGCTTCCTGAGATCACCCTTGGGAACCACAATTCTGTCCTCAAAGAACAAGGTGTCTTTCTCGTCAACGCGATATCACTTGTACTTGGGAGTACCCTTAGCAATACCATGTTTCACTTTCTGCACCATAGTATCACTGAGTTGGACCTCACGGATCTGATCTTCCAGGGTAGGAGAAACTTGAAGGTTTGCGAGAAAGCCTTGCAGAACAACTTGGAGGTTGAGCTTCCTGAATGATTCACAATGTTCAGGCTCGAACGGTTTGAGAAGGAGACTGTTACAATATGCCTTTCTGCTCAAGGCATCTGCAATGACATTGGCCTTGCCAGGTGTCTACTCAATGCTTGGATCATATTCTTGAATCATCTCAACCCAACGAGTCTGGCGAAGGTTAAGGTTTGGCTGTGTGAAGATGTACTTCAAGCTCTTGTGATCGGTGAAGATGTCCACTTTTCTGCCCAACGGAAGGTGTCTCCACGTGACCAAGGCATGTACAACTGCTGCTAGCTCGAGATCATGTGTGGGGTAATTATTCTCATTTGGTTTCAACTGACGAGAAGTGTATGCCACAATCTTCTTGTCTTGCATGAGAACACCACCAAGACCTTGCAATGAAGCATCACAAAAGACTTCATAAGGCTTGGACTCATTCGGAGGAGTAACGACCGGAGCAGAAATGAGCTTCTCTTTGAGTGTTTTGAATGCCACATCACAATCAGGAGTCCAGGAGTACTTGACATTCTTCTGCAACAGGTTGGAAAGAGGCTTGGCAATCTTGGAGAAGTTCTTAACGAACCTTCTGCAATAGCTAGCGAGGCCAAGGAAGCTTCGGAGTTGCTTGACATTCTGCGGAGGTTCCCAGTTGACAATAGCTTCAACCTTCTCGGGGTTCACCGAAATGCCCTCGGCAGAGATAATATGGCCAAGATAAAGGACTTTATCCAGCCAGAATTCACATATGGAGAACTTCGCATAGAACTTGTGTTCACGGAGCCTGTCAAGGACTAAACGGAGGTGCCTGGCATGGTCTTATTCATTCTTGGAGAATACCAAGATATCATCCAGATAGATGAGAACAAATTCATTGGTGTAGGGGTTGAATATGAAGTGCATCATTCGAGAGAAGGTGGGTGGAGCATTTGCAAGGCCGAAATACATGACCGTGTATTCATAGGAGCCATAGCTTGTTCTGAATGGGGTCTTGTGAATATCTTCTTCACGGATACGAATCTGATGGTAACCCATCCGGAGATCGAGCTTCGAGAACACCTTTGCTCCTTTTAGCTACTCGAACAATTCATTGATATTGGGGAGCGGATACGTGTTCTTTATTGTCTTCTTGTTCAATGGCCGGTAATCAATGCAAAGGCGTTCCGTACCATCCTTCTTCTTGACAAATAGAACACCACAGCCCCAAGGAGAAGTACTAGGCCTGATTACACCCAAACGTTCTTGATCATTGAGTTGTTTGTTCAGCTCCTTCAACTCATCAGGAGAAAGCTTGTACGGACGCCGACATGCTGGCTCGGTACCGGGCTCGAGTTCAATGACAAATTCAACTTGACGATGGGGAGGCATGCCAGGAAGCTCTTCGGGGAAAACATCTTCATATTCATTGACCACCGGAATCTGAGAAATGGCATTAATCTCGCCCTTGTCATTGAGAGAGAATAGCCTGATTGTGTTATCTCGAGAGGCGAAGATAATCACGTCTTCGTTAGGATGAGTAAGCTTGACTTCCTTATTTGCACAATCAATTTTGGCATCATGCTTGGAGAGCCAGTCCATCCCAAGAATAAGATCAATGTCGGAGTTACCGAGAATAACCGGAGAAACCAGAAAAGTGTAATCACCCATGTGAATAGATATATCCGGAGCCACCATATTAGAAGTCATGTGTTTGCCCGGAGAAATAATTGACAACTTCTTATCCAGAAATGCCGAAGTGAAATTATGTTTGGTAAAGAATGGTCTTGACATGAAGCAAAGTGATGCACCAGAATCAAACATTACTTTTGCAGGAATAGAGTTAACTGAGAGGTTACCCAATATCACATCAGAAGAATTTTCTGCTTGGGCTGCATTCATCAGATTCACTCTTGCATGCTTGGGATTGTGCTTGACAATAGCAGTGCTGACAGGTGGAGGAGGCGGAAGGCGCCTTGGGTTGGGACACTTGTTGGCATAGTGACCCTTCTGAGAACACTTGTTGCAAGTCACTTCTGAGAGAAGCCGGTGATAAGGACCACTTGATCTTGAAGCTTGAAACTGAGGCTTGGACTGATTGGTTGGGTTGGGTGGGTGGTAGAAACCACGGCCACCTGAGTGCTTGTTGTTGTTTGGAGGACGGAGCACTGGAGGAGGTGGTAGCCAGAACTTCTGCTGCTTGGCAACCACTTGAGAAGAAGAGGAGGACTGAACAGCATCTCTGATCCTCTTTTTGGAAGCTTCAATCTTGAGCTGAGCTGCCTCTTGCTTGAGAGCCATATTGTAGAATTGGTCAAATTCATTCGGCTCGAACAAGGTGAGAGCTAGTTGGAGTTCATCCTTCAGACCATCACGGAACTGATAAATCTTGCTCTTGGCATTTGGGATGTCTTGCTTGGCATAGCGGGCAAGATTCTGGAACTTGACATTGTATTGATAGACGGACATGGTGCCTTGCTTCAGGTTGCGGAATTTCTCACGCATGCCTTCAATGACACTGGTTGGAGTGTGGTTAGAGCGGAAGTCCTTGCAGAAGTCAGTCCACGAGATCTCACGACCACCTCTGGAATCTTTGTACTGTTGCCACCAATCAGCAGCTTGGTCTTTGAGTTGGAAAGTGGCAAACTTGACATAATCCTCAGGTCTCATGTTACTGCATTCAAAGTGCTTTTTGATGTCTGCGATCCAGTCTTCATCATCTAGCGGATCCACACAGTAACTGAACGACTTCGGTTGGTTTACCAGGAATTGGTTGAGAGTCGCAAAGTGAGGTTGATTGAACAGATTGCCTTGGCCTTGGTTCCCATGATTGCCTTGATTTGCTTGGTTGGCTTGAAAGTTCTGCATCATTTGCATAAACATCTGGGTGTTCTGGTTTGTCGCTTGCATAATTGCTCTCCATGCCTCAGATGGAGGAGGAGGGGAAGGAGGACGTTCAGGAACACGCTCTTCTTCACCCTCTTGGTTAGGGTTGGGAACCTTCTTAGGAGCCATCCTGAATGAGGTGACAACTATTAGCCATTGATGCAAAAGATAAGCTGAATCAACTGCTAGAAATTTTCAACATAAGTCCTCACAAGAACATTCGAACAAAATGAACGAATGAATTCCACAGTTAAATGGTACAACAATCTTCTCGAGAAGCCACTTGGGAGGACAAAAGGTAAATAAAACAACAAGGAGCAGATAGAACGAATACAAGATAGAAGCTTCGTTCCACATGTTCGTGCTGAATGCTCATGGAACGTGTTACAAAAGGGTGTTGCAATCCCGGGATCAGCATAGCCAAGGACCCTTTAAGATGCAACTCCCAATTGGAACAACGCCCATAAAACATCTTCACTCGATGTTGAACCCCGAACTTCATACCATGCACTCGTTGGAAGAATGCCTATGAGCTACTAGAAGAGCCCACCTATTAATTCCCGAAGGTATCCGATTATGCAATCGGGTGTTGGGGATAGAGGGGAAGCACCGAGCACTCAACTCTAATCCTACATCCAGCTATATCCATCCTTCAACACATAACCAGTCATCCTCAGAAACTGTTTACCTCGGACCTTCGAAACGCATCCGCTATACAAGTTGTGGCAATACTCCCGAACTATCCCACCAGTACTGGGTGACGTCGGGGTTATCTCACCACTAACCGCATAGAAGAGTTTTCGATGTCGGCCGTCTTAAGTATTCTAGAACCACTGCGATACATTTGTGACGACAACACCTCGGAGCTCAACTCCCCGGGACACTGCCACAACCCCTAAATGACAGGAGGCATCGAGAACAATGTTCTCGTCACAAAGATAACGGAACATTCCAAACAATACTCGCGTGATCCTAAAAAAAATTAGTGAATTTTTGAGAGTAGAAGAGATAGAACAACATCAGGAGTCCTCACCAGAGCGATGAAGGGATGAGGAGTAAAAAGAAATCCTACTCTCCGATATATATATATAGGACTCAAAACATTTTTATGTGCATTCCTAGACTCAACCGTCAACGATTTGATCAATCAGGGGGGCTCCTAGGTCGGAGAAGGCTCTGAATACCAACTTGTAATGCCCAGTATGTGACTATGTCTCCCACGTGTCGAGGCACGACTTAAAGACATAATCACATACTAGAATGATCTCAAGTATGGTATCTTTGCACAATCATGTAAAAGGAGGGATGAAAGTGTAAAATAGTAGTTGGCTTACACTCGCCACGTCACGCAATGAAATACATTAACATTCCTCATCCAAACACATCAAAGTCCGACAACAGACGAAATCCAAATGAAAGATACCATAAATAAAGCAACACAAGGCCTGATCGCCCCTAGTAGAAGCCACTACGGATCGTCGGGATAAGACACATAGTAACGTCCACGCTCTTCATCGAACTCCCAACACAGCTCTGAACCACCACCTGTGTAGTTCTCATCGGTACCTGCATCTGGTGTTGTGTTGAATCTGTGAGCCACAAAGGACTCGGCAATTCCGTTCCCGGGTAACAAAACTATCAAGCCTTGGGTGTGGAAAAGGCTTAAAAACAAGGTTGCAGCAGCACTAGCACTAACTTACGAATTTAGAGCAAGAAGAGAACAAGTGCCAACGGTCGCCAAGTTTATCACGAAGTGATCCTAACTACTCACGGTCAAACATAACCCCACCGTGTTCACTTCCCGAACCCCTTCGGAAAGAGACCATCACGGTTACTCACGCGGGTAGTGTATTCATGAACATGGTGTCAAGTTATCTACAACCGGATATTAACAAATTCCCATCTGCCACATAACCGCGAGCACGGCTTTCGAAAGATCAAAACCCTGCAGGGGTGTCCCAACTTAGCCCATCACAAGCTCACGATCTACGGAGTCGCAACTCCAAGGTGGGAAGACCCGAGTATTCTCTGAATCCCGTGCTCAAGATATTCCGACAAAGGTAAAACTAATCCAGTAGCCGCGCGTATCTAGTCTCAGGCCACGACCAGATAGGTCAGCCTACAGGTATATACCAGACCTCGGGTTTCCCCGTGGTGGCCCTGCAGTCTGCCCAGTTTGAACCAACACTCATGTGGAGCACTGGCCCGGGTTGTTAATTAAGAACTCGGGTTTGCAACACCCTATGCAAGTTTTAGTTATTAGGCAAATGTAAAACCATTGTTCGGCCTTGCTGGAAAACCTTTAGCACTGAGCGACTTATCAAGGTGGGCCCATAAACCCCAACCGTGTTAGGGACGCAAAACCAAGGAACATAACACCAGTTTATCGGTTCCAAGGGTGGCATGAGTGGAACAAAACACCAAGCAAGAGGCTTAGCCTTCCACCCATTACCAATATATAGATGATTTAGTTTAACAGTTTATATATTCTGATATCCCAACAATAACTTCATCACGAAGCAAGAATCTTCAAATCTTCATCTGCAACTAACAACGCTATAAGAGGGGCTGAGCGATGCGTACTTAGCCACACAACATTTTTCTAGGAGGGTGGTTAAAGAGTTTCATGGCAACAATAGGAGGGCTGACAAACAGACATAGGCATCGAGGCAATATCTAAAGAGCGAGACATCTAGCATAGGCAAAGATAGTAGTGATATCTGGGTATGGTCATCTTGCCTGTTGATTCCACGGAGGGATCGTATCCTTGCTCCTCAAACTCAGCCTCAGTAGGAACCTCGTACTCCGAATCGGCTCCCGGCTCTACCCAACACAAGAACACAACAATGTCACAATATCAAACACGGTGCAATGCACAATCAATATGATGCAACACATGTCAAGGAATGCGAGTATGATGTGCGTATGCATGAGGATGCTATTGAGCCTAAGGAGAAGAAGATGGAAAATGCCTCATCTTGGAAAACAAAGCAAGCCATCGGATAGAGGGGAAGATTTCGGTTGAAATCGATATAAAGATCACCGAAAACAGATGCACAGTTTGCAAATGACAAGCAAAACAATATTCAAGCAAAACTGCAGTTTACAGCAACATGGCATCTTTGGAGCAAGAAATAATTATGCTACAACACTTAAACATGGAGACAAAGGGCATGGATGTGAAATAGACATGATACTTAACAAGCATGAACTTAGAACACACCCAAAAATCTACTGGAACACAATTAACCAAGCATGGCAAGTTGCAATAAATTTACAGAATTCTCAGACTTAGTAAAAATTACAAGGCATGGCAGAATTATAATGGATAGGCATGTTTACAAGCTTGTGCAACTCAACTCAAAGCATGGCATGGCAAATTAAGGTAACCAACAGCAAGAAGACATATTTTAGAAGCTACTCAATGCAAGAACATGCTCATAGGGTGCATAGAACACTAGCTACACTCGTGGCAAAACTGAACTTGTTGATAACATACTGACAGCTGCATTTTATAGTCACTTGAGAGCATGAAAACAACAAGTTACAGCAAGCCATCATGCAAACAAAGGCATGGCAATAACATACATAACATGCTCTTCAAGAATAACCACATGGCTACTTCTACAACATACTAGAACATGTCCCAAACACCATGGCAAAAGTGCAAAAGTTTATCCAGACTTAGAAAAATCTGGGCATGCTGACAGATAAATTTTATAGCAACTTGAGGGCCTCATAATAACAATCTCCAGCATGTCATCATGGCAAACAAGTGCATAGATAGCTAAATCATGACCTATACTTCAAGGAACAGCCATTGGACAACCCTTAACATGCACAACAAAGACGGTGGCAACATGGATACATGGCAATAAATTTAACAGATTCACACTTAGCAGAAATTTACAACATGATGACATGTTAACAAGCTTGTTGCACTCATATCAAGACATATCATGGCATGAAATTGAATCTATCATGTAGAGCACATACTCAAGAGCAAAACTCATGTTGACACCTAGCTCATATGACACGTGGATAGATAAGCACAAGCATGGCAAAACATGATCTCATAACAAGTTCAGGAACTTATCAGCCAAATGCAATTTTGCAACAGAGATAAACATGGCAATATGATACATAACATGAATGCCACAGCAACCATCATGTAGAGCATTTCACAACGAAGATCTGGACAGATTATTCACTCCAATCGGACCAACATGCACAAAGTTATCAACTCACGAACATGGCAACAAATTTACACAGACAACAAGTTACAGCAACATGTACTCTTGCCACAAATATTAAGTCAACAAGATGAAATATAACATGCATGAAACATGTACTAACATGTAGAGCACGACGAGACGAACATTTCGACATATCATATGTGCAAAACGGACCTACAAGCACGAAGTTATCACATGGCAAATGAGGCAACAAATGTACCCAGATCCGGGAGTTAGTGGAAATTTATACCTCCGAAAAAGTCAACGGGACGGATTCGTGCGGGACGTGGGGATCCGAGACGGAGATGTCCCTTTGGCTCGATGGACCGGTGGATCTGGTCCACCTCCAGATCCGGATCCGGCCCTCCCCGGAGACAAAGAAGAGGACGAGACCGGCTGCGGAGGTGGGGCAGCCGGGCCGGCGAGGCAGCGGCCGGAGGTGCGGTGGCGACCGGCGGCGAGCCCGCGGCGGCCGATGCCGATGGCGCACGGGGTTGCCGCGGCGGACGACGGCGGAGGAGGCCGGCGAAGGAGGCCAGCGAGGCGGCGGTGAGGCGCGCCGGCCGGAGCTGCGAGCGGGCGGCGGCGGAGGGGCCGGACGCCGGCGGCGAGGTGCCCGCCGGCGGCGATGGGAGGCGGTGGCCGCGAGAGTGGCAGCGGGCGGCGGCGGCGCGGGCCTGGCGGGCCGGCGGCGACGCGCGGCGGAGCCCGGCGGCTGGCTGCCACGTGTTGCGGTGGGATTGGCGCGGGGCGGCGGTTGGATGCGTCCGGCGCGATGCGGACGTGTCCGGCGGCGCGGAGGACGGAAAATTTAGGGTTTGCACCGGATTTCGGGGGAAGAGGGCCTACTTATAGATTCTGGTAGCTTGGAAGGTCCAAATGGGATGTGGTTTTTGCCCATACGACCGTGATCCGACGACTGAGAGGATGGGAGTGGTTGTGCTGGGTTAGTGGGCTGTTGTGGAGGGGGTCTTGGGCCAAAAGGAAGAGGAGCTTTTAGCCCACTAGGTTAACCGTTGGAGTGTCAAATGACCTCCAAACGCGATAAAACTTGACAGGCGGCCTACACGTACTAAAACAACAACGCACGACAAGTCTCACCTCATTCCGAGACCATTACACGGTCACATATGAAAGAAGGACTCAGAGGTGCCACGGGCACGTGTGAGAGTGTCGGAACTCGAAACGGACAACGGGAAGAGACGAGCAGGACCGGGTGCAAGTGGCAACACGAATGCAATGCAATGCACATGATAACATGACATGCATGAAATGCACACACGGACGCGACAAAACGAAGAAACCCGAAATGAAAGAAGAGCCCTGAATGGAATTGATGAAGTCAACGTTTCATATATTGCCATAAATGGAAAGTATCACATATGGGGTGTTACACTATCATTGTATAAAAATTACTAGAGTGGTGTACTTGTTACCCACACCTATGCCTAACCGTTTCTCCATCAAGAATGGATAATTGCATTATGTTTCATAGGAAGGAGACACAACTTTTGACAAAGAAGGGCCAGAAGCTGAACAAGTAGATGAAGAAGAACTTGCCACCAACAAAGAGGAGGAGCAGCCCCAGCAGGACTACGCCACCTATGAGGACCTCGACAACCTTAAGGGCTCAATCCATGATATGAGAAACCTCGCACCGTCCCTGAGAGGCATGACCGCCGACATGAACGTGGCCTTCTCCAACTGGAGGCGGGAGTAGGCTCCTGACCAACCGCCACAACGATCTCGCCTGTTTGGGCTTGCAAGAGCCTAACCTTGGGGGAGGTTATCACCACTTCTACATCAAGATGTCGTGGTCTTTGAATAAATTGTAATTCGGTTGTATTTAAGATCGAGGAGCTTGAAAACACTCATGTTGGTTTGTTCCAACACTTTGCTTTTTATTTTCTTTTGCTTTTTATTTTTTCCTTTGTGTTTTTTTCCAGTTGCAAGTTAGTTTTCACAAACCGAAAAAACAAAAAATAGAATTAGCTTTGATTTGCTCTTGTTCTTATTTAGCCCCTTGGAGTTCATTTGCATTTTGTTTCCAAAGGAATTGATCTATGCCAGGATAACGAGGAATGCAAGAGTAAGGAAGAGAAGTGTGTAAATTCGCAACCGTGAAGGTATGTCCTATGACCCCCGTCTTTTGCACTTGGATACTTAGAGTAGATGTAGTAGTTGTATGTGTGATATGTATAGATGGGGGTGAGTCTTGATAATTGATACAAAGGTTTTTCTCTAGTAGCTGAAATAATTGTGTAGCCTTTGTTTTCTTTAGTTTAGACAACAAAGACTTGTTGTACGAGAGCTTTTAAAATGAAATGGAATTAACCAAGTATTGCTTTGCACAAGAGAAATTCTTTCAAGTCTTGGGAGTTGAGAAATTGTAGTGGAAGTGATGTTAACAAGCTCAACCCCTTGTTGCTAATATTAATAGACTTGATAGCACTTGTGGATGACATTTTCTAGAGGAACCTAGTTGAAATGTGGGTGGGATTATGCCAAAAATCTGTGTTGTATATCTCAACATGGTATCACAGTCTTTGGCTAGTACCATGTCCTATGATACTATATACACATTTACATGTGTAAATGTGGCTTTGTAACCCTTCTTGATGTCACGCTGAGGACTCTGCTGGCCAATATACAATCCACCAAGAGGGACAACTCAGATTTCGGCTATGAGTTTGTTACCGTACGTAGTGGCAACACTACAAACGAATATTACTTGGCTTTATCTTGAATGGGTGTGTATGTGGTAAATAAAGGGGACTGATCAAAATATCTCCAAAGAGACATTATTGCTAAAGGTCCATAGTTCCCAGACATTAAGCCATTGTGAAAACATATGCATGATCACTTATTTGGCATAATCTCCCTCACGTGACAATCAATGTTCTAGCAAACAATGATTGAAACAAAGTGCTTAAGAGCCTAGAGGAGGAGACAATTGTGAGTGTGCTAAGGAGCACTTGAGCATCATGTTTTACTACGTGCTTTCTACTCCCTAACTTATGTTTCCATGACTCTATCTTAAGAACCTCTTTCGTGCATTCCTGGCAAGCAAGTGTTGTCTATATTAAATAAAATGAAGTGTTGCAAAGTTGTTTTATCTAGTAGATCAAATTTTTTTTGATTATCTTTGCTTCACTAACACTTGCACTATAACCATGTCACCACTATATCTATGGTAAGTTTTCAGGTCAAGAAGCGGAGGACTATCTAGGCATACCGATCGTAAGTGAAACAAAACCTTCTCGTTATTTCAGTTTAAACAACTGAGTTCCTTATGCTACGGATTTATCTCTATGTTTCTCAAGGACGGTCAAGTGTAGGCTTGCATGAGTTGATGAGTGATATTTTTACACACATTTCAACCTTGTTTGAACTAAGATACTTCATCAAAAGAGAGATATTCGCTTTGATATTGACACTTATGACTAATGAATGCAAAGAATTAAATAAATCCTCTCTTTAATATATTTTTCATGGGAAATGGGCTAAAAAGGAAAGAACTCGCGTGGGAGAAAGGAAAAAGAAGGAAAATGGAGAATAAATAAGTCACCAGGAGGCGCGAGATGGCCACCAGAGCCAAAGATGGTGTTCCGTGTGACCGCACGCGCTCGCATGAGCGGTCGTTTGGCGTGGAAACCAAGGCATGTCGTCCACCTGAACAACCTTTATAAAGGGGGCCCAATTGAAATGGCAACAGTTGGGGGCACATCGAGCACATTTAGAACATGTTCATCATCTTCATCCACAAACCCTAGTCGCTGATGACCCACAAGTGTAGGGGATCTATCGTAGTCCTTTTGATAAGTAAGAGTGTCGAACCCAACGAGGAGCATAAGGAAATGATAGGCAGTTTTCAATAAGGTATTTTCTGCAAGCACTGAAATTATAGGTAACAGATAGTTTTGTGATAAGATAATTGGTAGCAAGTGACAAACGATAAAAGTAAATAAGGTGCAGCAAGGTGGCCCAATCCTTTTTGTAGCAAAGGAGAAGCCTGGAAGAACTCTTATGCAGGGTAAAGCACTCCCGAGGACATATGGGAATTATCGTCAAGCTAGTTTTCATCACGATAGTCTGATTCACGTTCGGTACTTTGATAATTTGGTATGTGGGTGGACCGGTGCTTGGGTGCTGCCCTTACTTGGACAAGCCTCCCACTTATAATTAACCTCTAATGCAAGCATCCGCAACTACAAAAGAAGTATTAAGGTAAACCTAACCATAGCCTGAAACATATGGATCAAATCAACCCCTTATGAAGCAACGCATAAACTAGGGTTTAAGCTTCTGTCACTCTAGCAACCCATCATCTACTTATTACTCCCCAATGCCTTCCTCTAGGCCCAAATAATGGTGAAGTGTCCTGTAGTCGACGTTCACATGACACCATTAGAGGAAAGACAACATACATCTCATCAAAATATCGAACGAAGACCAAATTCACATGACTACTAATAGCAAGACTTTTCCCATGTCCTCAGGAACAAAAGCAACTACTCACAAGACATAATATTGTTCATGATCAGAGGGGTATTAATATGCATAATGGATCTGAACATATGATCTTCCACCAAATAAAACATCTAGCATCAACTACAAGGAGTAATCAACACTACTAGCAACCCACAGGTACCAATATGAGGTTTGGATACAAAGATTGGATACAAGAGATGAACTAGGGTTTGAGTGGAGATGGTGCTGGTGAAGATGTTGATGAAGATAGCTCACCCCAAGATGGGAGAGTTGTTGGTGATGACGGCGGTGACGATTTCCCCCTCCCGGAGGGAAGTATCCCTGGCAGAACAGCTCTGCCAGAGCCCTAGATTGGTTTCCGCCTCGGTTTCGCCTCGAGACGGCGGCGTCTGGTCCCGAAAGCCTCCTCCTGATTTTTTTCCAGGTCAAAACGCTTCATATAGGAGAAGATGGGCACCTGGGGCCCACCGGCTGGCCCTCGAGGCAGGGGGCGTGCCCTGGGAAAGGGGGCGCGCCCCCCACCCTCGAGCCCAGCCAGTGGCCCCTCTAGTGGGTTTCTTTCGCCAGGTATTTTTTATATTTTCCGAAAAAATGTTATGTGGAGTTTCGGGGCTTTTGGAGTTGTGCAGAATAGGTTTCCAGAGTTTGCTCCTTTTCCAGCCCAGAATTCCAGCTGCCGGCATTCCCCCTTCTTCATGTAAACCTTGCAAAATAAGAGAGAAAAGGCATAAGTATTGTGACAAAACATGTATGGACAGCCCATAATTGATGGCTTCTCGTCCCTCATTGGTTACCCCAAGTGGAAGGTTTGAGATGCAGTGTAGCGGTAGTTTTCCCTTGGCAAAGATACCAAGGATCGATTTCCCCTGAGACTCCTAGTTTCAACAAGAAGGTGTCAACTGCTAACGGCGCCAGATATTAGCAATCAACTTGGACCTGCACACAGATACAAATAACTTTGCTCCCAACGAGTACAGAGAGGTTGTCAATCCCTCCGGCCTTGTCGTTTACAAAGGATCAAACGCAAGTGATAATAGTGATAGGTATAATTGCATATAGTAAGTAAAAACAGAAAGTAAATAGCGGATGTGATCAGTGATGGTAATATGGACCGGGGTCCCATGATGTTCACTAGTGATGTCTCTCTCCCAAAAGACGATAAAACAGCTATGTGAGGTAAACGAATTACAGCTGGGCAATTGACAGAATTATGTGCGCAAACCAATGCTAACTATGTTGCAAGAAAGGTAGAGGTTCAAAGCATGGGCGGTACGCCAAGGCAAGTAGACCGAAATCCATCTGCATCTACTACTAATCATCCACCTTGAGATATCTATCCAGAACATCTCGCTGGTATTAAGTTGCGAGTCCCACCCATAGTGTAAACTCAAAGCAACAGACAACTGCATTAAAAGAACTTTGCATAAAGTAAACAATCCTTGCACCCGCGGGCACAAGCACCGTTGTTTTCCCCCTTGTGGCAACAGCACATCCCCTAGACTCATGTTTCTGTCACTCAAGCTAGTCATCGAGGGGCATGAACCCACAATCAAGCATAACGTTCCCTCTTGGAGTCACTACCTACTACTTGGCCAAAGCAAGAAATAGCAACGGAGAACATGCAAGAATTACTTACGAACATAAATATAAAAGAGGTAAATCAAATATATTACTCAAACACAATCTGAACATAATCTCACAATCCATCGGACCCAGCAAACTCAACATAGCAACAGCATAAGGATTACATATGTGCCTCGATCATGTAGGGCAGCTCACGAGGTCTAATTAGTGAAGCACAAGAAGGGGAGGAGAACATCACATAGCTACTGGTCATGGACCCATGGTCCAAGGGAGACTACTCACAACTCATCCGGGAGGCGTCCATGGTAGTGGAGAGGCTCCCGGTGGTGATCCTCCCCTCCGGCAGGGTGCCGGGAAGAGTTCTCCTGGTGCTCCCGATCTTGGAAGCGCGGCGGCGGCGGAACAGAGATGAGATCGCGAAAAAGGGTTCCGTCCTCGAGGGTTTCAGGATGCGTGTTAAATATATGCCAAAGGAGGGCATCAGCGGAGGCCTGGGGGGCCCAGGCACCCCCCCGGCGCGGCCAGGAGGGGGGCCGCGCCACCAGGGCGCCTGGAGCCCTGGTGGCCCCCCTCCGGCCCTACTTCGGCCGTGTGGAAGCTTCTGGAACGCTGATTTTTATATAATTTTTCCGGGATTTTTCTGGCAGTTTACGTGACGGGAAAACCTGAAATACAAAAACAGCAGAAAACAGAAACTGGCACTGGGGTGCACTGAGTTAATAGGTTAGTCCAAATATGATCAAAAGTGTATGGAAGTGTATAAATATCATAGCAATATCACCCAAAAGAGGCATGGAGCAAGCAGAAATTATAGATACGTTTTGGACGTATCAATAATGCAATAAATATCAACTTATAAGAATGATGCAAAATGGACGTATCAACTCCCCCAAGCTTAGACCTCACTTGTCCTCAAGCGAAAGCCGATATCGAAAAATATGCCCACATGTTTATAGATAGAGGTGTCGATAAAAACAGAATACGGACATGAGGGCATCATGATCATTCTCTGTGACGCCCGAGACCGACGTCCCAGAAGATTCCAGAAGATTCCCGAAGGTTCCAGATGTTTCGGGTTCCCCTTGTGTTTCAGTTGTGCTTGCTTTATTTATTTTTGCATTGCATCATGTCATCATGCCATCATGTCTTTATTTTTTGCATCTCAACCTAAATAAATCGTGTGGACCTTCGGTCCATTTAAATCGAGGGAAGAATGTCTTCTCTTTAAAACATATAAAAGCCTCTCAATATTTTAGGGAGCTATATAAAAAAATATTCCAATTGCTTCGGAATCACCGTAACACACTTGCAATATTTCCCCATGCCTATTTCACTTCAAGTTCACCGTCAAAACCTTGCCAATAATACTTTTCCTATTTATCGAGGTTCCTCCGAAAATTCGAACATTTTTGGACACTTCAATCATCAAGTCTTAGTTCAAAACTATTTGAATTAAATTCAAATATGTTTGAATTATTTTTCCAATCACGCCTTTTCTATTTTTCTCGGACCGTGCTCTTTTTATGAGCCCGAGAAAAATATTAACCCCTTTTGCAACTTTGACCCTAACCCTCCCTTTTTTTCCCTTTCGTCCTTCTCTTTTATTTCTCTCTTCTGCTAAAAGTTTCAGCAGCAGTTAGCGGAGCAGCCGGCCCAACACCTCCTCTCTCTTGGCCCAGGTCTCTAGGCCTTCCACCAGCCGCCTCTCTCCCGGCCCACACTTCCCAGCCGGCCTCAAGGCCCAGCCCGCATCCCCCTGAAACCCTAGCGCGCCGACCCCAGGCTCCCGACCCGCTCGTCCCTCTCAGCCGCCGCACTCTTTTCCCTCGAGCGCTCCCGTTTCCCTCGCTGCTCTGCCCGAAATCCCTTTCCCTCAGCCACCGCCGCCTTCCCTCGCTCCCATCTCCCTCCTCCGCGCCTCTAGCGCCGGCCAGGAACCCAGGGCCTCGACCAGCGCCTCGTCGCCTCACGCCTCTTCTCGCCAGGGCCATCCAGGCCGCGACCTCCCTCCGGCCAGTTCCTCGTCCAGGGCCGAGGCCTCCCGCTCGAAGCCCGCGGCCAGAGCGCAGCCGCGCCAGAGGCCCTGCCGCCTCGCCTCCATCTCCCTCCAGGTCGCCAGTCGCCCCTTCCGCCGGCCTCCTCGTCCGTCCTCTCCAGCAAGGCCAAGCCTCGAAGCCCGGCGCCCCAAGCCCTCCTCCTGCCGCGGCCCCGAGCGCCGTCTCCAGCCCAGCCAGCACCAAGGCCCGCACCTCTCCTCCCGCGCTGCGGCTTGCGCGCCCCAGGTCGGCGTAGCCCTTGCCGTCTCCGTCTCCAGCAGATCGAGCAGCTCCGAGAAGGCCCCGTCCTTTCCTGCTCCGAGACCGTGACCGCCCTGTTCTTGTTTTGTTGTACGGCTGCTGTTTTTTTCGTTTTCGTCAAGTGCAGAGGACCTCAAGTATCGGCAAGTTCGACTACACGATGAAACAACAAGTACCCCTTCGGAGAAGTACCTCTACGAACTCGTTGCGAGAACCGAGTTTGGCAAGTACATCTACGGCCCGAACGTCTACGAACCGTGTACGAGATCGACGCCCGAACAACTACCCTCGCCGGAAGACCCAAGTACCACGACGACCCGAACCTCTACGGGAAAAAATGAGCTCCAAGTTCGACTACTTCACGGGACCCGTCAAGTCCGACTACTACATGAACGAGTACCTCGACGCCCGATGTCAAGTTCGACTACCGTCGCCCCGAGGACGTCCGATGCCGCGACAAGTACCCCTTCGGAAACGAGAACGTCTACTTCCCTCTACGACACGTGTACCACGACTCGCGAGAACGACTTCTTCCTCTACGATCTCGAACCGCCCCGAAACGCACGCTTCAAAGGTATAACCCCGAGACGTGACCCGTGTGAGGCTTGCTTGTGTTGTATGAAATGTTTCCCGTGTGTGCTCCGTGCCGTTTCGACCGTTGTCATGTTCCTCGGTTGCCTCGTCACCGACTCGTGGGAACCCGGTAACGGGATCGCCCCACCTTTCATCTCGTTTGACAAGCTCACGCCATCTATCTTTTGCACCGGACTCTCAACGAGTTACGGGAACCGATATGTTGCGTGGCATCATTTCGGATCGTTGCCGTGGCACCCTTTTCTTCCACCACGGTGACAATACTTCTTATCTCTTTTAAGTCAACCTTCTAAAAACTTGCATAAACTTGATCATGTCATCCGCATCATGTTAACAACATTTGATATGTTAAATTGTTGTTGCTTTATAATTATTAAACATGCTTATGGGGATTTTCCGGATATGTTGTTGTTATTTTCCGGCCCCATTTAAAATGTCTTAATAGTGTAGTTTTATTATGCTTCACCTCTTGCCATGTTAAAAACATTTAAGCTTGTCTTGTAAATAATGAGAGTCAACTAAATAATTATATGTGGTGTTTCGTCAATATGCAACTCGTTGCATATTGATCTCCACTTAACTTGTAGTGTTGTTTGTGCTTTTTCCATGCCATGCATATTTAAACCGGACATGCATCATACTTGGATGTGCATCGTATGCCATGTTTATGCTTGTGTGTTTACCGTGTTGTTTGTTTCTTTCCGGTTGCTTCTCTTGTTAGCTTTGGTTTCGTTCCGGAGTTGTGAGGATTCTCTCGTCTGTGTTGCTCCGTCTTCTTCGTGGACCCGTTCTTCTTCCTTGTGGAATCCCAGGCAAGATGACCGAACCCGGATATCATTACTATCTTTGCCTATTGCTAGAGTATCGTTCTTTAGTTTTGCCTCGATGCCCATGTTCTTCTTGTCAGCCTCCTACTTGTAACCATTGCCATGTTTAACCAACCTACCTATGCAAACCGTTGCTTGGCTAAGT
Source organism: Secale cereale (assembly GCA_902687465.1). Lineage (NCBI taxonomy): Eukaryota > Viridiplantae > Streptophyta > Magnoliopsida > Poales > Poaceae > Secale > Secale cereale. Next base: position 494,610,543 of record LR738714.1, on the reverse strand, counting down.
ACGCTTCGCTCAGCCCCTCTTATAGCATTGTTAGTTGCAGGTGAAGATCGAAGATGCTTGCTTCATGTTGAAGTTTGGTTGGGTTATATCACACTATATATATGCTTAAAAATGAAATCATCTATATATTGGCAAGGGTGGAAGGCTAAGCCTTTTGCTTGGTGTTTTGTTCCACTCATGCCGTTAGGAACCGTATAAACCGGTGTTATGTTCCTTGATTATGCGTTCCTAACACGGTTGGGGTGTATGGGACCCCCTTGATAAACCGCTAAGTGCTAAGTCTTTTCCAGCAAGTCCCAACATTTGGTACTATTTGCCTCATAATAACAACTTAATTAATTAATTAAATTTGCATAGGGGGTCGCTCCCTCGAGGATTCCTAATTCTACATAGCAGGGGGGGCCAGTGCCGATGGTGTTGGTCCCAAACGGGGAGCCTGCGGGGACCACCACGGGGAAACTCGAGGATTGGGTCATGTAGCTTCGCCCATCCGGTCGTGTCCTGAGACTTAGATACGCGCAGCTACTATCAGGGTGTCGACACGCCGGGAGGATTTGCTGGATTAGCCTTACCTTAGTTCGGTTTAACTTGAGCACGGGATTCCGAGAATACTCGGGTCTTCCCACCTATGGAGTTGCGACTCCGCGGATCGTGGGCTTGTAATGGGTCAAGTTGGAACACCCCTGCAGGGTTTGAACTTTCGAAAGCCGTGCCCGCGGTTATGTGGCAGATGGGAGCTTGTTAATTCCGGTTGTAGATAACTTGACACAATGTTCTAATACACCACCAGCGTGTGTACCGTGACTGTCAATTTCCGAATAGGGATTCGGGAGTTGAACACGGTGGGGTTATGTTTGACCGGCTTTAGTTAGGATCACTTTGTGATCATCTCTCGACCGATGCGCCTTCTCTTCTCGCTCTCTTTTACGTAAGTTAGTGCTAGTTGCTGCTGCAGACTCTTGTTGTTCCTTCACCTCTCGTTCTTTCTTCAGCCTTATCCACACCCAAGGCTTAAATAGTCTTGTTACCCGGGAACGGGATTGCCGAGTCCTCTGTGGCTCACAGTTACTTCACCACACCAGATGCAGGTTCAGCCGAGTTTGATGCAGGAGCTGGTTCAAGTACTTCATCGGGAGCTCGATGAAGAGTGTGGCCGTTTGCTTGTGATGTTTCGACGATCAGTAGTGGTTTCTACTAGGATTCGATCCTGACCTGTGGCTTTATGTTGTTTTGGTATCTTTCTTTTGGATCTTCACCCGTAGTCGGGTTGTGATGTTTTGAATGATGTATTGCTTATGTATTGTATTGTGTGAAGTGGCGAGTGTAAGCCAACTATCTCCTTTTGCAATTTAATCCCTCTTTTACATGAGTTGTGCAAAGATACCAAACTTGAGATCATTCTAGGATGGGCTTATACCTTTAAGTCGTGCCTCGACACGTAGGAGGTATAGTCCCATCCTGGGCATTACAAGTTGGTATTCAGAGCCTTCTCCGACCTAGAAGCCCCCACTGATTGATCGAATCGTTGACGGTTGAGTCTAGGCACACACTGAAAAATATTTTGAGTCCTATATTATATCGGAGAGTAGGATTTCTTTGCTTCTCATCCCCTTTCATTCTGGTGAGGACTCCTGACGACTACTCTTGTCTCTCCTATCTTCAAAAATTGCACCAAATTTTTTTTAGGATCTCGCGAGTATTCTGGGATTGTTTCGATGTTCTTGTGACAAGGATATTGTTCTCGATGCCTCCTGTTACCGAGGAGTTGAGCTTCGGGGTATTGTTGTCACAAGCATATCGCAGCAGTACTAAATACTTAAGACGGCCGACATCGAAAATCTCTCCTATACGGCCAGTGGCAAGATAACCCCGACATCACCCAGTACTGGGGAGGTAGTTCGGGAGTATTGCCATAGCTTGTATAGTGGATGCTTTTCGAAGGTCCGAGGTATACAGTTTTCGAGAAAGACTGGTTATGTGTTGAAGGATGGATACACCTGGATGTAGGTTTAGAGTTGATTGCGCGGTGCTTCCCGTGTATCCCCAACACCTGATTGCATAACTGGAAACTTTCGGAAATCTATAGGTGGGTTCATCTAGTAGTTCTAGGCATTCTTCCAACGGATGCTCGATATGAAGTTCGGGGTTCTACATTGAGTGAAGTGGTTTTATGGACTTGTTCTGATCGGGAGTTGCATCTTAAAGGGTCCTTGGCTATGCTGATCCGGGGATTGCAAAACCCTTTTGTAACACGTTCCATGAGCTTTCAGCACGAAGATGTCGAACGAAGCTTCTATCTTGTATTTGTTCTATCTGATCCTTGTTCCTTTTTATTTACCTTTTATTCTCCAAGTGGCTTCTCGACAAGCTGATGTACCTACAGAATTCATCCGTTCAATCCTCTGTTCGGATGATATTGTGAAGATTCTTTCTGCAACATCTACCCTTTGTTTTTGTTTTGATTCTGGTATTCGAGTTGCTTCGATGTCAAATGTTAATTCCATACCTTTCCCTAATCGGTGTTCTCATATTTCTATGGGAGTGCTAATTCCTCTTGACCATCAAGATGATCATGTTAAATTCTCTTCTTAACCGGTGTGCCTTCTCTTCAAGTTATTCCATACGGACGTCGTTGAGAAATCTGACGATTGTCTGTTTCATTCATCTCAAGTTGTCTTTGTTTTCCCCACCCTCCCACCCGTTTTCTTCTCGGAGCAAGAATTCTCAAATGAAGTATCCATTTTATTCATGTCATATTTCTTCATTCTTTTCCTTCGATGTTCTTATCCAGTGATTTATCGTGAAGATGCTTAAGAGCTTCAAGTTCATCATTCTTTTGTTCTCGAATTCTCAGGTGGATGTAATTCAAGATTTCAGTGTTGATCTTATCCTTTTTCCTCATTTCACAATGCTTTCTTATTCCGGTGCACCAATTAATCATTCTCCTCTTGCTAGTCATATCCGGAGTGCTAAAGATTCATAATTCTATTCTTAATCCGTTCAAGCTATTTTGAGGATTATCATCTTTCAAGCCATTTAATTCAACCGGTGCAATATCTCTTAAGCAATCTTTTTCAACGGTGATTTCTCTTGAGTGGGCCCTAACCCACAGGTCTTTTCCCAGGATCTTACCTGACTCTTCTATTTTCCGGAGTATTCTGAAATTCTTTTCAATTGTGACGTAAGTATGAATTCCATCAGTCACATGCCTTCTCCAAGATCGCTTTCAAAGTCTTTTCATCATTGGTTCAACCTTTGTAATTCTTCATTCCGGAGTGCTCAACAATTCTTATGGCATTTCTCATCGTCTTCTTAGATTTTGGAGACCGGAGAAGTGTTTCTCTTAAATCTTGGCCGTTCTCTCAAGATCCGTGGTTCTAGCTTCATGCCATCTTCATTATTGTTCAGATTGTGAGGAATTATTTTTTATACCCGTCCGAAGCATTTCATGAATTCTTTTCTTTGTGATCCTCCGAAGGCCATCATTTCAGGATATTTCTTCGTTCTCAGTTTTCAACTTCGTCCTCCAAATATTCTTCATTGATGTCTCTTCGTTCGTCTCCATATTCTTACAGTGGTTCTTTCAAGTTACTCTTCTGTTGTTATCGTATCAATTCGTTTGTTCTTTTCACAATCCTACCGGTGGTTTGTTGAAGATTTACCCAAGCTTGTGCTAGATCTCTCTTTAATTCTTTCCAACGAGAATAAGTAGTATGCCAAATCCTTTGGTTGTCATCAATTTAAATTGGTGAAGGAGATGCATGACATAATTCTTATTCTTATTCCTTCAAAGTGTTTATTCTCTGTTTTCCGGAGCTTGTTCATCATATCATATCCTTGGTTCTAAATTTCTTCATCTTGTTTTTCCGGAGCTCCAAGTTATTTCAATTATGCCATTTCAAAGCTCAATCTAATTCATCGCAGGCCTTGAATCTTATTCTTTTCATCTTTCACTTCCCGTCCTTTTGTTACCGGAGTTCTTCATGGTGGTTCATCATCATTTAATTCATCCTCGAAGTCTTCATCAAGATTCTTGTTGGAGCTCAAGCATTCTTCATCATGCATTCCAATTGCAATCCTTTCTACCTTATCTTTTCAGATGGTGTTATGTCATTCTTGACAATTCCTTCATGTTTCATGATTCACGAGTTATCAAGAATGAGATATTTAAAAGCCATCATTTTCCTTGTTCAGGAGATCTTTCCAACCTTTCAATTTATTTGTTGGAGTATTCTTGGGTTGTATTTCACCTAAAGCTTTCCCTGAGGATTGTTGCTAATTATGGTGCTCATAAATGACCCAAGTTCTTCATTTATCATTCCGGTGAAATAAGTTTATCGTCCCCTTGTTGATCTCGATCCAATCAATTGTTTTCGTTAGTGGCTGGTTGTCACTTCATAATTTTGAGATGCTTTCCTAAAGCCCACAACGAGCTTATTCTTTTCGTTGTTGATTTTTCCAACAACTCTGTTCAACCTTCTTCGTAAGGATGCTCTTTCAAATTCAATTTTGAGAGATGTTGTCATTTTCTTCTCCGTTCAAGTCTTTCATTGAATTATATGCTATTCTGTCATTCCGGAGGCTTTGTGATATTGCTCTCTTTGACCATCATCTCGTTTTGTCAAGATCATGTTCTTTCCTTTGCTTGTCCATTTAACCGGAGTGTTGTATTCTTCATTCAAGTTCCGTCATCTTATCTAGTTTGCCTCTCTTTTCAACCGGAGTGCTGTCTGAGTCTTTCTTACCTCTTGTGCCATTCTTTCAATTGTTTCGGAGGCAGTGTTTCGTTGATTTCATCAAGTATCATCTCATCTCCTCAAGTTCATGTTAATTCCTTCCATTTTCAGACGGAGTGCTGTCCGAATTCTGTCATTCTTATTCCTTGGCTATAACATTGCGGTTTCATACTCTTTTGGTCCGTGAGCTCTTGTTTCCTGTCTTTCAACTTACAAGGTTCTCATAATGTTCCTTGTTACTCCTTTTATCGGAATGTTTTCATCCTCGTTCGTCTCCGTTGCACTCTTTCTTTCAACTTGTTTAACCTCTCAAGGTTCTTGGTTTCACTCGTCTGTCAAAGAAGCAACTTTGTTTTACCTCTTCTTTTTCGTTTTTACCCGGTGCTATCTCTAGGATCTCGGGTCGAGATCCTCTGTTAGTGTGGGAGAGTTGTGACGCCCGAGACCGACGTCCCAGAAGATTCTAGAAGATTCCCGAAGGTTCCAGATGTTTCGGGTTCCCCTTGTGTTTCAGTTGTGCTTGCTTTATTTATTTTTGCATTGCATCATGTCATCATGCCATCATGTCTTTATTTTTTGCATCTCAACCTAAATAAATCGTGTGGACCTTCGGTCCATTTAAATCGAAGGAAGAATGTCTTCTCTTTAAAACATATAAAAGCCTCTCAATATTTTAGGGAGCTATATAAAAAAATATTCCAATTGCTTCGGAATCACCGTAACACACTTGCAATATTTCCCCATGCCTATTTCACTTCAAGTTCACCGTCAAAACCTTGCCAATAATTATTTTCCTATTTATCGAGGTTCCTCCAAAAATTCGAACATTTTTGGACACTTCAATCATCAAGTCTTAGTTCAAAACTATTTGAATTAAATTCAAATATGTTTGAATTATTTTTCCAATCACGCCTTTTCTATTTTTCTCGGACCGTGCTCTTTTTATGAGCCCGAGAAAAATATTAACCCCTTTTGCAACTTTGACCCTAACCCTCCTTTTTTTTCCCTTTCGTCCTTCTCTTTTATTTCTCTCTTCTGCTAAAAGTTTCAGCAGCAGTTAGTGGAGCAGCCGGCCCAACACCTCCTCTCTCTTGGCCCAGGTCTCTAGGCCTTCCACCAACCGCCTCTCTCCCGGCCCACACTTCCCAGCCGGCCTCAAGGCCCAGCCCGCATCCCCCTGAAACCCTAGCGCGCTGACCCCAGGCTCCCGACCCGCTCGTCCCTCTCAGCCGCCGCACTCTTTTCCCTCGAGCGCTCCCGTTTCCCTCGCTGCTCTGCCCGAAATCCCTTTCCCTCAGCCACCGCCGCCTTCCCTCGCTCCCATCTCCCTCCTCCGCGCCTCTAGCGCCGGCCAGGAACCCAGGGCCTCGACCAGCGCCTCGTCGCCTCCCGCCTCTTCTCGCCAGGGCCGTCCAGGCCGCGACCTCCCTCCAGCCAGTTCCTCGTCCAGGGCCGAGGCCTCCCGCTCGAAGCCCGCGGCCAGAGCGCAGCCGCGCCAGAGGCCCTGCCGCCTCGCCTCCGTCTCCCTCCAGGTCTCCAGTCGCCCCTTCCGCCGGCCTCCTTGTCCGTCCTCTCCAGCAAGGCCAAGCCTCGAAGCCCGGCGCCCCAAGCCCTCCTCCTGCCGCGGCCCCGAGGGCCGTCTCCAGCCCAGCCATCACCAAGGCCCACACCTCTCCTCCCGCGCTGCGGCTTGCGCGCCCCAGGCCGGCGTAGCCCTTGCCGTCTCCGTCTCCAGCAGATCGAGCAGCTCCGAGAAGGCCCCGTCCTTTCCTGCTCCGAGACCGTGACCGCCCTGTTCTTGTTTTGTTGTACGGCTGCTGTTTTTTTCGTTTTCGTCAAGTGCAGAGGACCTCAAGTATCGGCAAGTTCGACTACACGATGAAACAACAAGTACCCCTTCGGAGAAGTACCTCTACGAACTCGTTGCGAGAACCGAGTTTGGCAAGTACATCTACGGCCCGAACGTCTACGAACCATGTACGAGATCGACGCCCAAACAACTACCCTCGCCGGAAGACCCAAGTACCACGACGACCCGAACCTCTACGGGAAAAAATGAGCTCCAAGTTCGACTACTTCACGGGACCCGTCAAGTCCGACTACTACATGAACGAGTACCTCGACGCCCGATGTCAAGTTCGACTACCGTCGCCCCGAGGACGTCCGATGCCGCGACAAGTACCCCTTCGGAAACGAGAACGTCTACTTCCCTCTACGACACGTGTACCACGACTCGCGAGAACGACTTCTTCCTCTACGATCTCGAACCGCCCCGAAACGCACGCTTCAAAGGTATAACCCCGAGACGTGACCCGTGTGAGGCTTGCTTGTGTTGTATGAAATGTTTCCCGTGTGTGCTCCGTGCCGTTTCGACCGTTGTCATGTTCCTCGGTTGCCTCGTCACCGACTCGTGGGAACCCGGTAACGGGATCGCCCCACCTTTCATCTCGTTTGACTCGCTCACGCCATCTATCTTTTGCACCGGACTCTCAACGAGTTACGGGAACCGATATGTTGCGTGGCATCATTTCGGATCGTTGCCGTGGCACCCTTTTCTTCCACCACGGTGACAATACTTCTTATCTCTTTTAAGTCAACCTTTTAAAAACTTGCATAAACTTGATCATGTCATCCGCATCATGTTAACAACATTTGATATGTTAAATTGTTGTTGCTTTATAATTATTAAACATGCTTATGGGGATTTTCCGGATATGTTGTTGTTATTTTCCGGCGCCATTTAAAATGTCTTAATAGTGTAGTTTTATTATGCTTCACCTCTTGCCATGTTAAAAACATTTAAGCTTGTCTTGTAAATAACGAGAGTCAACTAAATAATTATATGTGGTGTTTCGTCAATATGAAACTCATTGCATATTGATCTCCACTTAACTTGTAGTGTTGTTTGTGCTTTTGCCATGCCATGCATATTTAAACCGGACATGCATCATACTTGGATGTGCATCGTATGCCATGTTTATGCTTGTGTGTTTACCGTGTTGTTTGTTTCTCTCCGGTTGCTTCTCTTGTTAGCTTCGGTTTCGTTCCGGAGTTGTGAGGATTCTCTTGTCTGTGTTGCTCCGTCTTCTTCGTGGACCCGTTCTTCTTCCTTGTGGAATCCCAGGCAAGATGACCGAACCCGGATATCATTACTATATTTGCCTATTGCTAGAGTATCGTTCTTTAGTTTTGCCTCGATGCCCATGTTCTTCTTGTCAGCCTCCTACTTGTAACCATTGCCATGTTTAACCAACCTACCTATGCAAACCGTTGCTTGGCTAAGTACGCTTCGCTCAGCCCCTCTTATAGCATTGTTAGTTGCAGGTGAAGATCGAAGATGCTTGCTTCATGTTGAAGTTTGGTTGGGTTATATCACACTATATATATGCTTAAAAATGAAATCATCTATATATTGGCAAGGGTGGAAGGCTAAGCCTTTTGCTTGGTGTTTTGTTCCACTCATGCCGTTAGGAACCGTATAAACCGGTGTTATTTTCCTTGATTATGCGTTCCTAACACGGTTGGGGTGTATGGGACCCCCTTGATAAACCGCTAAGTGCTAAGTCTTTTCCAGCAAGTCCCAACATTTGGTACTATTTGCCTCATAATAACAACTTAATTAATTAATTAAATTTGCATAGGGGGTCGCTCCCTCGAGGATTCCTAATTCTACATAGCAGGGGGGGCCAGTGCCGATGGTGTTGGTCCCAAACGGGGAGCCTGCGGGAACCACCACGGGGAAACTCGAGGATTGGGTCCTGTAGCTTCGCCCATCCGATCGTGTCCCGAGACTTAGATACGCGCGGCTACTATCAGGGTGTCGACACGCCGGGAGGATTTGTTGGATTAGCCTTACCTTAGTTCGGTTTAACTTGAGCACGGGATTCTGAGAATACTCGGGTCTTCCCACCTATGGAGTTGCGACTCCGCGGATCGTGGGCTTGTAATGGGTCAAGTTGGAACACCCCTGCAGGGTTTGAACTTTCGAAAGCCGTGCCCGCGGTTATGTGGCAGATGGGAGCTTGTTAATTCCGGTTGTAGATAACTTGACACAATGTTCTAATACACTACCAGCGTGTGTACCGTGACTGTCAATTTCCGAATAGGGATTCGGGAGTTGAACACGGTGGGGTTATGTTTGACCGGCTTTAGTTAGGATCACTTCGTGATCATCTCTCGACCGATGCGCCTTCTCTTCTCGCTCTCTTTTACGTAAGTTAGTGCTAGTTGCTGCTGCAGACTCTTGATGTTCCTTCACCTCTCGTTCTTTCTTCAGCCTTATCCACACCCAAGGCTTAAATAGTCTTGTTACCCGGGAACGGGATTGCTGAGTCCTCTGTGTCTCACAGTTACTTCACCACACCAGATGCAGGTTCAGCCGAGTTTGATGCAGGAGCTGGTTCAAGTACTTCATCGGGAGCTCGATGAAGAGTGTGGCCGTTTGCTTGTGATGTTTCGACGATCAGTAGTGGTTTCTACTAGGATTCGATCCTGACCTGTGACTTTATGTTGTTTTGGTATCTTTCTTTTGGATCTTCACCCGTAGTCGGGTTGTGATGTTTTGAATGATGTATTGCTTATGTATTGTATTGTGTGAAGTGGCGAGTGTAAGCCAACTATCTCCTTTTGCAATTTAATCCCTCTTTTACATGAGTTGTGCAAAGATACCAAACTTGAGATCATTCTAGGATGGGCTTATACCTTTAAGTCGTGCCTCGACACGTAGGAGGTATAGTCCCATCCTGGGCATTACATTCTCATAACAACAACTTATATGAATATAGTCATATGATCATTATGGAAAGGTAACAATTCATCCACAATATCAAGTATGCATCATAAACTTCATTGGAAACTAACAAACTTTGGTCTCGGTCATTGAAGCAATTGCAATTTATCGTAACATCGGAAAGAGTCAATATAAGAGCTTTTCAGCAAGCCTACATATTCAACTATCATATAGTCTTTCACAATTGCTCACACTCACGCAATACTTATGTTATGGAGTTTTAATCGGACACAGAGAAAGATAGGGGCTTATGGTGTTGCCACCTAACCTTTTACCTCAAGGGTAATGTCAACAGTAATAGATCATGAGAACTTACATCCAAGTGGGTATATATATCAGGATCTTTCCAACACAATGTGCTTGCCAAAGGATAAAATGAAAAAGGAAAGGTGGATCTCACCTTGACACTTATAAGACAAGAATAAAAGATAGGCCCTTCGCAGAGGGAAGCAGAGGTTGTCATGTGTTTTTATGGTTGGATGCACAAAGTCTTAGCATAGAAGAACTTCGCTTTATATTGCCACTTGTGATAAGGACCTTTATTATGCAATCTGTCGCTTTTATTACTTCCATATCACAAGCTCGTATAAAGCTAATTTCTCCCACACTAATAAATCATACATATTTAGCGGGTTTACAATATGACAACTTACTTGGAAGGATCTTTCTCAATCCATAGGTAGGTATGGTGGACTCTCATGGCAGAACGGAGTTTAAGGATGTATGGAAGCACAAGTAGTATCTCTACTTAGTGCAAGGAAGTTTGGCTAGCATGAGAGGGAAAGGCAAGCTCAACATGTTGGAAGATCCATGACAATATACTTTATTTCGGATATAAGAAGACATAACCCATTATGTTGTCTTCCTTGTCCAACATCAACTCTTTAGCATGGCATACTTTAATGAGTGCTCACAATCATAAAACATGTCCAAGATAGTATATTTGTATGTGAAGCATCTCTTCTTTTATTACTTCCTATTAATTGCAACGATGACCAAAACTATGTTTGTCACCTCCCAACAACTTTTATTTATCATACTCTTATATGTGAAGTCACTACTTCCCATAAGATCGATATGATCTCTATGATTCTCCTTTTGTTTTCTTTCTTTTATCATGACCCAAGTGAGGAAATCAAGCCCTTGACTCAACACTAATCTTTATTATATAGCTCACGGACTCGATTACAAAGGATAAAGCTCACAAAGCAAAAGCTCGCAACTAGATCATGCTAACTTTATTCTAATAGATCAAGATACTACCAAACGGATCGAACTAAGTAAAACGGTAAAGATAAGGGTGATGATGATACGATACCGGGGTCACTCCCCCAAGCTTGGCAGTTGCCAAGGGGAGTGCCCATACCCATATGATTATGTCTCCTTCTTCGGGGTTGGTGATGCTGGAGTTGTTGCTAACGTAGGCATGTTGTTCTTCCAAGGCATGGGCTCACCATCGTAGAAGGATGATCGAGTCTCCGGGATACTCAAATCTGCAGCCAAACTCATGTTCTTGAATCTATATTCATACTCACAGTTTTGGTTTTGTAGGTCATAGATCTGGGCTTGGAGGTGATCGATCTTCTGTTGAAGATTTAAGATTGCTTCTCCGAAGATCATTGAGTCCATCTTGAGATTGTTGGCAAGCTCCGAGATCATCATGTGGTTGGCGTCGAGACCTCGTTCCACCATACCTTGGCACTTGAAAACTTGTTGCTCCATTGCTTCATGTCTTGTCTCCACGCTTCCGGTCTTCCTCGTCCCTTCCACATCACGGATGTGCAGCACCCCCTCATGCAACTCCATGGTTTTGGGGTGGTGCAGCACCTCCGCAAGGTAGGGGTTGATGACCTTCTCGAAGAACGTGTCCTTGGGGATGTTGGAAGACGCCATGATGATCTAGATCTGTCAAAAACAGCAGCTCGAAACGAAAATAGAGGAATTATGCGTGATACAAAGGTCAAAACCCTCGGGAGTATATATAATGAATTTTTCCCGAACAAAAGGAGTAACCCACAAGAAAACGGAGTCCAGGGGACACACGGGGTGCCCTCGAGGCAGGGGCGCGCACTGGGAAGGGGAGCGCCCCCCCTACCCTCGAGGCCTCCTCGTGTCTCCTCCGGACTGCGGTTTATTTTTCTATTTTTCTAAATATTCCAAAACAGAGAAAAATTGCCTTTAGAACTGTTTTAGAGTCGGTTTACTTACCGTATCACGTACCTCTTCCTTTTCGAAGGCTGAATCGTTCTGGAAAGTGTCCCTTATGTGTTCCTCCGGGGTTATGGTTTCAATAATATTAGTTTCAACATTTATAGGATTACCTGAGATATAATGTTTGATCCTTTGACCATTCACCACCTTCGGATTTGTGCCTTCGAAGTTGTTGATCTTTATGGCACCGGAACGATAGACCTCCTCGATAACGTAGGGTCCTTCCCACTTGGAGAGAAGTTTTCCTGCAAAAAATCTTAAACGAGAGTTGAATAACAAAACATAATCACCTACGTTGAACTCACGCTTTTGTATCCTTTTGTCATGCCATCTTTTAACTTTTTCTTGAAATAACTTGGCGTTCTCGTAGGCCTGGGTTCTCCATTCATCGAGACAACTAATGTCAAATAGCCTATTTTCACCGGCAAGTTTGAAATCATAATTGAGCTTTTTGATAGCCCAATATGCCTTATGTTCCAGCTCAAGAGGTAAGTGACAAGCTTTTCCATATACCATCTTATATGGAGACATACCCATAGGATTTTTGTATGCAGTTCTATAGGCCCATAATGCATCATCTAGTTTCTTGGACCAATTCTTTCTAGACCTATTAACTATCTTCTACAAGATTAATTTCAACTCCCTATTACTTAGTTCTACATGACCACTAGTCTGTGGGTGATAGGGTGATGCAATTCTATGGTTGACATCGTACTTAGCAAGCATCTTACGGAAAGCACCATGAATAAAGTGTGAACCACCATCAGTCATCAGATATCTAGGGACTCCAAACCTTGGAAATATAACTTCTTTAAGCATCTTAATAGAGGTGTTATGATCAGCACTACTAGTTGGAATAGCTTCTACCCACTTAGTAACGTAATCAACAGCAACTAGGATATGTGTGTACCCATTAGAGGCAGGAAAAGGTCCCATATAATCAAAACCCCAGACATCAAATGGTTCAATAACAAGTGAGTAATTCATAGGCATTTCTTGACGTCTACTAATATTACCAATTCTTTGACATTCATCACATCATAAGACAAACTTACGGGCATCCTTGAAGAGAGTAGGCCAATAAAACCTGGATTGCAGTACATTATGTGCAGTTCTGTCTCCCGCATGGTGTCCTCCATAAGCTTCGGAGTGGCACTTGCGTAAGATATGTTTCTGTTCATGCTCAGGTACGCAACGTCTAATAATACCATCTACTCCTTCTTTATAAAGATGTGGGTCATCCCAAAAGTAATGTCTCAAATCATAGAAGAACTTTTTATTTTGCTGGTATGTGAAGCTAGGAGGTATAAACTTAGCAACAATGTAATTAGCATAATCAGCATACCAAGGAGCAGTACGAGAAGTACTTATGACAGCTAGTTGTTCATCAGGGAAGCTATCATCAATAGGTTGTGGGTCATCAAGTATATTCTCTAACCTAGACAAGTTATCTGCTACGGGGTTCTCAGCTCCCTTTCTATCAATAATATGCAAGTCAAATTCTTGCAGCAAGAGAACCCATCTAATAAGTCTAGGTTTAGCATCATTCTTTTCCATAAGGTATTTTATAGCAGCATGATCAGTGTGAATAATTACTTTAGAGTCAACGATATAGGGTCTAAACTTATCACAAGCAAACACAACTGCTAAAAATTCTTTCTCAGTGGTAGCATAATTTCTTTGGGCACTATCTAGAGTTTTGCTAGCATACTGGATAACATTCAACTTCTTATCAACTCTTTGCCCTAAAACATCTCCTACAGCACAATCACTAGCATCGCACATAATCTCAAAGGGTAAATTCGAGTCAGGAGGCTGGACAATAGGTGCAGAGATCAATGCTTTCTTAAGTATTTCAAATGCTTCTAGACAACCATCATCAAAGACAAAAGGAATATCTTTCTGTAAAAGATTAGTCAGAGGCCTGGAGATTTTGGAGAAGTCCTTGATGAACCTCCTATAAAACCCGGCATGACCAAGGAAACTTCGTATACCTTTGATATCCTTAGGGCATGGCATCTTTTCAATAGCATCCACTTTAGCTTTGTCAACTTCAATACATCTTTCAGAAATTTTATGTCCCAAGACAATGCCTTCATTAACCATAAAGTGGCACTTCTCCCAATTCAATACAAGGTTAGTGTCTTCACATCTCTACAAAACTCGATCAAGGTTGCTTAAGCAATCATCAAAAGAAGTTCCATAAATGGAGAAATCGTCCATGAATACCTCAACAATCTTTTTACAAAAATCAGAGAATATAGCCATCATGCATCTTTGAAAGGTAGCAGGTGCGTTACATAAACCAAAAGGCATACGTCTATAAGCAAAGGTACCGAAAGGACAAGTAAAGGTGGTCTTTTCTTGATCCCTTTTGATACAGGTATTTGAGAGAAACCAGAATAACCATCTAGAAAGCAGAAATGAGTATGTTTGGATAATCTTTCTAGCATTTGATCAATAAATGGCAAGGGGTAATGATCTTTCTTAGTAACTTTATTTAACTTACGGAAATCAATTACCATCCTATAACCTGTAACTATTCTTTGCGGGATCAATTCATCTTTATCATTGGGGACAACAGTCATACCTCCTTTCTTAGGAACACAATGGACAGGACTTACCCACTGGCTATTAGCAATGGGATAGATAATACATGCCTCTATAAGCTTTAGAATTTCCTTCCTTACCACTTCTTTCATCTTAGGATTTAACCATCACTGATGATCAATAACTGGTTTAGCATTTTCTTCCAATTTTATCTTGTGCTGACATATAGTGGGACTAATGCCCTTAAGATCATCCAGAGTATATCCAATAGCAGCTCGGTGCTTCTTCAGAGTTTTCAATAATCTTTATTCTTCATGCTCTGAAAGGTTAGCACTAATAATAACAGGATATATCTTCTCTTCATCAAGATAAACATACTTAAGATTATTAGGCAAAGGTTTAAGTTCAAACACGGGATCACCCTTGGGTGGAGGAGGATCCCCTAGGATTTCAACATGCAAGTTGTTTTTCAATACGGGTCCCTGTGTAAGGAATATTTCATCTATCTCCCTTCTCTCATTCATATGCATATCATTTTCATGGTCTAGCAAGTATTGTTCTAAAGGGTCATTAGGTGGCACGGCAATAGAAGCGAGACCAATAATTTCATCTTTACTAGGTGGTGCCTTTTGAATGGGTATGTCCCCTAATCATGAGACATGTCCCCTAATCCGACAGTGACAATATCTTTCACACAGTCTATCTTGGCATTAACGGTATTCAAGAAGGGTCTACCAAATATAATGGGACAGAAAGCATCTTGTGGGGAACTAAGAACAAGAAAGTCAGCATGGTATTTAACCTTCCCACATAAGACTTCAATATCTCTAACAATCCCAACTGGTGAAATAGTATCTCTATTAGCAAGCTTAATAGTAACATCAATCCCTTCTAACTCAACAGGTGCAATATCATGCATAATTTCGTTATACAAGTCAAGAGGGATAATACTCGCACTAGCACCTACGTCACATAAACCATGATAGCAATGATCTCCTATCTTGACAGAGATAACAGGCAAGCCTACAACATGTTTATGTCTATTCCTAGCATTGGGTTTAGCTATTCTAGCAGACTCCTCTTGGAGATAAATAACATGTCCATCTAAATCTTCTACCAAGAGATCTTTAACCATAGCAACACTAGGTTCAACTTTAATTTTCTCAGAGGGTGTAGGTGTTCTAGTATTACTCTTACGAACTATAGTTGAAGCTTGGGCATGATCCTTTATCCTAACAGGAAAAGGTGGTTTCTCGATATAAGCGGTAGGGATAACAGGATCAACATTATAAGTGATAGTCTTTTTTCAACTTTAATAGGTTCAACTACTTTTACTTCAATAGGGGGATGGTATTTAAACCACTTCTCCTTGGGGAGATCAACATGAGCAACCAAAGATTCACAAAAAGAAGCTACTATCTCAGAGTCAAGTCCATATTTAGTGCTAACTCACGAAAAACATCGGTATCCATAAAAGCTTTAACACAATCATACTTAAGGGTCATACCTGACTCCTTACCTTCTCGAGATCCCAATCTTCGGAGTTGCGTTTAATTCTTTCCAATAAATCCCATTTGAAGTCAATAGTCTTCATCATATAAGAGCCAGGACAAGAAGTATCGAGCATGGAGCGATTATTATGAGAAAGCCGAGCATAAAATTTTTGAATGATCATTTCTCTTGAGAGCTCATGATTGGGGCATGAATATAACATTGACTTAAGCCTCCCCCAAGCTTGAGCGATGCTTTCTCCTTCGCGAGGCCAAAAATTATAAATATAATTACGATCACGATGAACCTGGTGCATAGTATAGAACTTCTGATGAAATTCCAACTTCAGACGATTATAGTTCCAAGATCCCATATCATCGCATAGCCTAAACCATGTCAATGCATCTCCCTTCAAAGATAAAGGGAAAACCTTCTTCTTGATAACATCCTCGGGCATACCTGCAAGCTTAAACAATCCACAAACTTCATCCACATAGATTAGATGTAAATCGGGGTGAAGTGTCCCGTCTCCTGTATAGGGATTTTACAGCAGTTTCTCTATCATACCCGAAGAAATCTCAAAGCAAACATTTTCAATAGGTGCAGTAGGTTGAGGAGAAACTCTTTGCTCTTCTGCTCGGGGAGAAGATACCCCGAACAAGCCCCTCAAAGGATTTTGAGCCATAGTAACAAGTGACAATAAATTTCAGCACACTATATAAATTTTGCCTTACCAAATTCCACTTACCAAAGGCGCTTCACTCCCTGGCAACGGTGCCAGAAAAGAGTCTTGATGACCCACAAGTGTAGGGGATCTATCATAGTCCTTTCGATAAGTAAGAGTGTCGAACCCAATGAGGAGCAGAAGGAAATGATAGGCAGTTTTCAGTAAGGTATTTTCTGCAAGCACTGAAATTATAGGTAACAGATAGTTTCGTGATAAGATAATTGGTAGCAAGTGACAAACGGTAAAAGTAAATAAGGTGCAGCAAGGTGTCCCAATCCTTTTTGTAGCAAAGGACAAACCTGGACAAACTCTTATGCAAGGTAAAGCGCTCCCGAGGACATATGGGAATTATCGTCAAGCTAGTTTTCATCACGATAGTCTGATTCGCGTTCGGTACTTTGATAATTTGGTATGTGGGTGGACCGGTGCTTGGGTGCTGTACTTACTTGGACAAGCCTCCCACTTATGATTAACCTCTAATGCAAGCATCCGCAACTACAAAAGAAGTATTAAGGTAAACCTAACCATAGCCTGAAACATATGGATCCAAATCAGCCCCTTAAGAAGCAATGCATAAACTAGGGTTTAAGCTTCTGTCACTCTAGCAACCCATCATCTACTTATTACTCCCCAATGCCTTCCTCTGGACCCAAATAATGGTGAAGTGTCATGTAGTCGACGTTCACATGACACCACTAGAGGAAAGACAACATACATCTCATCAAAATATCGAACGAAGACCAAATTCACATGACTACTAATAGCAAGACTTTTCCCATGTCCTCAGGAACAAAAGCAACTACTCACAAGACATAATATTGTTCATGATCAGAGGGTTATTAATATGCATAATGGATCTGAACATATGATCTTCCACCAAATTAACCAACTAGCATCAACTACAAGGAGTAATCAACACTACTAGCAACCCACAGGTACCAATCTGAGGTTTGGATACAAAGATTGGATACAAGAGATGAACTAGGGTTTGAGAGGAGATGGTGCTGGTGAAGATGTTGATGAAGATAGCTCTCCCCAAGATGGGAGAGTTGTTGGTGATGACGGCGGTGACGATTTCCCCCTCCCGGAGGGAAGTATCCCCGGCAGAATAGCTCGGCTGGAGCCCTAGACTGGTTTCCGCCTCGGTTCCGCCTCGAGACGGCGGCGTCTGGCCCCGAAAGCCTCCTCCTGATTTTTTCCAGGTCAAAACGCTTCATATAGGAGAAGATGGGCACCTGGGGCCCACCGGCTGGCCCTCGAGGCAGGGGGCGCGCCCTGGGAAGGGGGGCGCCCCCCACCCTCGAGGCCAGCCAGTGGCCCCTCTCGTGGGTTTCTTCTGCCAGGTATTTTTTATATTTTCCGAAAAAATGTTATGTGGAGTTTCGGGGCTTTTGGAGTTGTGCAGAATAGGTTTCCAGAGTTTGCTCCTTTTTCAGCCCAGAATTCCAACTGCCGACATTCCTCCTTCTTCATGTAAACCTTGCAAAATAAGAGGGGAAAGGCATAAGTATTGTGACAAAACATGTATGGACAGCCCATAATGCACTAAATATCAACTTATAAGAATGATGCAAAATGGACGTATCAGTCGCCGCCATTTTCATCTCCATAGCCATCTTAACCACCATAGTGCTCTCTCATCTATTTCATACTTGTAATCGTGCATCGCACAAGGCATCCATTGTAAGACATATCGCAATCAATCAATCCCAAGATGTGTTCTTCAATGATTTGTTCTCGTGATCTAATCTCAATGTGTGAGTAGTTCGGTAAGGTATGGGGTGAGGCATGACCCTTGCAACCCGAGGTATTTGGCAAAGGGATCACTTGAAGTCTTTTATACAACGTCTCGTATGTGTGAAATAAAATTGTTTCTGAGGTATCTCTTGTCTTGTACGCGATCTTCATCCCTGCAGGTACCCAGGATCATGGAGGTTGAGCATCGGTGAGGCTAAGAGCAAGGGGACCGTGAAATGTTATACCGAACATCGGTGACAGTAAGGTTTAGTAGGGTAGCATGGATCATATCCTTGGGAATTCATGAGGTGTAGTCATTAAACACCTATTGATTTTGTATGACATTATGGTATTAATTATTGGGGCAACCCTGCGAGACGTATAGGGCCTTCGGTCGAACAACTGATTCTTGATGCATGACTCCTGCCGCTCAAGATGTAATTTGGACACATCCCGCACTTTGATACGAAGCAAGCACCTCTTGATGGGTGACTTCCCGAGCACAAACTAGTGTCATTTTTTATCCAAACATCCATACATGGTTGCAAGCATTAAGACCTCATCCCCATACCTTCTTTTATTATAAGTGTTTGAATCACAATTTGCTTGTTGATCCGGTCAAAAGCTGGATTTTACACTTTGGCAAAAGCTTGCTAGGACCATTGCTTCAAGGGATTCTTCCTCTTGTGGGCTCGATACCCAGGTTCACCTCTAGGGAAATAGGTGCAGCATACTCTTTCTTGTTCCAATACCGGATCGATAAAAAGGAGCTATCACATGCTCCCTGCTACTTGTGATCCGCGTTGGTATTTCCCCAAAGAGGAGGGGATGATGCAACACTGCAGAGGTAAGTATTTCCCTCAGTTATGAAACCAAGGTTATCAATCCAGTAGGAGAACCAAGCGACACTATGTAAACAACACCTGCACACAAACAACAAATCTTGCAACCCAGCACGTAGAGGGGTTGTCAATCCCTTAACGTTATTGAGATATTATAAATAGATAGATTGATAGATGCTAATAAAATAAAAGCAAATAAAATGAAACAAAGTACTTTTGGGTTTTTGGTAAAACAGATCTGAAAATATATGATAGGAAATAGACCCGGGGGGCCGTAGATTTCACTGGTGGCTTCTCTCAAGAAAATAGCATACGATGGGTAAACAAATTACTGTTGGGCAATTGATAGAAAAGCAAATAATTATGATGATATCGAAGACAATGATCATGTACATAGGAATCATGTCCAACATTAGTAGACCGAAATGATTCTGCATCTACTACTATTACCCAACACATCGACCGCTATCCAGCATGCATCTAGTGTCTTAAGTTCATGGAGAAACGGAGTAATGTAATAAGAACGGTGACATGATGTAGACAAGATCTATTCATGTAGGAATAGACCCCATCTTGTTATCCTTAATAGCAACGATACATGCGTGTCATGTCTCCTTTTGTCACTGAGATTGAGCACTGCAAGATCGAACCCATTACAAAGCACCTCTTCCCATGGCAAGATAAATCAATCTAGTTGGCCAAACCAAACCAAAATATCGAAGAAGAAATACGAGGCTATAATAATCATGTATGGGTAAATCTGATCATCAACTCGCAATTCATTGGATCCCAACAAACACACCGCAAAAAAGATTACATCAAAGATCTCCTAGAACATCGAGGAGAACATTGTATTGAAGATCAAAATGAGAGAAGAAGCCATTTAGCTACTAACTATGGACCCGTCTATGGTAAACTACTCACACATCATCAGAGGAGCACCAATGAGGTTGATGAACACCTCCATGATCATGTACCCCTCCGGCAGAGTGCCGGAAAATGCCTTTGGATTGGATCTCGTGGTTCTAGAACTTGCGGCGGCTGGAAAATATTTTGTCGACTCCTCTAGGGTTTCTGGAATATTGTCGTATTTATAGAGATGGAGTTTGATGGAAAAGGTCCCCGTGGGCTCCACTACCACCAGGGCGTGCCTGGGCCCCCTGGTGCGCCCTGGTGCCTAGTGGGCCCCACGGGCCTCCACTTGTGTGGTCTCTTGGCTCCCTTGGTGTCTTCAGTCCATAAAAAATCTCTAAAAAGTTTTATTGCATGTGGACTCCGTTTGGTATTGATAATATGCAAAGTAAAAAACAAGTAGAAAATAACAACTAGCACTGGGCACTATGTCAATAGGTTAGTCCCAAATAAAGATATAAAGTTGCTAGAAAATGTATATAAAACATCCAACATTGATACTATAACATCATGGAATAATAAAAGTTATAGATACGTTGGAGACGTATCAGCATCCCCAAGCTTAATTCATGCTCGTCCTCGAGTAGGTAAATGATAAAAACAAAAAAATTTATGTGGAATGTTGCCTAACATATTCATCATATTCTTTTCTTTGTATCATGGACATTTGGACTTTAGATGATTCAATGCAATAGTCTATATTTTGACATGAAGACCTTAATAGTCAAGCATATCAACAAGCAACCGTGTCTTTCAAAATATTAACCTAAAGAAAGCTATCCCTAGCCCATTATGCTCAATCACTGATCCATTCATGAAACACATCCAAATATTAGCTACATCCAATGCACAAGTATGATAGTAGTGTTTCTTAGTTGGTGCTTTATAAGAGAAGATGGAGACTCAAGAAAAATAAAAATTGCATAAAAGTAAATAGATAGGCGCTTCACAGAGGGAAGCAGAGATTTGTAGGGGTGCCAGAGCTCAAAGCTTAAATTGAGAGATAAAATTGTTTTGATATGCATGATTTTCCTGTCAATGAAAACGACCGAGAATTCCTGATATCTTACATGTTAGATAAATCATAGGCAGTTCCCAAACATAAAATAAGTTTATTTCCTTCCACCATTCTTTCACAATCCATGGCTAGTTGTATCCACGCGTGCCTTACATACCAACACATACGAATTAATTTATTATAGTATTTTTTGTATTTCGAGACTAGGCATCCCTATTACCTGCCACACTCTCGTGCAATGACAAGTGAATACACACTCATCTTTCGAATAACATACCTAGCATGAAAAATATTGGCCACCCCTACCTCTTCATGAGCGGTATGTGCACACAAAAAAGAAATTCATTTTGAAAATTTGAGTTGGCACATACAAATTTACTTGAAACGGCATGGAAATACCGAATATACGTAGGTATGGTGGACTCATTTGGCACAACTTGGGTTTAAGGAGTTGGATGCACAAGCAGTATTCCTGCTTACTACAAGTGGAGGCTAGCAAATAGATTGAGAAGCGACCAACCATGAAACAAAAACGATCATAAACGAGCATTAAACATAACTAACATCGAATAATGTACCACAAGTAGGATATAACTTCATTTCATAACTATTGACTTTACGTGTATGCATAGGGAATCACAAACCTTAACACACTATTCTAACTAAATCATAATTACTCACCAACATGGCTCACATATCACTATCTCTATGTCGCAAAACTATTGCAAGGAATCAAGTTTAATATCCAATAATCTTCATGAAAGTTATTATAATATCCCTCTTGAATATCTATCATTTTGGGACCAAATTAATTTTTAAAGCATATTGCCATTGCTAATAACAAGCTCACAAACAAATTGAAGTGAAGCATGAGAGCATAAATATTTCTTCAAAAATTTCAACTCTCAAAATAATATAAGTGAATCCTGAGAGGATTTCTTCAAAAATTATACTAATTCTCAAAATGATCTAAGTGAAGCATGAGAGCATATTTCTTTAAAATAATAGCACGGACATGCTCAAAAAGATATAAGACTAATGAATAAAAGGACCGAAGAAGATTTTTCTCCATAAGCTAAAGCCCGACGGGATATGCACTAGTACATGTAATCTTCTCTTTCCTTAACAAAGCTATAGCGTATGCACATCATATAAGAGATGGAGATTTGCCCTCTCCTTTTTTCTAGGAAGGTCATGCGTGGGTTGTAGCTTGTATAAGGGTAAAATTGTCAACTAAAAGGAATACACCTTATAATCTGAATTTTTTCACAAAAAATATAGACCCTATATCTAGGAACGGGGGGGGGGGGGTTATAATTTAACATCACTGGAAACATTTTCTACCTAAATATTAATTATCGAGAATACCTGGTATTGCCTGATAAACTCTGAAAACCTTTCGGTGACCCCGAAATGCTTTCAGTTCCTATCAGAACTATTCTGACTATTAATGAAACAATTCCATAAATAAATCATCAATACTTTCATCCTACTAACACTCAGCAGCTCGTGATTACCTTAAGCTGGTGACTCTGTAGGTTCCGTAAATCATAGACATGAATGAAATCCCTTCGTTCAATGATCGATAGCGGAACCGTGGATATCCATATCGATCCCTATGATTACACGAATGACATTGAGTGAACCTTTGGTTATCATGTGATGTTCCCTTTGCTTCACGATAGTTTACAACACCTGTGGTGCATCGGTATCCTCCCGAGTCATGCACATGCTCACTATACCGTTGATCCCGTTGCTGGTATTGTTCTTCTTTCTCACTGAAATGTTTTGGCATCCCCGTGGCGTAGTCATCTATTTCTGGACATATGATAATTGATGTCGTCACACCGAGAGGGCCCTAAGAATATCTCTCCATCATCGGAGGAGCAAATAGCACTCTCGATCTATCTAGTCACTTGTCAAACTTTCCGATAAACCTGTAATTTGTCATTATGTTACAGATGATATTTGACCAACCCCAAAGCCCACCTTATGTTAGGAAGTGACTACGATACTCTCATGGTTTGAGGAACTAAAAACACATGCTAACGCTCTGTGTTATAACAATTGATTACAAACGATATTATCTCAAGGTATAACAAACAAGATTGCATTGATTCGATATGATCATTTTTCTGACATCATATTCTCAGTGTTGTTTTAGGACTATCATAACTCTTAGTGATATCCTTAGATTCGGGAAACAAGATCACCAACAACACTTGAGCCTGTCTTAGAGGCAAGACCGGGAACCTATATTTTTCCGTTTACCATTTTACACGTGCATATGAGTTTTCCACTGAATCATATACTCCAGAATCATAGCAGTTATAGCATGAAATATAAGCTCTTAATTATGAAAATAGAAATGTAACAATACAATATTGTTGCCTCTAGGGCATATTTCCAGCAGTTAAGCATTGAAAAAGAGGTTCGGTAGCGACCGCACTAGTTTCAGACGGACCCCATGGAGAGCTTGCCTCATGGTTGCTGCAATGATTTGTTGATGCCGGTGACCAGGAACGGGAGCTTATGATTCATGTGATGTATGGTCTCTGGCTCGCAAGAAATGAAGCAAGGGATGGGAAGAGGATTGTAGACCCTAGGGTGGTTGCAGAAATTGTACATCAACACATCATGGAATGGCTGCCATTCATACAAAGCAACTGAGGTGTTCATATCCAGTGCCGGCTGGGAGATGGAGTCCACCGGAGCAAGGGTAGCTCAAGGCAAATTCAGATGGCTACTTGGCAAAACTACGATCGAGAATGTGGCGATGGAGTGGTGCTTAGGGACCATGTCAAAGCTTTCAGGGAGGGGGGGGTGCCTGCTACGTATTCCCTGATGTGTCTGACCCCGAGGTCGTCGAGATTCTGGCATGCCGCGAGGCTATGCAGTTGGCGATCCAAGCTGAAGTTACCAGAGTTCATGTAGAAGTCGGTAGTAAGGGAGTGGCGACCATGCTGAAGAACAAGGCCAAGAATTTAAGTGGAGCAGGACCGATCATTGAAGAAATAAAGATTCTGGGCAGATCACTCCAAGGGTTTAAAGCTTACTGGATTAGGAGATCAGAGAGCCAAGGAGCTCATTTATTTGCTAGAGAAGGAGTTAGTACGGAACTTTGTAGGGTTTGACTTAGTGAACCGCCTGATTGCATTTTGCATGTAATCTCCAATGAAATCTCAGTTGTGGGGTGATTAATAAAGTTTGATGATGATTTAAAAAACACTGCATGAATATGGCGCCCGGCTGGAACCGGTTCCATAGTTGGTGCGTGAAGCTATGGCGTTGAGTCAACATGGCCAACGTGGCCCTTAAGATTAAACATATTCCCATGCATGATGCATGAGTGAAAAAGTATAGTAAATACTAATTAAAGAGTAAAAAAGTACAGTAAGTACTCACTCTGTAAAAAAAATATAAGAGCGTACTAACTAAAACTATGCCATGGACTTTCTTGCCAAAAAAAAGGTGTCATGAATAGTGGGATATGGATCAAGTTTGGAGGATAAAGCAAACGAACGTGTAACTGGATAGTTAGGAAGACAGTGATATCTTAACTCACTAGATTCAAGTTCTAAACTTTTTGTTTGCGGGTGATTCAAGTTCTAAACTTAACGCTAGCATTCGTATTTTCTGAATCTATTTCAGGCCTTATGTGTTCAAAGAAAAAGAGAAAGTTCAGGGGTTAAACCGGACTTTGCTCCACGATTCTCTCCTGTTTGTCCTTTTCTCTGCAGTAACGACGTCGCACAAATCACAGCTCGACGTCCCGATCGATCGGCCCCGGCTGCTACGTATGGAAGCACATGACATGATCGTTCGTACGACCGGGTGAATGGACAACCGCCCCTCGCACTCGCGCCGTATCGATCAGGCGATTACAGCCCGACCCCGGCCCCGCGACGTCGCCCCGTGCTGAGCAGCACCATGCACCCGCGGCCGGCCAGTGGGTGTCGTCGACCCACGTCGCCCCGCTCATCCGGCAGCCCAGCTGGCTCCTGCACGGCTCACCGTCGGTGCGGCTGCGACGCCTTCCATCTTTTCCCGCACGTTTCGCGCGGGGCCAACCAGGCAACCACACATACGTCCCGCACCCCGGGCCGGCCGTTTTGGTGGCACATGCCGTGGGGTTAGGAAACCGATCGAGAGAGGGGGTCGAACTCCACGTCCCGTCACGCGTTTGTTGCATGGTGGGCAATGGGAGATCGCGGAAGCTGTGACGGCCTGAGGGCGTCTCCAATGTATATAGCTTGACCTCGACCACTGACATCGAGTGTTTCGGCGTGACCACGGGTGCGCATCCGATGTACCAACTTGACGACGACTCAAGCGTGGGCATACAGCCGGCAAATTTGACTATTTTGACCTGTTGTGGCAACCAATTCACATAATGAACTGTTCGCGAAACTAATTCACAGCCGTAACCCTTTTGTGTAGCGCCTGCCACGACGGCGCTGCACCCTTCTGTACAGCGCCTGCCTTGAAGGCGTTGCACGCCTGTCCACCGTGGCAGTCCCCTGGCCCGCACCCGGTCGTGCAACGCCTCCCACTCAGGCGCCACACATTGTAATGTGCAGCGCCCCCGAGCCAGGCGATGCACTACCACTTATCCCTTCGCCGCACGCAGAGCAAGGCCCCTTTCCCTTCTTCTTCTTCCTCTCTTCTTCCTCTTCCTCCTCCCTTTTCCTTATGAGACGAGCCTCCTTAACCACCCTTTCCATGAACATCTGATTCTTCCTCTCTTTTTTTGCAGCTTCAAATGCCCAAAACTTCTCACATTTCTCTTCAAAATCCTTCTGACGCTTCTTCGCTGCCTCCTCACATCTCCTAACCAAAGCTTGCTCCCTAGCTCGCATCGCCTCACTCGCTCTCTGTTTTTCCTTCCACTTCTTCTCAAGCTCCTCTTCCTTCTTCTTCTTTAGCTTGGCTGCATCCTCCTCTCTAAGCTTCTTCGCAGCCTTCTCCCACCATCCCGCCATATCATCTTCGCCATCCCCCTTCATTGTTGGTTTGTTGGGTTGGGAAGCCGCCATACCTACAATGAGTGAAACATAATGGTAAGTAAGGACAAATTAAAGCCAATGTAAAACAAGAACATATGAAAAAGAAAACATATGAGAAAGATAACATATGAAAAAGAAAACATATGAAAAAGAAGACATATGAAAGAAAAGACATACGGAAATGGTCCATCGAGGTATCCAACCATTCCTCTAAAATGAACTTGCCCTTGTCCTTCACCACGACCACGAGCTCTACCACCACCACGGCCTCTTGTAAGTCCAAGTTGCCGACCTCTTTATTGTCTAGATCCTCTTTGGCTACCACTTGGTTGGCTTGGCACTTGTTGGCTACCACTTGGTTGGGTTGGCACTTGTTGGCTACCACTTGGTTGCATTGGCACTTGTTGGCTACCACTTGGTTGCATTGGCACTTGTTGGCTAGCACGTGGTTGCCTTCGCACTTGTTGCCTAGCTCTTGGTTGGCTTGGCACTTGTTGGCTACCACTTGTTTGGGTCCCTTGTGTAGCTCCTTGTTGACTTGTGCTTGCATCATTTTTCTTGGACCTTTTCCTTGGTTTGGGATATTTTCTTTGGTTGTGGCCTTGACCTTTGCACCGCCCACAACGTGAGCTTTCACGAGGCTCTTGGAATTGGTCGTTGCCCGCTTCGCGTCGGCCACCATGGCCCCATCAGTCCATGTCGCCTCTAAGACGCTTTGTCTTACGTCTACCCCGTTTAACAACCTTCAACTCCGGATCCGGCCATAGTTGAACTCCATGGTACTCCGGCCATTGTGATTGGTCCAAGTAAGGGTGAAAGCGGGGAGCCCATGTTTTCTTGACCGTCATGATTGAGAACTCCGATTCCCGCACGGTGCGTGGGTGGTTGATGTTCACATTCCGAATGCGACCGGCGGTATACAAGTGTGAGCAAGGGAGATGAAGCAACAATGGCCTTCCGCAAGTGCAATCACATTGTGTCAACGACACCTTGAAAGCCCGACCTCCGTGTTACCGGCCATCGTTTGTGGTTCCTCCTGACTCTTTCACTTCGTACTTCCACTCCTCATTGTCATATAATATAGCTTCTTCTGAGTCCGCCTTCCGTGATTGAAATACCAACCATTCATCAACCTTGGGTGGGAACTTGTACTTGTACTTGCGCTGGTTCTCACCCGCTATCTGTGCATCAGTTTCCATCGAGTACTTTAAAAAGTACGCATTCATCTTGTCAAATGTGTATTGAACTATTGCCGTCACAGGTAATCCACGTGCACCTTTGAGCATCCTATTGAAGCATTCGGCCATATTGCTTGTCATTTGACCGTATCTCCGACCATCTTCATCAAAAGCACGTGCCCATTTGTTCCGGTATTGAATGTGCCTATTCAGAAAGTCTTGACCCCCGGGATCAAGTTTTTTGTGTGCGAGCAATTTGTTGTACAAATAGGCGAAGCGCTTGTCGGAGAAAGCGAGACAACAATCTTGAAGATCATCGGCCAACTCCTTAAGGCCACATGCCCTATAGAAGTTTGAACAAAAGTGCCTCATGCACCATCGATGGTGCAACGGTGCATGACCGGGAATGTCAATCTCCACCGCGTTAAGAATTCCTTGATGCCGATCCGATATGACACATATTTCCCTTTGGGCGGGTAACACCTTTGTCCTTACAAGACGCAAAAACCACTCCCAGTTGTCGTTGTTCTCCACCTCAACCAAAGCAAATGCCAATGGCAACACCCGATTGTTGGCATCACGTGCTATCGCAACCAACAAGGTGCCCTTGTATTGTCCGGTCAAGAACGTGCCATCAATGGCGATGACTGGCCTACAGTGTTCGAAAGCCCTCAAGCATTGCTCGAACGCCCAAAATGCACGGCCAAAGACTCGGACTTTCCTTCCTTCATGAACGGTTGTTTGGTGCCCATGAGGCTCGACAACATGAACCATGCCCGGGTTTGTTGTGGCCATGGCTAACAACAACCTAGGGATTCGGTTGTATGCTTCCTCCCAAGTACCATACAGCATCTTGAATGCGGCTTGCTTCGCCTTCCATGCCTTGCCGTACTTCACCTTGTAATGAATATGGCTTTCACAAGATCAATGACATGTTGGACGCTCATTGTTGGAAGTGTGGATATTGAGTTGGACAACCTGTAAGCAATGAACTCGGACGTGACTTGTTTGTGGCCTTCAGACACGATCTTGCCATCCACCCTTTTGCCTTGGCACATGTGAGTTGGCACACAACTCACTACATGCCAAGTTGGACCTCCTTTCCATGGTCTTGCACGCACAATCCATGGACATTTTTCATCTTCACTTGCACATGCAACCGTGTAGCGCACATTGATGTCCGAGTGCACCACCTTGTGTGGACGATAATACGTAACCGAGTAGTTGTCCACCCACATCTTCAATTCCAACAAGGTCTCGAACTTAGACCCTTTAGCCATCCGGTTGTCGTCACCCATATCACGGTGAGAGCTTGGCCTAACACCGAGAGATACACATTGGCCACCATCTACCACGGCTTCATCCGCAAGACTAACATCCTTGAACAATTTAGTCCCATGATCCCGACGGAATAACTTCTCAAAAGCTTTGGCCTCCTTCACCGTGAACCCCTCCGCATCAACTTCTTCATCGGGACCATCGTCATCCGAGTCCGATGCATATGCACGGGAAAAAGGGATGGATTGGTCCATTGTCTCTTGCGAATGATATTTGTCGAGATCACCCACATTGTTGGCATGGAGATCAACTTCATTGTCATCGTCCGCATAATCATAATTGTCCTCTTCCTCTTGCAAAGCTTCATCTTTGTTGTTTGTAAACGGACTCAATGTTTGACGCACTTCTTGGGTCAAAGCAGGTTCATCAATTTCATCTCTCTTCAAGGGTGGTGGCCTACTATGAACCAAAGCAGGTTCATCAATTTCATCTCGCTTCAAGGGTGGTGGCCTACTATGAACCAAAGGGGAAGGTTCCCGGTTCAAGTCCAAATGCAAACTTGAATCAACCTTCTTCGTTGCAAATAACTCAAGAGCCTTGTCAAGTGATTCGGCCACCGTTTCCTTGTATGCAACCCAACGTTGCTCCGAGTTGACGCGCATTGTCTTCTAACGGACGTGCATTCCAAAGCCTACATTATGCCTTCCCTCCAACTCAACGATATCACTAAGGTCCATCCAATTCAATTCTTTCCTAACTTGTTGCAAGAGCTCCGCATAACTAGGACTACTATCAAACACAATGTCAAGCTCATCCGGGTCCGATTCAATATTTCCTTTCAAAAATGAGTCTTTGTCCCCATGATGAACAAACACACATGTTCTTCCCATCCCTATAAGCATTTCAAAAACACAAGGTAACATTGCTTTCATGAGTACTAAATGCAAAGATTAACAAAGAATGGAAACCCTAATATATATATATCAAACAACCCCATAACCATAACCCTAACCATAACCCTAACCATAACCATAACCATAACCTAACCCTAACAACAAAATAACATCACCCATAAGAACACACATAGAACACCCCAAATCACTAAATCTCACTTCTCCATTCAAATCACTAGATCCAAGCAAAACTAGCAACATTTGAGCAATTTAATAACATTTCATAGATCAAAACAAGGGGATCGGAGGTGATTACCTTTAGGGAGGGCTTGACTCCGAAATCCACGGACAAATTCTTCAAATAAGCAAGATTTGAGAGAGGATTTGAGAGGGGAAGAGAGTGGGAGAGGGGCCTAAGCTCGGATGGGGGAGTGGGAGAGAGTGTGGGTGGGGGAGTGGGGGTCCAGCACGGCTGCTGGATAAGTGGTAATGCAGCGCCTGGCTCGGGGGCGCTGCACATTACAATGTGTGGCGCCTGAGTGGGAGGCGTTGCACGGCCGGGTGCGGGCCAGGGGGCTGCCACGGTGGACAGGCGTGCAACGCCTCTAAGGCAGGCGCTGCACAAGTGCAGCGCCGTCGTGGCGGGCGCTGCACAAAAGGGTTACGGGAGTAAAATAGTTCCGCGGGCAGTTTATTCTGTGAATTGGTTGCCACAACAGGTCAAAATAGTCAAATTTGCCCATACAGCCCCCTACTACGCCGGCTGATTTGATCTACCGATGTCCCTCTTTTGAGTGCAACTGCTGGGTGCAACTGGCTGGTTTTGTTTGGCGTGTCCCTCTTTTGAGTGCAACTGCTGGGTGCAACTGGCTGGTTTTGTTTGGCGTGAGGTCAAATGGACACGACCACACTACGAATCCTAACGTGTATAGTATGCTGCGTGGAGTCAGGATTTAAACATAGGGAAGGTGGATTGAAGAAGATATAAATTTTAGCATCCCACAACTGATTATCATAAATTACTGCACTGAATATAGATCAAACATACAAGCGATATCAATTAGCAGCACTGTTTATTGGGTTTTTAAATGAAACATCTAATTAGTATCTTAACATATCGTTTTACATACTAGATTAATAGGCTGCTAGGTCGTAATCCATAAAAGAGAATGAACCAGCTACTAGGGATACCTTCCCAACGGAGCTAGCCTTGGATGATGCAAATATACTCAAATAACTTGACGTACTCAGTGACACACAGGGCGTTGGATCGATGGCGGAATCAACAGGGCGGCTAACATCATGAGAGCGGCTTTGCGTCTTTGCCTTAATAGTCTCCTAACACTGGCGAAAGCGCCGGTTGGCGATCGGAATTGGGGTGCAGCGAGCCACAGTGGCGGCAGGAAACCCTAGCGATTAGTGATTGGGAGATCGATTTTGGATTAAGACGCACAGACTTATAGAAAGATAAACTTGTAGGCCTCCTGCCTATACGGATGGGCTACTATTTGGGCTTCCGTTTGCATGGTCAATATATTAGAGATAAGTTTGGGCTCAATTGCTAATTAAGTTGTCATTATTTCGGGCCAATTAGCGTAGATATATTAGCATAATACTACTAGGATTAGCCCGTGAGACATTGAGGGGCCGATCGTTGGGGGTGTCTAGCGGAAGTTATGTGTCTCGCGACACACTAGTACATGCTCCAAGACGATCGGCGGATGTGGCCAGCGTTTCAACCCACGATATCTGCATGCTGCTCGTCACCAGCTCGATGTTAGTATAAACTGGCTAGTCCAAATAATGTGCGAGTAGATGCACATGGCGGAGGTACACTCGTGCGAATATATTTTCATTTCCATTCGACGGGCGTTGAAAATTTACACCTTGTGCACTGGCATGGAACATCGTGAGAATATTTTTTCATTCCCGTTCCACACGGGCGTTGAAAATTTACACCTTGTGCACTGGCATGGAACATCGTGAGAATATATTTTCATTTCCGTTGGACACGGGTGTTGAAAATTTACACCTTGTGCACTGGCATGGAACATGCACCACGTAATCAGCAAAGCAAAGCATGCGTTCCCGTAGAAACGAGATCAAGCAGACCCTCGAAGCAATCTAAATTCTTTCATATTGTACTGCCGGCAGCAACAACGTTCTGACCACGTTTTATTGGCCGGTTCGATCGGCCAGTTCCAAGAATGGTACATGCTCCACACACACACACACGCACGCACGCGCGCACACACACTCCTCCTTCCCAAACTCTAACCCTAGTAGCCTCCGCAGCAGTCCCTACTTTCACCAGCCTCTGGAGGTGGCCCGAGGGCCTCTGGCAAGCACGGAACAGGCCCTACCTTGAGTCGGTACTTGCCTGGGGGCAGCACGGATGTCGCCGTCAACTTGAGCGTGGTGGTTCTGGTCAGGCGAGTGGCGATCGCTCCTCACCGCTCGTGGGTGCACATTCGATGAGGTCCTCCCTGCTTAGACCCGTCGTGGTCGGGTAGGGCTCACGGTGGCTCTAGGTCTGGCCAGATCTAGTCTTGGTTGTGGGCTTGGGCCGGGCCGAATGTTTTAGGGTTTGGTGGTGCCCTTAAATGACCTTGATCCAGCAGTTTGGTGGCAGGGGTTCAAGGTCGTAATTTTTCTAGGGATGGGGAAGGGGGTTCTTGGATGCCGGGGCAGGCGGCCCTGGAAGGTGAGGATGCGTGGACGGCTTTTCGGTGAGCAATGTTGCAGCGGTGGTGGCTTCTTCATTGTCTATCTAGATGGCGAGGGCTGGAGCGGCGCGTGATTCTGGTGTCGGGATGGCTTCGGCGGTGCTCGCTCCCTCGTCTTGATCTAGAGGCAACAAGTGGGTGGCAGCGGTCTTCCCCTCTGATTCGATCGGCGTCCTTGGTACGTCGTGACATGAGTGAGGGTCCGAGCAAGAACTTTGTGCTCATGTGCCAGCAATGGCGATGCATGTGGGCATCGCTTCGCTCTTGGGGTGTCACTGTTGGTCCCCTCCCTGTGTCAGGCTCCGGGTGAAAACCCTAGTCTTTTTGCGCTCAGTAGCGACGGTGCATTGTGTCATCGTACTCTTGGGGTGTCGTCATGGAGCCCATGTACCATGTCTTCGGGCATGCTCTATTCCTCCTTCTTCGACTCTAGTGTCGTGTGGTATCGTTTGTCTCCTACCTTTTCCATGTGCCCTCGTTGTCACCGCTCGATTCGGGTTGTCCGCTGGTAGGATCATTGTTCCATGGCCCAGAGTGAGAGTGCACGCGATCCTCTATGATGATATCCTAGTGTGTTCGGTGCAACTGTGTCGGATGTTTTCCCAAGGAGGTGTGGTTGTTCCAAAGCGTTAGTCTCAGTGGCTTTTTGTTTGGTGTGGCCACTCCCTTTCTCTTGCTGCACTTTGAGTTGGTGGCGCTCTTTTTTACTCGCTTAGTAGTCGTTTTTCTTTTGACCTACTTTGTAAGAGGATTTTCCTCACCACCTTCGTACCAATTCGACTTTTGTGCTTTCTTTTATAAAGTGGGTCAAAAGCCTGTTTTGAGAATGGTACATGCGAGTTTTTTAGGTGTGTATCCTCTTTGCCGACCATTCTTGCCCGGAAAATAAAAGATGATGTCGTCATTTAGGCAGGGTATAGTGGGCGCAAACATTTGAGCTCCATCATACTGCGACAGTAGGAGCTTTGAATATATGGTGCTTGTTTCTTGTAATTAATTTTAAAAATTTCCTTTATTAATTAGATGAAGCAAATATTTTGCTTCCATTTCAGGGGGGGGAGCTTGTATGTCCCCTCTTGCTACATGTGTGACACACAATGAGAATTATGACATTTGTCCAAATTGTGGTGTTACGTGCATAATACTGGGAGGACCTCTTGGAACCCTTGCTCTTCATCTGATTGGTTGGGGGCTTATGCGAGGGCTTCCCGACACTAGACGTGGGCGCTTTCGAATGTGCACAACAGACTTGCGATTGAGGAGATTGTTCCTGGTCACCCCGATTGTTTATCATTTATGCCACTAGTTGTGTCTCACTACTCAGTTTTTTCACTAGGAGTTTCAAGTGCTCAGAAATGCCATCGCTCCACTAGGAGTTTCAAGTGCTCAGAAATGTCATCGCTCCACTAGGCGCATGCTCGAAAATATCACTAGACTCTATTGTTATCAGCTCAAAGCCTGTTTACCATGTTATATGACGAAAATACCCATGGAGCCACATGCCAACTCTCCCTTTATGTCACTACGATAAAGTGTGGAACTGTGGATCCCACTTGATCCCCAACAACCTTCTTATTTTCCTCTAAAATTATCCGCTTGCTTACTCCTCACTATACCTGGCCAAACCTCGGGCCGGGCCTAGCCAAGCCCGAGGCAAAAAA
Organism: Secale cereale; assembly: GCA_902687465.1. Taxonomy (NCBI): domain Eukaryota; kingdom Viridiplantae; phylum Streptophyta; class Magnoliopsida; order Poales; family Poaceae; genus Secale; species Secale cereale. The sequence goes on along the minus strand of LR738714.1, from coordinate 494,576,788 downwards.
CCTAGGCCCGTCCATCGGGCCTAGTTATTGGGCCCAAGCCCGGCCCGAACACGTAAAAGCCCGCCGGGCCTCGGGCCGGGCCCCTTCTGAAAAGTGCAAAAACAACGGGCTCGGGCCTGGCCCGTCCAGGCCATCGGGCTCAAAATCTAGGCTCAAGCCCGGACCGGGAGCAGCATCGGGCCGGGCCAAGTCGGGCTTTTCTAGGCTGGGTCAGGCCGGGCTGCCCATGGCCAGGACTACTCCTCACAAGTGGGGCCCACACTTATCATTGTGAGATAAAGAGAGCTGACATGTGGGTCTAGGCATATTTTTTTCATATAACATGGTCAACGGTTTTGATCTGATAGTAACAGTGTCTAATGGCATTTTTTAGCAAACATCTAACTGAACAATTTCAATGTTGGGGCGTCTAATTATATTTTGAGCAAGCATCTAACAGAACAATGGCATTTTTGAGTAGTTGTAACTTCTAATGGCAAAACTAAGTAGTGGGACACAAGCGTGGTGGCATAAAATGATAAAACAAAATCTTAAAAGTATGATTTTCTTTCAACATTGGCTTCTATTGGGGATAACAAAGGGTAGGACAATATTGAGGAAGTGTTGTGTCAAATTAATCAAGTTCGCACCATCACCAGGCACTCTTGATCAAGATCAACATATTCAATAGATGTTGTTCCCATTTTTTGGCTCCCTGTTTTAGCTTGCAATGCAAACATGTGACTACCACTGTTTTCTTTGTCCGTTTCTTCAGTTTAGGTACTTGTATCAGTAACTTGTATGGCCTTCATGGGCTTTGTTTTTTCCATTATTAATTTAAAGTTGAGCGTTATTTGTGTATTTTCTCTAGAACATATGTCAAGCGATTTACTAATTTACATCTGGATGGGGATTATCAAAGTTTCATCTAAGTCATTTGTCATTAATTTTACATGGATAATCCTAAATATATTTTATTTTTTATTTTTCCGTTTGTGTGACTCAATTAGATCAGACTTAGATAATTTTCATCTAGAAGAGGGCTAGCCAACCACATGTCCAAATTGCTCATATTCGGGATGGCAGCTGATGGTTTTTGAGCTCACCATAACTTCATGGTATTGAAGGTCGGTCATCTCAATTGGAAGACCTCCAAGACGTGCCAGTTTCCCCATGTAAATCCGCAAAATATTTGACAAATCTATGACAGCGCAATCAGTTGCTATCTGACACATTAAAATGTACATATTAGGCAAGTCCCTGATTTGATTTTGTTAAATTTTGAGGGGGTTGGTTGTCATGTAATCACTTTAGATTTCCGCCTTCACTTAAAAAGTGGAGAAGGTAGTGTCCTTTTGTAAGTGCATCTAGTCCCCCTTGTTAAGCTTCATGCACTAGCCATAGCAACCAAAAGTCTGAACTGATGGAAAGGGCTAGTGCAATTCACATATACTGTAACACCTCCTCTCACATGTGACGGGGAAGACAAGTCAACACATGCAACCGAAAGATAGCAACGACGTGTGACACTCACGTATGACTCAAGAGGCCACTACGTGGACACAAAGGGGGCTGGCGGCAATTTTTAATAAATTGCGAAAGCTAGGACTTGAACTTGAGACCTTAACTCCAATACCATGTTAAGCTTCATGTACTAGCCAACGCAACCAAAAGTCCAAACTGATGGAAACGGCTAGTGTAATCCACATATACTGTAACACCCCCTCTCACGTGTGACGGGGAAGACAAATCAACATGTGCAACCAAAAGAGAGCGACAGGGAAACTCACGTATGACTCAAGAGGTCACTATCTGGACACAAAGGGGGGCTACCAGCAATTTTTAATAAATTGTGAAAGCCGGGACCTGAACTCAAGACCTTAGGTTTGATACCATGTTAAGCTTCATGCACTAGCCAACGCAATCAAAATTCCAAACTTATGGAAAGGGCTAGTGCAATCCACATATACTGTAACACCCCTAAGGGTTTTCGATGATTAAATGACAAAATAGTTGAAGAATTGATACACCAGTGATACTCCTCGAGGATTTGGTTTAATGGAAGAGTATGATCGCTAAAAATTGTGTGGGACAATTGAAGACTATGATGAGCCTTGCGAGGATTATGAATCTAGATGTATACTTTTATTTACTAGTTTAATTTTCTCCTACTAAGTCAATAGGGCAAACTATACTATTATATTAAAGGCGTTGAAGTGAAAGTTATATTAAAGTCTTCGTGTGCACGCTCAATCCAAACGTAATTTTGTGACTAAAGAGTAAATACTTTGAAATATCCAATGACACGCGACCTTTAGCTTCAGTGTTGAAGCAATAATGCTAAACATACAAAGAGTTACACGCATTTACACGCTGACTAGGATTCTTTCTTCCTAACTAACCATTTCCCCCCTGATTTTCATGGGGGTGGGCCCCTTCTCCTCCTTAATCTCCAATCAAAACCCACCTATTTGTAAAGCCTGTGTAAACCTGTGTATGTATAGCATTACTCGGGTTGAAGTATGTCTCAGCCGCAAAACCGGTGGGCAAATAACCAGGAAGAGAAACACCACAATAAAACCATGAATCCTTGAACACGCTTTCCTATCCCTAACCACGCTTTCCTAATCTATCCCTGACCCACCCAATCGATCCATCCCAATACTAATCTACCCTTTGAAATCTTAACTTTCCTTATCTAGGCCACACATTACTAAATCACAAAACATTCTACAAACTTTCCTTCGGTCTCATCTAGATCGTGAGTTTGTGACCCTCTCTCTAGATCTATTCCTCGCCCTCACGGCAGCCAGATCTGATGGCATGGTGCGCGAGGGACGATGTGGCCCGGGCACGCATCAGAGATCCCAGGGAGCTACTCGATGACCTATCCTCCTTTGTCCTCTTGACGTCCACTCCTCCCTGCTCCTTTTATCCGCAGCCGAGAAGGTCATCGCTTGGGACATGGGATCCGGCTATAGCGAGGCTGTCGGCGGTCGTGATTGTCACCATGGGCAAGGCGGGGGGCGGCTGGATCCTGAAATTGAGATGGTGGTGCTGGTGAGTGACAACAAGGCAAGGCAATCCATCCATACCCCCGCAACTCATTACGCCTGCCCTATTTCTCTAAGCTCTCGTCGAACTATGGAACAATAGTTTTAGTACTATAAGTACGTCTGCCCGCTTGATGATGTGCTTGCTGCCATAGCTGTGTGTGTGTGTGTTGTGCCGCTGCCGCTACTTTGCGCCAGCATGTGTTTCTTGCCATTGTTGGTGTATATGTGTGTGTGTGCTTTTTCCAAGCTCCAGTTCATAAAGCTCTGGTGCAGGGTTGCATCTTAGTGGGGTATTAGGATTCAGAAAATTTTCACTATGTCGTACAGTGGTAGTAGAAAAGCATTTGGTGTAGATGAATCTAATGCATTGACTTCACACAAGTGTTTATATAACAGTAACTGCTAATATAGAAAAATCACATAACAAATGGAGTTTTTTAGATGGAAAGACTAGCAAGAAACCCAGGAATGTGACTGGATTGTTGCAAAGAAATTGTTGAAATAGATCATCTATTATCTCGTAGCAATGCACAGGCGCTTAGTTTCATGAAATAAACCAACCCATTTTGTTTTTGATGGTACTTAAGCCGTCGCTGTGCAGCATATACTAATATATTTGTATTTGTCTGTTTACTTGTGTAAAGTGTGTACATGTCGTAGGTTCTGAAAGAATAAAGAAATGAACAAGATTTTGTGACACAACTTTATATATCTTGAAGCTTTTCCCGTGGAGGGCCCTCACAAAGGAGAAGCCATCAGTTCTACATAAGTTTTGAAGGTACATGCAAGTTCTTTTGAGATGTCACTTCTGTGTGTAGTCTAACGAATTAATAACCATGGAAAAATCCGGGCAGAGGACCCTGTGAGGTTCATGAGTTTCTAAGAATCTTTGATATCTAAGATCTCGAGTAAAGGAGAGTCATATGAAGGGGTGAACCACTCTCTCGACAAATCTTCTCCAGAAAGTATTGCCATACTTTCAATAAATAAGCAATGGTCTCCAAATCAAAGCACCTTATGTTGCTTTGCTAATAAAACGTAAAAGGGCTCCATAGCTCTTCGAAACTATTTGTTGTGAAGCAACTACCTACCAACCTCCACAGTACTTTGTAAAGATGTTCAAACTGGCAAAGCCTATCTTGATTTAATATGTGAGGGGTTCTTGTGAAATAACTAAAAACTACACAATGTTTCTCCCTCCATAAACTAATGTTATAGAAAACTAACCTCATATGTGGCATGCCTTGGATCCTTCATCAGCCAAGATAAACCTACGCTTGACCTCCCTTATTATCCCCCTCATGTTCTGCTGGTTGTTAGATACCATTAGATTGGATCTTGGTTCTTTATGTGAATGGTTGTGCGTTGTAAGTTTTGGTGATTTATTCTACACTATGATGTTTCTAGGGTCAATTAGTATGACACAAACTATGTTGATCTCGAATGCATGTATGCTTTCTCAAATTTAATTGATTTCCCTTCCAGGAACAAACACAATCAGCACTGCTGCATGCTGGATACCACAGTATGCACATGTGGTGTTGAGGGGAGGAGTTGCTAGCATGCCATAAAATTGTGTTTCCCTATTTTAAAATCATGCTCATTTCATGGATTGCTTCACATCACCAAGTTATTGGTTCGGATGAGATAAGGATCTTTTTTTAGATAATGGAAGGCGTGTATCTAAACTTCTTAAGAGACATGCTATGTGAGTTAACTATGTATTTGACGAATTGTTGTGTAAGCTTTGTAGTTCAGAGAATATTTTGTTTTGTATATCATGTGGTCAACACAATGGAGAAACAGAAGATAACATGGTCTAGAACCTAGATTGAGTAAATAAATGAAGGAGTTTATGGCGAGGTGTGTTCAAATACTTTTATCTTCTAAAGATGTTTACATATGAATGAGCTGAATTCATTTCGTAAAAACTTTGGGTCTTTTACTTTCCGTTTAGGTTGCTCGACCGAGGATGTTCACTGATTGTGTGCACTCCACACACAGCCTTTATCGAGTAAGTAAAACATGTTAATTTACCGATTATTGTCACAAGTTATCAAAATGCATTATTTTCCCTACCATCACAAGTTAAGGAAATGCATTATTTTACCGTTTAAATTATGCTAATTGCCTTTTTGTTTTTGTTTTTTTAGAGAAAAGGCATACGCCCGACTTTATAAATAAAGCCTCCAGGCAGAGTCACATCCCAACCATCCAGACAACACAGAAGTAGAGCAAAGATTAAAAAAGTACGGATACATGGCAACCAGCCAATCATGGCACGCAGGCCAGCCTTGAGTCCAAAAGAACAGGAGATCGCCGCAACAGGGAAGAAGCCATAGATCTCATCTTAGATAACATGTCGTCGAACGCCTCTAGGTCCACCTCCTTAGTCAATTGGCTTTAAATAAGCAATTCACAGGATTAACCGGAAAGATGTGCTCGATAGTGAACTTGTTCCTAGTAGTCCACAGCGACCAACAGATCGCTGCCCAGCCAACACAGAATAACCTCTTAGCCCGACCGGATAGAGTATTAACACAGCGCCGCAGGTCCTCGAAGGAAGATGGATTCCAATTAACATGAAGCCAATGTCTAATGCAACTCCAAAGGAATTTAGCCAACGAGCAAAAAAATATGTGCTCGGTATTTTCAAAAGCCCCACATAAAGCGCATCTATCAGAGCCCGGACCATTCCTCTTCCTAATTTGATCAGCCGCAGGAAGTTTACGACGGAAAGCTTGCCACATGAAAATTTTGATCTTAGGAGGAATGCGGGCCAACCAAATATCCTTGAATTTCACTGTATGGGCACTTGAGATAAGTTTGGCGTACGCAGACTTAACTGAGAAACGACCAGAAGAAGAGTGAGGCCAGACAACCGAGTCGTCTTCCTCCGAGAGCAAGGGAAGTAGGCAGTAAGACGTTGCCAATCATCCAACTCAGAAGGAGAAAGGGATCGCCGGAAGTCAAGGTCCCAATTGTGAACTTAGAGCTCAAAGATAGAGATCTCCGGAGCAGAGCAATACGAGAACAGGGCCGGGAAGGCCACCGCGAGAGTGGTATCACCAACCCACCAATCTAACCAAAAGCGACTGGACTTACCATTCCTAACTACAAACTTAACGAGGGACCAAAAGATCGGGCGAACTTTAACAAGCTGACGCCAAAATTGGGAGCCACCTGAAGAAGAAGCGAACATGGGACTCGAGGAGTGGAAATATTTAGCTTTGAGAAAGATAGCCAGAGGGGGCGCTCCTCGAGGAACATATTTTCCACCACCATTTTATCATGAGGCACTTGTTCATGACCACCGTGTTAATGATAACTAAGCCCCCCGTGTTCTTAGGCCTACAGATGATATCCCACTTAACCATCCTATATTTGTGCTTATTGTCAGAGGAGTTCCAATAAAAAGCACCCCTATGCTTGTCAAAGCCAGCGTGGATCCATCCGGACAGGAGATAAATGCCCATTAGAAACATCGGAAGGGAGGAGAGGCAAGAATTAGTAAGGGAAACCTTGCCCGCCTGGGATTATATCGGGCTCTCCACGGCAAGACCATGTTCCCTACTTTATGTTGGGGAACGTCGCATGGGAAACAAAAATTTTCCTACGTTCACCAAGATCAATCTAGGAGATGCATCTACGAGAGGAGAGTTGGATCCACATACCCTTGTAGATCGCTAAGCGGAAGCGTTCAAGAACGCGGTTGATGGAGTCGTACTCGCCGCGATTCAGATCGCCGAAGATCCTAGCACCGAACGGACGGTGCCTCCGCGTTCTTCACACGTGCAGCCCGTTGACGTCTCCCACGCCTTGATCCAGCAAGGAGAGAGGGAGAGGTTGGGGAAGACTCCATCCAACAGCAGCACGACGGCGTGGTGGTGGTGGAGGAGCGCGGGACTCCAGCAGGGCTTCGCCAAGCGCTGCAAGAGACGAGGAGGGAGAGGGGTAGGGCTGCGCCAAGAGGGAGACGTTCTCGTATGTCAAGCAGCCCTAAAACCTCACATATATATAGGGGGAAGGGAGGGCTGCGCCCCCCTTTAGGGTTTCCCACCCCTAGGGTGCGGCCAGCCCTAGATCCCATCTAGGGGGGCGGCCAAGGGGGAGAGAGGGGGAGGCGCACCACTATTGGGCCCTAGGGCCCAACTGCCCTAGGGTTTGCCCCCCTCCCCTCTTGGAGGCGCCCTGGGACTTGGTGGGGGGCGCACCAGCCCCCTTGGGGCTGGTCCCCTCCCACACTTAGCCCACGTAGCCTTCTGGGGTTGGTGGCCCCACCTGGTGGACCCCCGGGACCCTCCCGGTGGTCCCGGTACATTACCGATATCGCCCGAAACTTTTCCGGTGACCAAAACAGGACTTCCCATATATGAATCTTTACCTCCGGACCATTCCGGAACTCCTCGTGACGTCCGGGATCTCATCCGGGACTCCGAACAACATTCGGTAACCGCGTACATACTTTCCCTATAACCCTAGCGTCATCGAACCTTAAGTGTGTAGACCCTACGGGCTCGGGAACCATGTAGACATGACCGAGACAACTCTCCGGCCAATAACCAACAGCGGGATCTGGATACCCATGTTGGCTCCCACATGTTCCACGATGATCTCATCGGATGAACCACGATGCCAAGGATTCAATCAATCCCGTATACGATTCCCTTTGTCTATCGGTATAGCACTTGCCCGAGATTCGATCGTCGGTATACCGATACCTTGCTCAATCTCGTTACCGGCAAGTCTCTTTACTCGTTCCGTAACACATCATCCCGTGATCAACTCCTTGATCACATATTGTGCACATTATGATGATGTCCTACCGAGTGGGCCCAGAGATACCTCTCCGTCATACGGAGTGACAAATCCCAGTCTTGATTCGTGCCAACCCAACAGACACTTTCGGAGATACATGTAGTGCACCTTTATAGCCACCCAGTTACGTTGTGACGTTTGGTACACCAAAGCATTCCTACGGTATCCGGGAGTTGCACAATCTCATGGTCTAAGGAAAAGATACTTGACATATAGAAAAGCTTTAGCATACGAACTACACGATCTGTGCTAGGCTTAGGATTGGGTCTTGTCCATCACATCATTCTCCTAATGATGTGATCCCGTTATCAACGACATCCAATGTCCATGGTTAGGAAACCGTAACCATCTATTGATCAACGAGCTAGTCGTCTAGAGGCTCACTAGGGACATGGTGTTTGTCTATGTATCCATACATGTATCTGAGTTTCCTATCAATACAATTCTAGCATGGATAATAAACGATTATCGTGAACAAGGAAATATAATAATAACCAATTTATTATTGCCTCTAGGGCATATTTCCAACAGTCTCCCACTTGCACTAGAGTCAATAATCTAGTTCACATCGCCATGTGATTAACACTCACAGGTCACATCGCCATGTGACCAACATCCAAAGAGTTCACTGGAGTCAGTAATCTAGTTCACATCAATATGTGATCAACACTCAATGAGTTCTGTGTTTGATCATGTTATGCTTGTGAGAGAGGTTGTAGTCAACGGGTCTGCAACATTCAGATCCCTATGTACTTCGCAAAACTTTATGTCATATCGTAGATGCTGCTACCACGTTCCACTTGGAGCTATTCCAAACTGTTGCTCCATTATACGTATCCGGTATCTCCACTTAGAGTTATCCGGATAGGTGTTAAGCTTGCATCGACGTAACTCTTTACGTCGAACTCTTTATCACCTCCATAACCGAGAAACATTTCCTTATTCCTCTAAGGATAATTTTGACCACTATCTAGTAATCCACTCCTGGATCACCTTTGTACCCTTTTGCCAGACATGTGGCAAGGCACACATCAGGTGCGGTACTTAGCATGGCATATCGTATAGAGCCTATGACAAAACCATAGGGGACGACCTTCGTCCTTCCTCTTTCTTCTGCCGTGGTCAAGCTTTGAGTCTTACTCAACTTCACACCTTACAACTCAGGTAAGAACTCCTTCTTTGACTGATCTATTTTGAACTTCTTCAAAATCATGCCAAGGTGTGTGTTCTTTTGAAAGTATCATCAGGCGTCTTGATCTATCTGTATAGATCTTGATGCCCAATATGTAAGCAGCTTTATCCAGGTCTTCCTTTGAAAAACTCATTTCAAACAACCCTTTATGCTTTCCAGAAATTCTACATCATTTCGGATCAACAATATGTCATTCACATATACTTATCAGAAATGTTGTAGTGCTCCCACTCACTTTATTGTAAATACAAGTTTCCACCAAACTTTGTATACCCAAAAACTTTGATCACTCCATCAAAGTGTATATTCCGACTCCGAGATGCTCGCTCTAGTCCATGGAAGGATCGTTGGAGCTAGCATATCTTTTAGCATCCTTAGGATCGACAAAACCTTTCTGATTGTATCACATACAACCTTTCCTTACGAAAACTGGTAAGGAAACTTGTTTTGTCATCCATCTGCCAGATTTCATAAATGCAGCTAATGCTAACATGATTCCGACGGACTTAAGCATCGCTACGGGTGAGAAAATCTCATCGTAGTCAACTCCTTGAACTTGTGGAAAACTCTTCGCCACAAGTCGAGCTTCATAGACGGTGACATTACCGTCCACATCCGTCTTAGTCTTAAAGATCCATTTGTCTCAATGGCTTGTCGATCACAGGGCAAGTCCACCAAAGTCCATACTTTGTTTTGATACATGGATCCTATCTCGGATTTATCGGCTTCTAACCATTTGTCGGAATATGGGCCCACCATCGCTTCTCCATAGTTCGTAGGTTCATCGTTGTCCAACAACATGACCTCTAAGACAGGATCAACGTACCACTCAGGAGTAGTACATATCCTTGTCAACCTACGAGGTTCGATAGCAACTTGATCTGGAGCTTCATGATCACTATCATTAGTTTCCTCTTCAACTGTTGTAGATTCCACAGAAACATCTTTCTGTGTTGCACTACTCTCCGGTTGAAGTGAGGGTTCGACAACCTCATCAAGTTCTATCTTCCTCCCACTCAATTCTTTCGAGAGAAACTCCTTCTCGAGAAAGGACCCATTCTTAGCGACAAACATTTTTGTCCTTGGATCTGAGATAGAAGGTATACCCAACTGTTACCTTTGGGTATCCTATGAAGATGTATTTATCCGCTTTGGGTTCGAGCTTTTCCCGGCTGAAGCCATAAGCGTCGCAGCCCCAAACATTAAGAAAACGACAACTTTGGTTTCTTGCCAAACCATACGACGTCGTCTCAACGGACTTAGATGGTGCCCTATATAAAGTGAATGCAGCTGTCTCTAATGCATAACCTCAAAATAATAGCGGTAGATCGGTAAGACACACCATAGATCGCACCATATCTCATAAGGTTCGATTACGATGTCCGGACACACCATTACTGTGGTGTTCCAGGGGACTTCAACTGCGAAACAATTCCACAATGTCTTAAGTGATTGCCAAACTCATAATTCAGATAATATCCCCTTGATCAGATCGTAGGAACATGATCTTCTTGTTATGATGATTCTTAATCTTCACTCTGAAATTTTTGAACCTTTCAAACGTTTCAGACTTTTGCTTCATTAAGTAAATATACCATATCCACTCAAATCGTCAGTGAAGATGAGAAAATAACGATATCCACCACACGCCATAACTCTCATTGGATCACATACATCAGCATGTATGATTTCCAATAAGTCACTTACCCGTTTCATTGTACCTGAAAACGAGATCTCAGTCATCCTGCCCATGAGGCATGGCTCGCATGTGTCAAGCGATTCAAAATCAAGTGACTCCAAACGTCCATCAGCATGGAGTTTCTTCATGCATTTTATGCCAAAATGACCTAAGCGGCAGTGCCACAAGAAAGTGGTACTATCATTATTAACTCTACATCTTTTGGCATTAATATTATCATTATGTGTATTACCATGATCGAGATTCAACGAACCATTGGGTGCATGACCATAAAGGTATTATTCATGTAAACAGAATAACCATTATTCTCTAACTCAAATGAATAACCGTATTGCGATGAACATGATCTAATCATTTTCATGCTCAACGTAGACACCTGATAACATTTATCTAGGTTCAACACTAATCTCGAAAATAGAGGAAGTGTGCGATGGTGATCTCATCAACCTTGGAAACACTTCCAACACACATCGTCACCTCGTCCTTAGCTAGTCTCCGTTCAGTCCGTAGCCTTTGCTTCAAGTCACTAATAATAGCAACTGAACCGGTATCCAATACCTAGGTGCTACAAGGAGTACTACTAAGGTACACATTAATAACACGTATATCAAATATACTTTGTTGAAGTTGCCAGCTATCATATCTACCATGTATTTGGGGTGGTTCCGCTACCATGTGACCGTTACCCTTATAATCGAAGCACTTAGTCTCGAGGTTTGGGTGCAACCTTAGGTTCCCTCATTAGAGCGACAACTGGTTTGCCATTCATGAAGTTTCCCTTCTAGCCCTTGCCCCTTTTTGAAACCAGTGGTCTTGCTAAACCATCAACACTTGATGCTCCTTCTTGATTTCTACTTTTGCGGTACTAAGAACCGCTAACAGCACCGGGATCATCTCCATCCTTTGCATGTCATAGTTCATCACGAAGTTCTAGTAGCTTGGTGATAGTGTCTAGAGAATTCTGTCAACCACTATCTCACCTGGAAGATTAACTCCCACTTGGTTCAAGTGATTTCAGCACCCAGACATTCTGAGCACATGCTCACTAGTTGAGCCATTCTCCTCCATCTTTTTGGCAAAAGAACTTGTCAGAGGTCTCACACCTCTCAGCACGGGCATGAGCCTGAAATCCCAATTTCAGCTCTTAGAACATCTCATATGTTCTATGGCGTTCAAAACGTCAATTGAATCCCGATTCTAAGCCGTGAAGTATGGTGCACTAAACTATCAAGTAGTCATCAGGACGTCTCTGTCAGGTGTTCACAACATCCACAGACAACGTTGTAGGGGTTTGCACATCGAGCGGTGCATCAAAGACGTAAGCTTTCTGTGCAGAAGTGAGGACACTCCTCGGACTACGGACCCAGTCCGCATCCTTGCTTACATTATCTTTCAACTTAGTCTTTCTCTAGGATCGTATTAAACAGGGAGCTACAACGCAGTTATTGGTCTACAACATAATTTGCAAAGTCAACTTAGACTATTGTTCATGATAAGTGAGTTTAACTAATCAAATTACTTATAACTCCCACTCAAATTGACATCCCTCTGGTCATCCGAGCGTGACATGATCCAAATCCACCAACCCAAGTCCGATCATCACGTGAGATGAGGTGGTGTCAATGGTGAACATCTTCATGTTGATCATATCTACTATATGACTCATGCTCGACCTTTCGGTCTTCCGTGTTCCGAGGCCATGTCTGTACATGCTAGGCTCGTCAAGTCTAACCCGAGTGTTCTGCATGTGCAAAACTGGCTTGCACCCGTTGTATGCGAACGTAGAGTCTATCGCACCCGATCATCACGTGGTGCTTCGAAACGACGAACCTTCGCAACGGCGCACACTCGGGGGGAACACAATTTTATCTTGAAATTTTAGTGAAGGATCATCTTATAATGCTACCGTCGTCCTAAGCAAAATAAGATGCATAAAAGGATTAACATCACATGCAAATCATAAGTGACATGATATGGCCATCAACTCGTGCTTTTGATCTCCATCTCCAAAGCACCGGCATGATCTCCATCGTCACCGGCGTCACACCATGATCTCCATCATCATGATCTCCATCATCGTGTCGCCATCGGGGTTGTCGGCGCCCACCATGCTCTTACTACTATTGCTACCGTTTAGCGATAAAGTAAAGCATTACAAAGCGCTTAATGATTGACACGCAGGTCATACAAAAAATTAAAGACAACCCTATGGCTCCTGCCGGTTGCCGTATGCATCGACATGCAAGTCGATATTAACTATTACAACATGATCATCTCATACATCAAATATATTTCATCATGTCATTGGCCATATCATATCACATACATACCCTGCAAAAACAAGTTAGACGTCCTCTAATTTGTTGTTGCATGTTTTACGTGGCTGCTATGGGTATCTAGCAAGAACGTTTCTTACCTACGCAAAGCCACAACGGTGATATTCAAGTTGCTATTTAACCTTCTACAAGGACCGCCTTGTTCTATTCCGATTCAACTAAGATAGGAGAGACAGACACCCGCCAGCCATCTTATGCAACAAAAGTCACATGTCAGTCGATGGAACCGGTCTCATGTACGTGGACATGTAAAGTTGGTCCGGGCCGCTTCATCCCATAATACCGCTGAATCAAGAAAGACCAAGGAGGGAAGCAATTTAAACATCAACGCCCACAAACCCCTTTGTGTTCTACTCGTGAAAACATCTACGCAAGATCCTAGCTCATGATGCCACTGTTGGGGAACGTCGCATGGGAAACAAAAATTTTCCTACGTTCACCAAGATCAATCTAGGAGATGCATCTACGAGAGGAGAGTTGGATCCACATACCCTTGTAGATCGCTAAGCGGAAGCGTTCAAGAACGCGGTTGATGGAGTCGTACTCGCCGCGATTTAGATCGCCGAAGATCCTAGCACCGAACGGACGGTGCCTCCGCGTTCTTCACACGTGCAGCCCGTTGACGTCTCCCACGCCTTGATCCAGCAAGGAGAGAGGGAGAGGTTGGGGAAGACTCCATCCAACAGCAGCACGACGGCGTGGTGGTGGTGGAGGAGCGCGGGACTCCAGCAGGGCTTCGCCAAGCGCTGCAAGAGACGAGGAGGGAGAGGGGTAGGGCTGCGCCAAGAGGGAGACGTTCTCGTATGTCAAGCAGCCCTAAAACCTCACATATATATAGGGGGAAGGGAGGGCTGCGCCCCCCTTTAGGGTTTCCCACCCCTAGGGTGCGGCCAGCCCTAGATCCCATCTAGGGGGGCGGCCAAGGGGGAGAGAGGGGGAGGCGCACCACTATTGGGCCCTAGGGCCCAACTGCCCTAGGGTTTGCCCCCCTCCCCTCTTGGAGGCGCCCTGGGACTTGGTGGGGGGCGCACCAGCCCCCTTGGGGCTGGTCCCCTCCCACACTTAGCCCACGTAGCCTTCTGGGGTTGGTGGCCCCACCTGGTGGACCCCCGGGACCCTCCCAGTGGTCCCGGTACATTACCGATATCGCCCGAAACTTTTCCGGTGACCAAAACAGGACTTCCCATATATGAATCTTTACCTCCGGACCATTCCGGAACTCCTCGTGACGTCCGGGATCTCATCCGGGACTCCGAACAACATTCGGTAACCGCGTACATACTTTCCCTATAACCCTAGCGTCATCGAACCTTAAGTGTGTAGACCCTACGGGCTCGGGAACCATGTAGACATGACCGAGACAACTCTCCGGCCAATAACCAACAGCGGGATCTGGATACCCATGTTGGCTCCCACATGTTCCACGATGATCTCATCGGATGAACCACGATGTCAAGGATTCAATCAATCCCGTATACGATTCCCTTTGTCTATCGGTATAGCACTTGCCCGAGATTCGATCGTCGGTATACCGATACCTTGCTCAATCTCGTTACCGGCAAGCCTCTTTACTCGTTCCGTAACACATCATCCCGTGATCAACTCCTTGATCACATATTGTGCACATCATGATGATGTCCTACCGAGTGGGCCCAGAGATACCTCTCCGTCATACGGAGTGACAAATCCCAGTCTCGATTCGTGCCAACCCAACAGACACTTTCGGAGATACCTGTTGTGCACCTTTATAGCCACCCAGTTACGTTGTGACGTTTGGTACACCCAAAGCATTCCTACGGTATCTGGGAGTTGCACAATCTCATGGTCTAAGGAAAAGATACTTGACATATAGAAAAGCTTTAGCATACGAACTACACGATCTGTGCTAGGCTTAGGATTGGGTCTTGTCCATCACATCATTCTCCTAATGATGTGATCCCGTTATCAACGACATCCAATGTCCATGGTTAGGAAACCGTAACCATCTATTGATCAACGAGCTAGTCGTCTAGAGGCTCACTAGGGACATGGTGTTTGTCTATGTATCCATACATGTATCTGAGTTTCCTATCAATACAATTCTAGCATGGATAATAAACGATTATCGTGAACAAGGAAATATAATAATAACCAATTTATTATTGCCTCTAGGGCATATTTCCAACACTTTAGTCACTGTCGGGGCAAAGTCTTTTGCCAATAGCTTGAGAGGGGAGATTGGGAGGCCCATGTATTTGAAAGGGAAAGAACCAAGGGAGCAGTTCAGAAGATGTGCCACTCTCCGAGCTTCAGATTCAATTACCCCAGTCACAATAACTTCGCTCTTCGAAAAGTTGATTTTAAGACCCGATAGCGCTTCAAAGCAGAGAAGAAGGAATTTCATATGTGTGAGACTAGCCTCATTAAGTTCAACCATAATAATGGTGTCGTCGGCGTATTGAAGATGAGTGATGCCATTGGGAATCAAGTGAGAACTAACAGGCGTAATGTGACCAGCAGAAGCTGCTCGAGAAAGGATATGAGAGAGAGCATCCGCAACTAAATTAAAGAGAAGGGGGGAGCTGAGTCTCCTTGTCTAAGGCCCCTACCGTTGGCAAAGAAATTACTAATCTTCCCATTAACCGCCACAGCTGTGTGACCTCCCGAGACCAGCTGCATAATACGGTGAACCACCGCTCCCTCAAAACCTTTAGCAAGAAGGAATTGGCGAAGAAAATTCCAGCTCACCGAGTCGTAAGCCTTCTCGAAGTCAAGTTTGAGTACCACTGCCTTAGTGCCCTTGGTTCGCAAGTCATGGACAATCTCATGCAAGCATAGAACACCATCCAGAATAAATCTACCCTTTATAAACACAGATTGAAAAGGACTAATGACACAATGGGCGATCGGAGATAGCCTGGTAGCCAGACCCTTAGCCGGGATCTTTGCAAAATTATTAATTAAGGCAATGGACCTAAACTGGGAAATCAGGTCAGCCCCTTTGACCTTAGGAATGAGAGTGAGCACCGCGTAATTAAATCTAGAGATGTCAACAGTTCCCAGCCAAAAACCTTGTGTAATGGCCTGAATGAGGCCCTTTAACTGAGGCCAGAACTGCCTAAAGAAAGGGATGGAGAAGCCATCAGGCCCAGAGGCCGCGTTAGAGTTGGTAGATCAGATCGCATCGAAGATCTCCTCTTCAGAAGGGGGGATCATCAATCCCTCGTTTTCATCGCTCGAAATCTGCTCGAGGGGAGACCAAAAGTAGACGCCAACCTAAAACCCACCTCAGGTTTAGCAAATAAGAGAGCAGAGTCACCCTTTAAAGTCCAGTTAATAGTGCATCTTTGCTTCCAATACACTTCCTCCTGACGATGGATATCCAAAAGGGCCTCTTCTAGGCCGTACCGAATCTGCCACTCGACCGGGGAGAGGCCCATATCGTCCGCGCGAGCATCAAGCGCACCAATTTGAGTAGCCAACCTAACTTTGTCACGCCTTGACTCAGCAAAATGATTTTTAGACCAACCACGAAGGAATCTACGAAGAAAGTAGGAGCACTGATGCCAGTCCTCCATCGGACCAAAAGATCGGTGTTCAGAGGACATGAAAGACGAAATCTTTTGCGCAATCAAGTTAGCAAAACCCTCAACTTGGAGCCAGGAGGCATCGAACTGAAACCTCAGAAAGGAAACCGACCGAGTAGCATCATCAAGAATCAGAGGGGAATGGTCCGAGCCCACTATTGCCATGGCTCTAAGAATGGCACGGGGGAACAACGAGTCCCATCTAGAACACAAGAAAACCCGATCGAGGACAGAGCGAATAGGAGATGTTTGGCGATTCGTCCAGGTGTAATGGGCCCCGACCCTAGGAATTTCACGTATCGTCGTGTCTCTGATGAAAGCATTAAATGCATCGGCCAGCGGCCACGAGAAGTTATAGGAACTCTTATCCGAAGGGTAGTGCATCAGATTAAAGTCTCCCCCAATAAGTAGCGACAGCTCACAAGAGTCTATTTTATTTCGAAGTTCATCCAAAAAAATATAGGACAAAGAATGGTCAGTCGGACCATATACCACCATGATTTCTAGTAAATAATTAAGGGTACGATGAGACACCACCGTGCTAGCCCAAAAATGCCATGATCAAAAGTGACAAAATCAAACAAGTCTCTCTTTGTGCCAAGGAGGATACCACCCGAATGACCAACAGGAGCCACAAAATTCCAATCGAATCTATCGGTCCTAGAAACGGCTGAGAGCTCATTTGGGGAGAAGGAAGGCTTGAGAGTCTCGACAAGACCAATGATATCAATATTTTCAGAACGGACCAAGTCCTTTAGCTGGTCCCCGCGCCCCCTAGCGCCGAGACCCCTAATTTTCCAGAATAGAGCCTTCATCTAAAAGAGAGGTTTTTAATGCGAAGGCTCGACCTGCTAGGAGCCATGCGGGATTTAGCATGTTTACCAGCCCCGTGTTTAGATACATTCGGGGGACTCCTATCAGATCCCCCCTCATCCCCACCGGCCACAACCAGTGAGGCAGTAGATCCTAGCCCAGCCTCCTTGGCTTTAGCGATGTCAGCCTGAGCTACTTCGTTAGCCCTAATAATGCCAAGCAAGGAAGAAGGAGAGCCTAAACTAGCATCATAAGAAATACTAACATCTTCTAAAATACAAAGCAAATGATCATCAGATTGAGATGGAAGCACTAAACGGACTGGAGAATGAACAACGGGGTTAGGAGAGGGGGGATGGACGCGCACCTAAAGGAGGTAGATCCCGAGCCACAGCGCGCCGAGCGGCCCGATCAGCAACCCGCTCGCCACTGTTGGAGATGCGACCGCTCTTGCGGGCCGTGGACGCCGGCGAGCGCAACGGCGCAGGACGAGCGCGGGGGGGAGACACTGTAGCAGAAGATGGGCCCGAGGCCGTACCCATATCAGCATCGAGCCTACGTCAGAGCCCAGCCGCAAATTGCCTTGAGTCACTAGACGCCCTGCTTTTAGCGGAGTACTTCTTGACCAATGACTTCTTCTTCTGTTCGGAGGCCAAGGGGCCGGCCGAGGGCAAGTCTTAAATGCCCGAGAGGGAAGGAGAAGCAGGGCGAGCTCGAAGGTTAGAGCACACCGCCCAGAATGGAGTTCCCTTCGCCCCACCAGAAGCCGCGGCCCCTCCAACCGAGTCTGGTAGCGAATCATTGACCCCCCGACCAGCCGGAGCATTCTCCTTCAGCAGGTCCTGGTCTTCTGGAGAGAGCCTGTCCCACTCCAACTGGGTAAAGCGATGATCGTTTCCATGCATAGAATCCTCCGGAAAGCCATCACCATCCTTTCTCGTGTCATCATTGCCAGAAGCAGGAGGCGGGGGAGGGGGGCAGAGGCGACACCGAGCTCGAGTAACCCTCCACCCGAACCCTGAGCCGGAAGCCTCTAGCCGAGGGGAAGACATCGATGGAGCCACGGTTACAAAGGGGATCAACACACCACACCCGCAGATGGACCGGCCTGAGAATAGCCAACGACTCACTATCAACCTCAATAGGTCTGCTGATAAGCACCCCAAAAGCCATCAGGAAAGTCGAGGAACGCAAAACAGGAGGAACATCATCAACTAGAACCCATACATTAGACAAGGGAGAGATAGCATTGGAGCCATTAGACGCAGCCTTGACCGAGACTACTAGTTGATTCAGAGGCAGTGTAAAGCTAGTACAGGAGGATATCATCCGGTGGCTTTCCTTGGAGGGGAAAGACGCAACAAACTCAAAATCCGAAAGCTGACGAATTTTCCAATCCCACCCACCCCCTCGTCCCATAGCCGGAGCTCATCGAGAAGGACATGGGGTGTGATGCGTTTGGACTAGACATAAATGATGCCGGAGTTGGAGAGTGCTGGTATAGGAGCAACAACAGGGGCCTCCCTATCTAAATCAAAGAAGGAGCACCCAGGGAGGCCAAGACCATAATGGAGAAAGGAAGGTGGCTTGGTACGGTTCTGACAATCCACAGTGAGGTGACCATCTTCCCTACATATGAGGCAGAACGGAGGGTTTTTGGCATCGGGACTAGAAATGACCAGGACGGTGACACGCAAAGCAGGTGAGAGTAGGGTTGGCAACTTGAGACTGAGGAGGAACGTGACCAAATCCATGAGGGGGAGGAGGGAGAATGCCATCACCAGCCGCGCCGGGCCGAGAACCGACGCCCCGCCCAGCAGCAGCCCCAACGGGACGGCAGACTGGCGCCCCCGATGCATCCCGCGGGACGAAGCGCGACAGGCCCCCACCAACCACCGCCGGAGCCCGCAGCGGACCACCACCCTGGGGCGTAGCATCACGCGGAGGAGGCAGCGGAGCCGTGCCAGATGAGCCAGCCCTACTGCCCGCAGCCGCCACCTCCCATGGATTAGCAGAGGCCGGAGTAGACCCAGGAAGAGGCAGCGAGGGATTCGCCGGCCCAAAACCGGAGACAAGCGGGGGCGAGCCGGCCGCCGCCGCTGACCCTGCCATCGAGCGCGCTGCGCGTGGAGCTTAGCGCGCAGCACAGCCTCATACACCAGATCCGCCGCCGCCTCGCTAGAACCGTCACGCCCCCGCTTCTAGCCGGAGACGGCCTCGCTAGAGGACCCTCGCGAACGATCCATCGCGACCACCGCAGCAAACGAACGGGGGAGGGGAGGGGAGGAGCAGATCTAGAGAAGAAGCAAATGGGAAGCGCCGACAACGTAGGTCAGAAGAGGAGCCGGGGAACCCTAGAAATGGGGGGGCCGATCCCTTCCGGATCCATATATATCCGGTCCGAGCCAGGCCCGAGTCGACAGGGAGGGCCAACCGCGTCCCAGAAATCAGAAAAGGGAGGGGAGGGAAAACGGACACGCAATTCAGGGCAGGCACCGACCCAGGCCCACCAGGCCCATCAAGCGGCACGAGGGCCTGCAACCCAGACACAGAACCATCCACAGACCCCAACCCTAGATCTAGGTCAAACGCTGGCGCCACCGCCGTTGACGGGGCCGGAGCCGACCCCCCAGAGGACGCACAGGCGGGGAAGGGAACCGGAAGGGAGGAAGGAGAGGACGCCGCTGACACCGCCCCCGTCCCTACCAGATCTTAGGATCCCCCGATCCGGAGACCAGGCCGCAGCACGGCGACGACCACGGGAAACACGACGCCAGCCATCCCCCTCCATCACAACGCCGGGGAGCCGCCCGCGCCCTCCATGCGCAAACTTCCAATGGTGGCCCGGGGCCAAAACGACAGAGAGTCCACCCACAAGCACATGACGAGGAGGGGAAGGGAAGGCCTCGGAGTCCGACCCCAAATCCTCCGAATCGAGAGCCCAAAACCTATTGGACCGAGAAGGAGCGGGAAGGGCGGAGTGAGGCGAGTGCGCCGGAGCGGAAGAGGGGGAGGAGAGCGCCGACAGGGAGGAGCGAGGAGGAGTCGACTAGGAAGGGGAAAGGCCGCACGTGGCGACGGCGCCGCCAAAGGGGAGGAGGGGAAGAGGAGTGCCGCCAGGGGAAGGAGAGGAAAGGAGAGAGCCATTCTAGGAACCACACCTACCATCGAACGAGCTTGTCCTCAAGGAGGTCCAATTATGCTAATTGCATAGGATCAATTGTGTAGAATAATAGAACGTCAGAAATGTCAAGCATGCACATCAAACTGATCTTGGACCATGTTGAGCCATCTTAGGTTAACAGAACCGATGACAATCTATTTTGTCAAGTGGATTAAAATATAAAGATTTTAGGCTGTCAAACCTAACACTGAATATAATGGAGAGATGACACGCAAATTATTATCCTATACCTAAATCAGAGGCCCATAGTTTTGAAGAAATTCTCTGACACCTTAATCTTCTATTGTAGTTTCTGTAGTTCCAAACTTGGCGTTTTGATGTGAGAATCACTCAGAGTGAACAATTGATATTAAGTGATCTAGTTTACTACTAAACAGTGGGATCACATCGATATCCAATCCTGTAACGGATTCAATGATATCAGGCAACAGGTGTTGCTTAAAAGTCAAAAGTGAAGTTTGTTGTAATGGGTATAAAACTGAGATAAACCACAGATTACTTACTTAATTTACTCTTTGCGGTCATAACTATCGGCGTCCTAGCGCAGACCTCTGGTCCCTCCTGAGCACAACCTCATGTTGGCCTTGCGGATGCAGGCCCCCCTGTCCATCTCATCCCTTCGGAATTGATTGGTGCACTTGCTGCTATCCAAATTACTCTAGTTGTTGGCTTGCTTCCCCAACCCACACAAGCGCATAGAGATGGGAACTGAAACAAAGCAAACAAGTAGAGTGGGAGGAGGATGAGGCATACACTGACGCAGAGCCATTCCGCTGTTGAGGTGGTCCATGAGACCGACCGGGTCACACACGACCTATGTGCCGTGGGCAACCGTCGAGAACGTCGAGCCACGACGCGACATGTAGGCTCCGGACCCACAACAACGTCCCCATCGCCGGCAAATCCATTCATGTCTCCGCGTGCAGTCTTCCACCCCCTGCCTAGTCGATCCATCAATTTAATCTCCTCAACATAGTCGGGGAGTGAGTGCTGGAGCGTCCACTCGGGCACCGGTGAAGGTGAGCAATGAGGAGGGAGGGAAGGAAGGGCGTGTGGAGGGAGGTGTCCTAAGAGATTGAAGCAGCCTCCATGGAGATTCACTCTTGCTACCGCAAGAAGCAGGAGGAGGTGGCTCGGTGAGGCCGTGGGAGGAGTGGGTGATGGCCGATGTGATGTGCGGCTACAATGGGGAGAACCGAGTGAGGGGAATGGAGTGACGCAGTAACTTTTTTGAAGAGAGAGTGAGAGAATGTGCGCTATCCCGTCATCGGGTGGGCGAGATAGCGTTTTTGGCCTGTTACGGTCCAGAACATGTCCGACAAATTTGTATCGTCACGTAAAAGTTATACAGGCGGCCTGCAAACCGCCCCTATAGTCGATATATGTACGGGTAGGGTGATTTAGAGTTCTCGTCTCACTATAGTTCTCGCAAGATCATCCTACCGAATCGAGCACAACCATGTCTGGAGAAGGCCGCAGACATAGGGGGCGCTGCCTGTCGCCGCCCTGCAAATGAGGTCGGAAGCTCCAGTCGTCCCGCCATTGAGGTGTGGCGCTCAACGCAGGTACGCAAGCACGCCAGCCTCTCCAATAGCGGTAGGTGATAACCCTCAACCGTAAGGGATCGAGATAGTCTTCGCGGGTAAGAATAACCCAATTTATAGATTCGACACACGGGGAGCCAAAGAGTATTTATAAGCTTTGACAGTTGAGTTATCAATTCAACCGCACCTGAAATATACTTACTTGCAACAAAAGATAAGTGGTAACGGTGATATGATAATGATGGTGGTGACAGCAAAAGTAACAACTAATAACCAGCAGGATTGAAACACTGTAGGCTAGGGAGATGGATGGTTGGGCGCTGCATGGATGAGATACATCATGAATCTAACTTGGGGCAAGGCACACAGAAAAGTAATGATCATCTAGGCAAATATCAAACATTAGGCATGTATCCCATAGGTAGTTGTACGTGCTTGCAATAAGAACTTGCACAACATCTTTTGTCCGACCATCCCGCTACGAACGGGGCCAAAAGGAACTTATGGAGATTAAGGTGCTCCTGTCAAAGAGCACCGGAACAAAGCAATAAACTCAATGGATACATGGAATCCTCAAATTATGGACTATCCCCTTTGGTGTCCCAAGCTGTCACCTTTGGGATCGCCGGTTCCGGACCATAATAGGTGCAAACAACTCATAGATAGGATCAAGAACACAAATATATTCATGCAAACACATAGGGTTCAGATCTGAAAACATGGCACTCGGGCCCAAAGTGACAAGCATTAAGAGCAACAAGTTGAAGCAAAGATGATAAACACCAAAGTAGATGATAGGCAACATGCCCCCAATAATCTGATAAACTATTACATGATCTAACTCATCCAATCCCTACCATCCCCTTTGCCTACAGTAGGGAATTACTCACACATGGAAGGAGAAGTCATGGAGGGAGGATGGAGTGGTGATGATGATGACGATGGCGACGATCTCCCCTCTCTGGAGGCCAAATCAGCCTCCAGATTAGCCCTCCCGAAGAAGAACAGAGGGTGGCGGCGGCTCCACGACGGAAACTGGAAAAACGACTTCTGTTCTGGGGTTTCCTCACCACGGGAATAAATAGGAGCCAAGGTAGGGCACCAGAGGGGGGAGGACCCTCCCAGGCGGCCTTCTGGCGCGGCCAGGGGTGGGGCCGCGCCAGCAGGGCGCCTGGGGCCCCCCTGGCTGCCCTCTGGCCCCACTTCTGGCACAATTGCCCTTCGGGTGCGTGGATTTTCTGTGATTTTTCTTGGAATTTTCTGAGACACCTAAAAATCCATTTTCCTGCACACAATAAAACCATACAGGCAGCTCTGCTGAAAACAGCGTCAGTCCGGGTTAGTTTAGTTCAAATCATGCAGGAATGAGGGCAAAACAATAGCAAAAGTGTTTGGAAAAGTAGATACGTTTGAGACGTATCAACTCCCCCAAGCTTAGCATATTGCTTGTCCTCAAGCAATTCAGTTCAACTAACTGGACGCGACAAAGAAAACTTTGACAAACTCTTTTGCTTCATTAGATGTATATAAGCATGTACTACGAAAAGAGTCTAGCAAGTATTGAAACAATGCTATGAGGACAATGCACGAAGCAATCCTTCTTTCAAGTGACCAATCACAAATAACTAAAAGTAAATAATATGCTACTGAAAATCAAGACAAGATTACATTGCACATAGCTTGAACATACTAGAGTGGTATCTCGCTAGCCTCCATGAGTGAAGCAAAACATAAATGCAGAAACTCCTCCAGAGTTTTAAAGGAGACTAGAACTAAGAATTTCAGAATAAATAATACCACAAGCATGCAGAAGACAATGTAATACTTTGGGACAATGCACATTACACTCAGAATGACAATTATGCTCTCCTAGTTGGTGCTTTGAAGAAAGAAGGTGGAGACTCTCGAACCGTGGAATTTGATGGCGAGGTTGAAAACCCGTGGTTGGAAGCAAAGACTAAACATGTACCAGAGCTCTTGGTTTTGAAAACAGAGGTAAAAATAATTTTGGGAGGTACATATTTCGTCAACGAATGCTAGTAGACAACCCAATCACTTCTTATGCTAGACATGTTTCAAGGAACGGCTCCCAAGATGGGGACGATCACATCCCCTTAATCTCATTTGTTTATCACTACCAAAGTTTTCTCATAAACAAAGCGTGAAGGAGGGTTTGTTGGTTGTGATTATCTTTTGTGAGCTGGGCGCACTCATGCCAGTCCCTCCTCATATTAGGGGTTTGCAGATTAGACATGCAATCCCGGGATAAAACATGTCCAACATAAGAAGATCATGAATTACCTACTACTTCCTCATGAGCTAAAATAGAGGCACAAAACAGGAGTAAATTTGAATAATTTCGAGATGGTACAAGAAAGTATTCGTTAGGATGGCCGATAAATACCACATAGGAAGGTATGGTGGACTCATCTGGAATAACTGGTTTGAAAGGATTTGGATGCACAAGCAGAATTCCGCTTAGTGCTAGCGAAGGCTAGCAAGAGACTAGGAAGCGACCAACTAGAGAGCAATAACGGTCATAATCATGCAGAGCGACAAAGCAACATTGAATTGGGCATGAAAGTGATTAACTATTCTGAAAATCAAAGATCATCAAGGCAAAGCAGACTTTTTAGTCTTAAACATGTGTAAACATGTGCCAAGTCAATCCAAGAATTCTCCAAAGGGAAATACCACCTTAGTATACCAAACTATGAACAATGCAATGCATGTAAATCATTTCAATAACACATTATATACTCTAGCTATTTGAGATTAGCCACAAGGAAAGCATGAACCACTGGGAAAGCATTGTAAACATAGCACTATGTCGCTACAAGCTGGTCTCTAGATCATAAGTATAGGCATATGTACAAAAGTAGAAACAAGAAGAGTTCATACCGGTTTTCCTTGTTGCTTCCCTTCCGTCGATCTTCGTCATTACTGCCTTGTCACTTGCACGATCGAACGTAGGAAATATAATTAAATGCCATCACGAACTCGAGCTGAACTCTGAAAACAAAGCAAACTAAAGAGAGAAAGGAAATCTTTTTGGGTTTTTTCAAAGGTTGAACGAAAGCAAAAGAAAGAGAAAATCTTTTTGTTGTTTTTGCAAAGAAAGAACAAAGAAGAATAGGCAGAAACTTCGAAAAGATCAGAGCGAACAAAAATAAAACGGATAATACAATGGAAAAGTGAGAAGGGCACGTACTCCCCCAAGCTTAGGCTTTTGGCCTAAGTTGGTAGTAGCTACTGCCCCCAGGAGCCTCCTGCTCCGGGGTGGTACTGGTGAGTCCAAGGGTCGTATAAGGATTCCAGCGCGTACACCGAAGTCCTCGGATCCTCCCATGAAGAAGGGTCCGCACTCCAAGCAGAGGAAGACCCTTCACCAAACTGGGTGGCGGTCTCCCCCTGAAAAGGTGGTAACTCACCGTGCTCCTCCTCGTCGGGCACAACCCCCTCCATGGGGTTATGAAACTGATGCTGGACCATGAACTCATCGAACTGGATAACATCAAAGGACCATCCGTTCCTGCGAGAAAAATCAAACAAAAGAGGTGCAGGTAGACGGATCTTGCGTTCCGCGGTAGTTCCGAAACGCAAGATATAAACAAGGTTACCAAACTCAGAAGTCATGGTAACAAACTTATGCCTTTTCATAGCAGCAAGATCAAAACTTAAATAAGTAAAAGGCTTATCATCAGGGTGTGGGCTGCCTTTAAGATACTCTAAGATAAGTGTGGCATAAACGCCACCAAATAAATCTCCCTTGTTACCGTTCATAGCAAGGCGTCGAGCAATTAAGGCACCGACATTATAATCAAACCTCCCTAAGAGGGCGGTTGCCAGGATAGCAATATCCGGCGCAAAAATGTTGCTCGTGTTGTCACGAGCTAACACCCCTCTAGCAACATAATACGCAAAATACCTGAGGTGAGGGAATAAGATGTTGGAGATTTTTGACCGATGAATATCCCTCGTATCCATGCTGTAGAGAGAGTTGAAGACGGTTCTCAGCTCGGAGGGCTGAGAGGTCATCTTCGCCGTCCGCCCAACGTTTGGCACACCTATTATTTCACAAAACTTTTCCAAGGGCATGGTCAAAAGATTATTGTAAATTTTAAACTCAATAGAACCAGTATCAAGGTTATATCTAAAACTGTTAATGAAACCGGAGGTGAGTTTTTGATACTGAGCAACACGGCACGTGACGAGCCGTGTCAGACCTGCATTAGCACAAAGATTATAAAATTCATCCTTAATTCCTGCAGCTTCAAGGAATTCATCACATGGGAACATCATCACACGTGCTGGATTTGTGTCTTCCAACAACTCTAGGGGCACATGATCTTAATTGTAGCTCACCCTAGCAGTCGAGGGTGAAGCTGCGGCTCTAGTAACTCGATCGGAGCACGCGGGCTTCTTCTTCTCAAGCCACCCCTTTGCCCTTCCTAACAAACTCATTTCTGAAATTTTTGGCAAATTACAAAAACAAGGATTTAAACAAAGTGGGTTAAGGCAAACTACTCAACTCACTTACCTAAGGCATAAACTTGCATCAAAACTTGGAAAATAAATTTCTACACATGCATGCAAGCTCATCTACACAGCACCAAGAACTACTAAATACTCACAAATGAAGCCACCAACCAAAAATCCAATTGGAGGGGTGGAGGAGTTACATACCAGGGAGTATTTGTTCAAAATCTCAGCTCGAATGATAGGCTGTAGAGAGAGATCGAAAATTGCCTCCAAGAACAGCAAGAACGCAAGAACAGGTGCAGAACTCGTGTTTTCGGAGAGAAAGAGAGAGAGAGAGAGAGAGGAAGAAGACTCACCTGGAGGCGGGACCTGTGGGCCCCAGGCGCCCTATGGGCGCGGCCAGGGGGCAGGCCGCGCCAGCTGGCCGCCTGGGCCACTGGTGGCCCCCCTGGTTAGCCCCAGGTGCCTCTGGGTCACTCCCGGCATGGAAATTTTTATTTTTATTTTTCTGGAATTTTTCTGAAAACTTCACTGTTGAAATTTTTTGAAGTTCAAAAAGCTGCAAAACTTTCTGAAAACTTAAAGCAGTGATTAGTATTGTGAAGCTTCAAAAACACAAACACTTGGTACAGCAAGGAGAACAAAAGCTAAAACAAATGAAAACATAACAAGCTCAACTTTTTACCTATATAAAACATGCTCACTAGTAAGGTTGATCAAGTCTTACCAACAAACCGGCGATATATAGAGCAAAAAGTCCCACCTCTTACGAAGTGATCATTGCACCTTTACTTTAATGGACATTGTCCCCACCATAATAGTTTTGTATTTGTGGTGCACATGTAGTGGACAGTCCCATTCTCCAATCTTCACGGTCTCGATATTTTCTATAGAGTTGAGGCCATGCCTCTTGTCGGTCTTCTTTGGAAAATACACCATGTGTTCTTTATCATTCACATTGAAGGTAACCTTTCCTTTATTGCAATCAATAATAGCACCTGCGGTGTTAAGAAAAGGTCTACCAAGAATAATGGACATGCTCCCATCCTCGGGCATGTCAAGCACGACAAAATCAGTAAGGATCAAACAATTAGCAACTTCTACGGGAACATCCTCACAAATACCTATCGGGACGGCTGTTGACTTGTCAGCCATCTGAAGAGAGATATCTGTAGGAATTAGTTTCTCTAAACAAAGCCTCTTGTAAAGAGAGAAAGGCATAACACTCACTCCTGCTCCAAGATCACATAAAGCAGTTTTGACATAATTATTCTTTATGGAGCAAGGAATGGTGGGTATACCTGGATCACCAAGCTTCTCAGGAATCTTGCTACTGAAAGAGTAGTTAGCAAGCATAGTAGATATTGCTTCATTAGGAACTTTTCTTTTATTAGTAACAATATCTTTCATATATTTTGAATAGGGAGGTAACTTAATAGCATCAGTCAAAGGGATTTGAAGAAAAAGAGGTTTCATCCACTCACAAAACTTATTGTAATGCTCTTCTTCTTTAGATTTGAGAGACTTACCTGGAAAGGGCATGGGTTTCTGTATCCATGGTTCTCTTTCCTTCCCATGTCTTCTTGCGACGAAGTCTTCTCTAGTGTACTTCTTGCGTTTGTCAGGTGCTTCTTCTTCTCGAACTTCAGGCGGATCATTCTTCTCCTTATCCTTATCTTCAGGCTCGGCACCGTCTTCAGTCTCAGCATCGGAGGTAGATATACTGTTGGGATCAACAGCTGGCTCTTCACTTGTACTATGATCATTGGAATTGTCAGCCTCCTTGTGTTTCTTCTTCTTTGGAGAGCCAACAATTTCTTCTTCCTGCATTTGAGAATCTTGCTCGATTCTCCTCGGATGCCCCTCTGGATAGAGAGGATCTTGAGTGCTAGTTCCTCCTCGGGTCTTAATCCCGAAGGCCTGTAAATCATCTTGTTTGGTATTGTTAGCAAGCAAATCTTTTTGCACATTAGAAATTTGTTCAAGCTGAGTTTAACATCATTAACTGTTCTACCTAGAACATCAAGCAAACTTTTGATAGCAAGGGAATTATCATGCAATTGACTTTGTATCCTCTCATTAAAATTACTTTGCTTCATAATAAAATTATCAAGCTCATCTAAACATTGATCAGGAGGCTTACCATGAGGGATGTCACTTGCTTTGAAATCTAAAAGAGAGTGTACCTCTACCATAGGAGGGTGAGTGGTAGGCTCACACAACTTCTCAATAGGGGGTAGATTCTTCACGTCTTCAGTTTTAATACCCTTCTCTTTAATAGACTTCTTTGCTTCTTGCATATCTTCGGGGCTTAGAACAAGCATGCCCCTCTTCTTTGGTGGTGGAGGTGGTTCAGGGACGGACCAATCTTCATGGTTTTTGGCAATCCTGCCCATCAATTCTTCTGCATCGTCCGGTGTTCTTTTCCTGAAAACACAACCAGCACAACTATCCAAATAGGACCTGGATTCATCAGTTAGACCAGCATAAAATATATCGATTAATTCATTCTTAGGGACTCCATGTCCTGGTCTAGCCTGGATCAGACTACAGTACCTCCCCCAAGCTTTAGGGAGGTGCTCATCCTGCAACTGTTTAAAGTTATAAATTCTTTGTAAAGCGGCATGTTGCATATGAGCAGGAAAGTACTTATCAACAAAAGAGTGAGCTGAGTCTTGAGGACTCTTAATGGAACCACATGGTAGTGCATCATACCATGTTTTAGCACCTTCCTTCAAAGAGAAAGGAAGAAGCTTAGTCACATAAAAGTTTCGTATCTTTTCATTCGTGGTAAACAAGCCACCCAACTCAGTGAGTTTGGTCAGGTGTGCAATAGCATCATCATTTTCTCTGCCATAAAAGGGGTCAGCTTCAACCACAGATATAAGTGAAAGATCAACAGAGAAATCATAATCAGGATCATTGATGCATATAGGAGATGTAGCAAATTCAGGATCAGGAACAGTCTTGTTCTTCAAGGAGTGTTTTTCAAGCAGCTTCTTAATAGCTTCAGGGTCAGAGTCGGCAAACTCTATCAGTTCCCTGCATAAATCATCATCAAGCATAATGTAATCATCATCAAGGAGTCTCTCCTTGAGTTTACTCAAATCAGGATAATCATAAGTTCCACCAATAGGGTAGCGAGTAACAGGAATTTCAATTCCAGATTTTTTTGCAGCAGCAGCGATCTGTTTCTCAAGAGCATAACCAAGTGAACCAATATCATCAAGAGTAGTAGAAGCATCATCAAAAGTATCGGACATAGTAACAGATTCAGTAGAAGCATCATGTGGTGGTGGTGAGGCAAACTTTCTCATAACAGAAGGTGAATCAAGTGTAGCACTAGTATTCAGAACAGTACCTCTTCTTGTAGTGGATAGTAAGATCGGAACCTTGGGGTCTCCTTTCTTACCCATAGCGAATGAAGTGCAGCAGGTAGGATACTTCAAGTAGACTTGTAAATATTGCTATGCTCCCCGGCAACGGCGCCAGAAAACGGTACTTTATAACCCTCAACCGTAAGGGATCGAGATAGTCTTCGCGGGTAAGAATAACCCAATTTATAGATTCGACACACGGGAGCCAAAGAGTATTTATAAGCTTTCACAGTTGAGTTGTCAATTCAACCGCACCTGAAATATACTTACTTGCAACAAAAGATAAGTGGTAACGGTGATATGATAGTGATGGTGGTGACAGCAAAAGTGAACAGCAAAAGTAACAACTAATAACCAGCAGGATTGAAACACTGTAGGCTAGGGAGATGGATGGTTGGGCACTGCATGGATGAGATACATCATGAATCTAACTTGGGGCAAGGCACACAGAACAGTAATGATCATCTAGGCAAATATCAAACATTAGGCATGTATCCCACAGGTAGTTGTACGTGCTTGCAATAAGAACTTGCACAACATCTTTTGTCCTACCATCCCGCTACGAACGGGGCCAAAAGGAACTTATGGAGATTAAGGTGCTCATATCAAAGAGCACCGGAACAAAGCAATAAACTCAATGGATACATGGAATCCTCAAATTATGGACCATCCCCTTTGGTGTCCCAAGCTGTCACCTTTGGGATCGCCGGTTCCGGACCATAATAGGTGCAAACAACTCATAGATAGGATCAAGAACACAAATATATTCATGCAAACACATATGGTTCAGATCTGAAATCATGGCACTCGGGCCCTAAGTGACATTAAGAGTAACAAGTTGAAGCAAAGATGATAAACACCATAGTAGATGATAGGCAACATGCCCCCAACGATCTGACAAACTATTACATGATCTAACTCATCCAATCCCTACCATCCCATTTGCCTACAGCAGGGAATTACTCACACATGGAAGGAGAAGTCATGGAGGGAGGATGGAGTGGTGATGATGATGACGATGGTGTGTCCGTCGACGGACACACCACCTCAGTAGGGACCGCGCGTGATGTCGCTTCGATGAGCTCCATGAGGTGGTGTGTCCGTCGATGAAGGCTCTCCACGAGGTGGAGGTCACACGCTTCAACGCGAAGGGACTGATGGAGGCCGGCAAAGAGGGTGCCAATGCCCTCTTCGTGGTTGTGCACACAGAGTACTAGCTCGCTTACACTGTATACCACCCGGTGTGCGAGTACTACCTCAGTGTGACACCGTGAGACGCCGCCGCACTCCGTCGTTTAGTTTGTTTTGTTTGTGTGTATGTGTGTTAACTCCACCAAAGTGTGGACTATCTGTGTAGCGGGAACATGTTTTTGATGGAAATATTCCCTAGAGGCAATAATAAAATACTTATTATTATATTTCCTTAATCATGATAAAGGTTTATTCTTCATGCTAGAACTGTATTGACAGGAAACTTAAATACATGTGTGAATACATAAACAAATACCGTGTCCCTAGTAAGCCTCTACTAGACTAGCTCATTGATCAAAGATGGTTAAGGTTTCCTAACCATAGACATGTGTTGTCATTTGATAACGGGATCACATCATTAGGAGAATGACGTGATGGACAAGACCCATCTGTTAGCTTAGCATATTGATCGTTCAATTTATTGCTACTATTTTCTTCATGTCAAATACATATTCCTTCGAATATGAGATTATGCTACTCCCGGATACCAGAGGAATACCTTGTGTGCTATCAAACGTCACAACGTAACTGGGTGATCATAAAGATGCTCTACAGGTATCACCGAAGGTGTTTGTTGAGTTGGCATAGATTGATATTAGGATCTGTCACTCCGAGTATCGGAGTGGTATCTCTGGGCCCTCTCGGTAATACACATCATAAGCTTGCAAGAAAATGACTAAGGAGTTTAGTCACGAGTTGATGTATTACGGAACGAGTAAAGAGACTTGTTGGTAATAAGATTAAACTAGGTATGAAGATACCAACGATCGAATATCGGCCAAGTAACATACCGATGGACAAAGGGAATTACGTATGTTGTCATTACGGTTCGACCAATAAAGATATTCATAGAATATGTAGGAGCCAATATGGGCATCCAGGTTATGCTATTGGTTATTCACCGGAGAGGTGTCTCAATCATTGTCTACATAGTTCTAGAACCCGTAGGGTCCACACGCTTAACGTTCGTTGACGATATAGTGTTATATGAGTTATATGATTTGGTGACCGAATGTTGTTTGGAGTCCCAGATGAGATCACAGACATGACGAGGAGTCTCAAAATGGTCGAGAGGTAAAGATTGATATATAGGACTATGGTATTCGGACACCGGAAGAATTTCGGAGTGCACCGGGTCACCGGAAGGGGTTCCGAACACCCCCTGTAAGTGTATGGGCCTAATGAGCCAAAGGGGGGGGACAGATCTGCCCCTGGTGTGCCCCTTCCTTGGACAACAGGCCCTAGGGGAAGGAAAGGGGAGGGGAGGCCCCTCCTTCCTTTCCTTCCTCAAGTGGGAAAGGAAAGGGCTCCCTTGCCTTTCCCCCGCACTTATACAAGGCAGGGAGGGGGCGCTGCTACCTCTTGAGCTTGCGTTGTATTCCCTCGAAGAGGAAAGGGAGATGCAGCACAGTAGCGTATGTATTTCCCTCAGTTTTTGAGAACCAAGGTATAAAAAATTCTATGGCGGGTAAAATTTATTATCGAGCAATTGATAGAAAAGCAAATAATTATGAGACAATCTAGGCATGATCATTGTATATAGGCATCAAATCCGAGACAAGTAGACCGACTCCTGCCTGCATCTACTACTATTACTCCACACATCGACCGCTATCCAGCATGCATCTAGTGTATTGAGTTCATAAGAACAGAGTAACGCCTTAAGCAAGATGACATGATGTAGAGGGATAAACTCAAGCAATATGATATAAACCCCATCTTTTTATCCTCGATGGAAACAATACAATACGTGCCTTGCTGCCCCTACTGTCACTGGGAAAGGACACCGCAAGATTGAACCCAAATCCAAGCACTTCTCCCATTGCAAGAACTATAGATCTAGTAGGCCAAACCAAACCAATAATTCAAAGAGACTTGCAAGGATATTATGAGCACACATAAAAAGTTCAGAGAAAAACCAAATATCTTTCATAGATAACCTTGATCATAAACTCACAATTCATTGGATCTCGACAAACACACCGCAAAAAGAGATTACATCGAATAGATCTCCTCGAAGACCGAGGAGAACTTTGTATTGAGATCCAGAGAAAGAGAGAAGAAACCATCTAGATACTAGCTATGGACCCGAAGGTCTGTGGTAAACTACTCACAACTCATGGTGAGGGCGATGATGATGATGATGATGAAGTCCTCCGTGATGGATCCCCCTCTGGTGGAGCTCCGGAACAGGCTCCAAGAAGGGATCTCCATGGGAACAGAAGCTACGGCGGTGGAATTAGGGTTTTCTCTCTGTATTCGGAGTTTCTGGGGTACGTGGACTTATATAGGAAGAAGGAGGGCACCGGGGGATGCTCGAGTGGGCCTCGAGGCAGGGGGGCACGCCCCCCGCCCTCGAGGGCCACTCGAGGCTGCCCTGACGTGGTTCTCAAGTTCCTCTGGCGTGATTTTCTCCAAAAATATCCCTCGTGAAGGTTTCATTCCGTTTGGACTCCGTTTGATATTCCTTTTCTGCAAAACCCTGAAATAGGCAAAAAATAGCAATCTGGACTGGGCCTTTGGGTTAGTAGGTTAGTCCCAAAAATGATATTAAAGTGAATGATAAAGCCCATTAAACATCCAAGACTTCATAAATAATAGCATGGAACAATCAAAAATTATAGATACATTGGAGACGTATCAAGCATCCCCAAGCTTAATTCCTGCTCGTCCTCGAGTAGCTGAATGATAAAGAAAGAATTTTTGATGTGGAATGCTAACAATATAGTTTTTCTATGTAATTCTCTTTATTGTGGCATGAATGTTCAGATCTGAAAGATTCAAGATAAAAGTCTATATTGACATTAGAAATAACAATACTTCAAGCAATACTAACAAAGCAATCATGTCTTCTCAAAATACTATGGCTAAAGAAAGTTATCCCTACAAAATCATATAGTCTGGCTATGCTCCCTCTTCATCACATAAAATATTCATATCATGCACAACCCTGATTTCAACCAAGCATTTATTTTCATACTCTATCTTTTCAAACCTTTCAATTTTCACGCAATACACGAGCGTGAGCCATGGATATAGCACTATGGGTGGAATAGAGGTGGTTGTGGAGAAGACAAAAAGGTGGGAGGTAGTCTCACATCGACTAGGCATATCAACGGGCTATGGAGATGCCCATCAATAGATATCAATGTGAGTGAGTAGGGATTGCCATGAAACGGATGCACTAGAGCTAAATATGAATGAAAGCTCAACAATAGAAACTAATGGGTGTGCATCCAACTTGCTTGCTCACGAAGACCTAGGGCATTTGAGGAAGCCCATCGTTGGAATATACAAGCCAAGTTCTATAATGAAAATTCCCACTAGCATATGAAAGTGACTAAGCATGAGACTGTCTACAATGAAGAACATGGTGCTACTTTGAAGCACAAGTGTGGAAAAAGATAGTAGCAATTGTCCCTTTTTCTTTTCTTTTTTTTCTCTTTTTTTTCTTTTTTTGGGCCCTTTTTCGGCCTTTCTTTTTTTCTGCGGAGGGGCTTTATAGATTCAGCCTTTCCTCCCATGGGACAATGCTCTAATAATGATGATCATCA
Organism: Secale cereale; assembly: GCA_902687465.1. Classification (NCBI taxonomy): domain Eukaryota; kingdom Viridiplantae; phylum Streptophyta; class Magnoliopsida; order Poales; family Poaceae; genus Secale; species Secale cereale. The sequence goes on along the minus strand of LR738714.1, from coordinate 494,541,937 downwards.
CACTTTCATTACAACACGAAATTACAACTCGATACTACAACAACAAAGTATGACTCTATATGAATGCCTCCGGCGGTATACCGGTATGTGCAATGAAACAAGAGTGACATGTATGAAAAGATTATGCATGGTGGCTTTGCCACAAATACGATGTCAACTACATGATCATGCATGGCAATATGACAATATGATGTGTGTCATATAAACGGAACGGTGGAAAGTTGCATGGCAATATATCTCAGAATGGCTATGGAAATGCCATGATAGGTAGGTATGGTGGCTGTTTTGAGGAACAATATAGTGGATGTTTTGAGGAAGGATATATAGTGGGTTTATGGCACCGGCGAAAGTTGCGCGATACAAGAGAGGCTAGCAATGGTGGAAGGGTGAGAGTGCGTATAATCCATGGACTGAACATTAGTCATAAGAACTCATATACTTATTGCAAAAATCTAAGAGTCATCAAAATAAAGCAATCAACGCATGCTCCTAGGGGGAGGTTGGTAGGAGTTAACCATCGCGCGCCCCCGACCTCCGCACAAAAGGTTGGCACTCTACAAATACCTCATGCTCTAACTTCTCACATAGCGGTTCACCATATGTGCATGATACGGGAATCACTAACCTTAACACAAGTATTTCTCAATTTCATAATAACTCCACTAGCATGACTCTTATATCACTATCCTCATGTCTCAAAACAATTATCAAGCATCCAACATCTCATTCTATTCAATGCACTTAGTGTGAAAAAAATTACTACATTGACATTGGATGTCTATCATGTGAAGACTAGTTTCTAGCCTAAACACATTACCATGATGTTTTAATAGACTCTCAAATAGATATAAGTGAATCATGAGAGTTCAACAATTTCTACAAAATATTACCGCCACCATGCTCTAAATGATATAAGTGAAGCACTAGAGCAAAAACTATTCAACTCAAAAGATATAAGTGAAGCACATAGAGTGTTCTAACAATTTCTAGACCACATTTAACTCTCTCAAATAGGTCTGTCCATCAAGGATGATTGTGTCAAACTAACAATCAAAGACTCAAATTATACAAGACGCTCCAAGCAAAACACATATCATGTTGCGAATAAAAGTATAGCTCCAAGTATAGTTACCGATGGATGAAGACGAAAGAGGGGATGCCTTCCCGGGGCATCCCCAAGTTTAGGCTTTGATTATCTTGAATTTACTTGGGGTTCCATGGGCATCCCCAAGCTTAGGCCTTTGCTACTCCTTGTTCCATAGCCCATCAAAGCAATACTCAAAACTTGAAAACTTCACAACACAAAACTTAGACAAAAATTCTCGTGAGTTCCGTTAGTATAAGAAAGCAAACCACTACTCAAAGGTACAGCAATGAATTAATTATTTGTTTATATTGGTGTTAAACCTACTGTACTCCAACTTCTCTATGGTTCATATCCTCCAATACTACTCATAGAGGCATTGGAATAAGCAAACAATACACGAAAAACAGAATCTGCCAAAGACAGAACAATCTGTAGTAATCTGCAAGGTTCGCCTACTTATGGAACTCCAAAAAATTCAAAATAAATTGGTAAATTTGCACAATTTGTCTACCAATCATCTGCAAAAAGAATCAACTAAAAATAACGCTTAAGTAAAATCCCACGACTACTGTAGTGAGCGCTAACGATTCTGTTTCTCACAGCAAGATCATATAAACTTCACACAAGTCTTCCCAAAAGTTCTACTTGGCACAAACACTAAACAGAACATGAAAACATATCTAATCATAGGCTAGATGCAATATTTATTCCCTAACAGCAACAAAAACAAAAAACAAAAAATTGGGTTGCCTCCCAACAAGCGCTATCGTTTTACGCCCCTAGCTAGGCACGATACAAGATAGATCTAGGTATTGCCATCTTTGGAAGGCAATCCATAAGTGGCTCTCATGATAGATTCATATGGTAATTTGATTTTCTTTCTAGGAAAAGTGTTCCATGCCTTTCCTTAATGGAAATTGGAATCTAATATTTCCTTCCTTCATATCAATAATTGCACCAATCGTTCTAAGGAAAGGTCTACCAAGAATAATAGGACATGAAGGATTGCAATCTATATCAAGAACAATGAAATCTACGGGCACATAATTCCTATTGGCAACAATAAGAACATCATTAATTCTTCCCATAGGTTTCTTAATAGTGTAATCTGCAAGATGCAAATTTAAAGAACAATCATCAAGCTCATGGAACCCTAGCAAATCACACAAAGTTTTTGGGATAGTGGAGACACTTGCACCCAAATCACACAAAGCATAGCATTCATGATCTTTTATTTTTATTTTTATAGTAGGTTCCCACTCGCCATACAGCTTTCCAGGTATAGAAACTTCCAACTCGGGTTTTTTCATAAGATTGCATCAAAGCATCAACTATATGTTTAGTGAAAGCTTTATTTTGACTATAAGCATGCGGAGAATTTAGCACGGATTGCAACAAGAAAATACAATCAATCAAAGAGCAATTATCATAATTTAATCCCTTGAAATCCAAAATAGTGGGTTCATCACTACGCAAAGTTTTAATCTCTTCACTTCCACTTTTAGCAATTTTAGCATCAAGATCTAGAAACTCCGAATCATTGGGACACCTTAAAGCAGAATCATCTCCAATCCTATTCTCATCAAGATTAATACTAGAAAACAAGGATCTAATAGGAGACACATCAATAACTTTCAGATCTTCATCTTTATTTTCATGATAAGTAGAAGCACACAATTTAATATAATCTTCTCTTTTAGCACGCATTCTAGCGGTTCTTTCTTTGCATTCATCAATGGAAATTCTCATGGCTTTGAGAGACTCATTGATATCATGCTTAGTTGGGATAGATCTAAGTTTCAAAGAATCAACATCAAGAGTAATTCTATCCACACTTCTAGCCAATTCATTAACCTTAAGCAATTTCTCTTCAAGCAAAGCATTGAAATTCTTTTGCGAGATCATAAACTCCTTAACACTAGTTTCAAATTCAGAAGGCATCTTTACATAAGAGTTGTTCTAGGAATTACCATAATTATTAGAGGAATTACTAGGGAAAGGCCTAGGATTAAAATTACCTCTATAAGCATTGTTACCAAAATTATTCCTACCAACAAAATTCACATCCAAAGATTCATTGTTATTCTCAATCAAAGTGGACAAAGGCAAATCATTAGGATCAGAAGAAGCACTCTTAGTAGCAAACAATTTCATAAGTTCATCCATCTTTCCACTCAAAACACTAATTTCTTCGATAGCATGCACTTTTTACTAGTAGATCTTTCGATGTGCCATTGATAATAATTAACCATAATATTATCTAGGAGTTTGGTAGCTTCTCCTAAGGTGGTTTTCATGAAAGTGCCTCCGGCGGCCGAATCTAAAAGATTTCTAGAAGCAAAATTCAAGCCAGCATAAAAGTTCTGAATAATCATCCATAGATTCAAACCATGTGTAGGGAAATTACGTATCATCAATTTCATTCTCTCCCAAGCTTGTGCAACATGCTCATGATCTAGTTGCTTAAAATTCATAATATCGTTTCTAAGAGAGATGATCTTAGGAGGTGGGAAATACTTAGAGATAAAAGCATATTTGCACTTATTCCATGAATCAATACTATTTCTAGGCAAAGACGAGAACCAAGTTTTAGCACGATCTCTAAGTGAAAATGGAAATAACTTCAATTTAACAATATCGTTATCCGTATCCCTTTTCTTTTGCATATCACACAGATCAACAAAGTTGTTTAGATGGGTAGCGGCATCTTCACTAGGAAGGCTGGATAATTGATCTTTCATGACAAGATTCAACAAAGCAGCATTGATCTCACAAGATTCAGCATCAGTAATAGCAGCAATCGGAGTGCTAATAAAGTCATTGTTGTTGGTATTGGAGAAGTCACACAATTTGGTATTGTTCTGAGCCATAGTGACAAACAAGCAATCCAACACACACAAGCAAACAAGAAGCAAGCGAACGATAAACACACGGCGGAAGAAGGGCAAATAAAACGGCAAGGGTGAAGTGGGGGAGAGGAAAACGAGAGGCAAAAAATGTAATGCGAAGGATAAGGGTTTGTGATAGGTACTTGGTATATTTCTTTTGCGTAAGCCTCCCCGGCAACGGCGCCAGAAATTCTTCTTGCTACCTCTTGAGCTTGCGTTGTATTCCTTCGAAGAGGAAAGGGAGATGCAGCACAGTAGCGTATGTATTTTCCTCGGTTTTTGAGAACCAAGGTATCAATCCAGTAGGAGACCACGCGCGAGTCCCTCACACCTGCACAAACAAATAAGAACTTCGCAGCCAACGCGATAAGGGGTTGTCAATCCCTTTACGGTCACTTACGAGAGTGAGATCTGATAGAGATCATAGTTTATATTTTTGGTATTTTTGTTTATAAGAACAGAAAATAAAAGCGGTAAAAGTAAAGTAGATGTAGATTGATATGTTGAGAATAGACCCGGGGGCCATAGTTTTCTCTAGTGGCTTCTCTCATGATAGCGATATTCGATGGCGGGTAAAAAAATTACTATCGAGCAATTGATAGAAAAGCGAATAATTATGAGGCTATCTAGGCATGATCATTGTATATAGGCATCACATCCGAGACAAGTAGACCGACTCCTGCCTGCATCTACTACTATTACTCCACACATCGACCGCTATCCAGCATGCATCTAGTGTATTGAGTTCATAAGAACAGAGTAACACCTTAAGCAAGATGACATGATGTAGAGGGATAAAATCAAGCAATATGATATAAACCCTATCTTTTTATCCTCGATGGAAACAATACAATACGTGCCTTGCTACCCCTACTGTCACTGGGAAAGGACACCGCAAGATTGAACCCAAAGCCAAGCACTTCTCCCATTGCAAGAACTATAGATCTAGTATGCCAAACCAAACCAATAATTCAAAGAGACTTGCAAGGATATTATGAGCACACATAAAAAGTTCAGAGAAGAACCAAATATCTTTCATAGATAACCTTGATCATAAACTCACAATTCACCGGATCTCGACAAACACACAACAAAAAGAAATTACATCGAATAGATCTCCTCGAAGACCGAGGAGAACATTGTATTGAGATCCAGAGAGAGAGAAGAAGCCATCTAGATACTAGCTATGGACCCGAAGGTCTGTGGTAAACTACTCACAACTCATGGTGAGGGCGATGATGATGATGATGATGAAGGCCTCCGTGATGGATCCCCCTCCGGTGGTGCTCCGGAACAGGCTCCAAGATGGGATCTCCACGGGAACAGAAGCTACGGTGGTGGAATTAGGGTTTTCTCTCTGTATTCGGAGTTTCTGGGGTACTTGGACTTACATAGGAAGGAGGAGGGCACAGGGGGACGCTCGAGTGGGCCTCGAGGTAGGGGGCGCGCCCTGGGAAGGAGGGCGCGCCCCCCACCGTCGAGGGCCACTCGAGGCTCTCCTGAATGGTTCTCAAGTTCCTCTAGCGTGATTTTCTCCGAAAATATCTCTCGTGAAGGTTTCATTCTGTTTGGACTCCGTTTGATATTCCTTTTCTGTAAAACCCTGAAATAGGCAAAAAAACAGCAATCTGGACTGGGCCTTTGGGTTAGTAGGTTAGTCCCAAAAATGATATAAAAGTGAATGATAAAGCCCATTAAACATCCAAAACTTCATAAATAATAGCATGGAACAATAAAAAATTATAGATACATTGGAGACGTATCAGGCGCCGCTTGGGAGAGACCCCAAGTAGGATTCCTCGTACTTGGGCACCCCCTTTGGCTGCTCCTCCCTCCCAACCACATATATAATTACCTAACTGTGTGTGGCGCCCCCTCCACAGTTTACAGCCCCGGTCATATTTTCGTAGTGCTTAGGTAAAGCCTTGCGGAGATCACATCACCATCACCATCACCACGCTATTGTGCTACCGTAACTCATCCACTACCTCGCCATCTTGCTGGATCAAGAAGGCGGAGGACGTCATCGAGCTGAACGTGTGCTAAACACTGAGGTGTCGTACGTTTGGTGCTCGATAGGATGGAACGCGAAGAAGTTCGAGTACATCAACCACGTTGTCAAACGCTTCCGCTTACGGTCTATGAGGGTATGTAAACACACTCTTCCCCTCATTGCTATGCATCTCCATGGATAGATCATTGCGTGTGCGTAGATTTTTTTTCCATGCAACGTTCCCCAACAGTGGCATCACGAGCTAGGTCTATGCGTAGATGATAAGCAAGAGTAGAACACAAAGAGTTGTGGGTGGTGATCATCATATTGCTTACCACCAATGTCTTATTGTGAATCGGAGGTATTGTAAGATGAAGTATACCGGACCAACCTTACATGTCCACGTACATGAGACCGGTTCCACCGACACACATGCAACTTGTTTTGCATAAAGGTGGCTGGCAGGTGTCTATTTCTCCTACTTTAGTTGAATCGAATTTGACCGCGGCCGGTCCTTGTCGAAGGTTAAAACAACAAACTTGATAAATCACCATTGTGGTTTTGTGCCATAGGTAAGAACGGTACTTCCTATAAGCCCATAGCAGCCACGTAAAACTTGCAACAACAAAGTAGAGGACGTCTAACTTGTTTTTGCAGGGCATGTTGTGATGTGATATGGTCAATATGTGATGAGTTATAGGTTATTGTATGAGATGATCATGTTTTTTAATATCAACAACCGGCAGGAGCTTTATGGTTGTCTCTTAATTATTGTATGAAATGCAAGCGCCATGTAATTACTTTACTTTATCGCTATGAGTTAGCAATAGTCATAGAAGCAATAGTTGGCAAGACGACCACGGCGCAATGATGGTGATCAAGGTGTCGAGCCGGTGACGATGAAGATCACGACGATGCTTTGGAGATGGAGATCAAAAGCACAAGATGATGATGGCCATATCATGTGACATATTTTGATTGCATGTGATGTTTATCCTTTATGCATCTTATTTTGCTAGAATGGTGGTAGCATTATAAGATGATCCCTTCACTAAATTTCAAGATAAAAGTGTTCTCCCTGAGTATGCACCATTGCTAAAGTTCATCGATTCGAAGCACCTCGTGATGATCGGGTGTGATAGACTCTACGTTCACATACAACGGGTGTAAGACAGTTCTGCACAAGCATAGTACTTGGGTTAAACTTGATGGGCCTAGCATGTACAGACATGGTCTCAGAACACTGGAGACCGAAAGGTCGAACATGAGTCATATAGTAGATATGATCAACATGGAGATGTTCACCATTGATGACTACCCCATCTCACGTGATCATCGGACATTGGTTAGTTGATTTGCATCATGTATCACTTAGATACCCTGAGGGGTGTTAATTTAAGTGGGAGTTCATTAGTAATTTGATTAATTGAACTTAATTTATCATGAACTTAGTTAAAATGTCTTTTGCATTTTATGTTGTAGATCAATAGCTCGCGATGTAACTCCCCTGTTCTAATACGGTCCTAGAGAAAACTAAGTTGAAAGATGATGGTAGCAATAATATGGACTCGGTCCGTGATCTGAGGATAATCCTCACTGCTACACAGAAGAATTATGTCCTTGACGTAGTGCTAGGTGACAGGCCTATTGCAGGAGCAGATGCAGACGTTATGAACTTTTGGCAAGCTCGATATGATGATTACTTAATAGTTTAGTGTGCCATGCTTTACGGCTTAGAACCGGGACTTCAAAAATGTTTTGAATGCCATGGAGCATATGAGATGTTCCAAGAGATAAAATTGGTATTTCAGACTCATGCCCATGCCGAGAGGTATGAGACCTCTCACAAGTACTTTGCCTACAAGAGAATAGCTCAGCTAGTGAGCATGTGCTCAGAATGTGTGGGTACTATAATCACTTGAATCAAGTGGGATTTAATATTCCAGATAAGATAGTGATTGACAGAGTTCTCTAGTTACTATCACCAAGCTACTAGAACTTCGTGATGAACTATAATATGCAAGGGATGACGAAAACGATTCCCGGCTCTTCGCGATGCTGAAATCGGCGAAGGTAGAAAACAAGAAAGAGCATCAAGTGTTGATGGTTAACAAGACCACTAGTTTTAAGAAAAAGGGCAAGGGAAAGAAAGGGAACTTCAAGAAGAATGGCAAGCAAGTTGTCACTCCCGTGAAGAAGCTCAAAGCTGGACCTAAGCCTGAAATTGAGTGCTTCTACTGCAAAGGGAATGGTCACTAGAAGTGGAACTGCCCCAAAATACTTGGAGGATAAGAAGGATGGAAAAGTGAACAAAGGTATATTTGATATACATGTTATTAGTATTCATAGTAGCCCATGGGTATTTGATATTGGTTCAGTTGCTAAGATTAGTAACTCGAAATAGGAACTGCAGAATTAAAGGAGACTAGTTAAGGGTGAGGTGACGATGTGTGTTGGAAGTGGTTCCAAGATTGATATGATCATCATCGCACACTCCCTATACTTTCGAGATTAGTGTTGAACCTAAATAAATGTTATTTGGTTTTTGCGTTGAGCATGAACAAGATTTGATCGTTGATACGACTCCAACGTATCTATAATTTTTGATTGTTCCATGCTATTATATTATCCATCTAGGATGTTTTATATGCACTTATATGCTATTTTATATGATTTTTGGGACTAACCTATTAACCCAGAGCCTAGTGCCAGTTTTTGTTTGTCCCATGTTTTTGAGTTTCGCAGAGAAGGAATACCAAACGGAACCCAATTGACCTGAAACTCAGTGGAGGCAGTTTTTGGACCAGAAGAAACCCAAGGAGTACCGGAGGAGGACCAGAAGGTCCACGGGCTGCCCACGAGGGTAGGGGGCGCCCCTCCTGGGCACGCCCCCTACCTCATGGATAGCCTAGAGATCTCCTTTAGTTGTTCCCGAGTCCAACACCCCCTATATATACAGAAACCTCCAGAAAATAACCTAGATCGGGAGTTCCGCCGCCGAAAGCCTCTGTTGCCACCAAAAACCAATCTAGACCCGTTACGGCACCCTGCCGGAGGGGGAATCCCTCTCCGATGGCCATCTTCATCATCCCGGTGCTCTCCATGACGAGGGGGGAGTAGTTTACCCTCGGGGATGAGGGTATGTACCAGTAGCTATGTGTTTGAGCTCTCTCTCTCTCTCTCTCTCTCTCTCTCTCTCTCTCTCTCGTGTTCTTGAGATGACACGATCTTGATGTATCGCGAGCTTTGCTATTATAGTTGGATCTTATGATGCTTTTCCCCCTCTACCTTCTTGTAATGGATTGAGTTTTCCCTTTGAAGTTATCTTATCGGATTAAGTCTTTAAGGATTTGAGAACACTTGATGTGTATCTTGCGTGGGATACCTATGGTGACAATGGGGTATTCTATTGAATCACTTGATGTATGTTTTGGTGATCAACTTGTGGGTTCCGTGTCCTTGGGAATCTATGCATAGGGGTTGGCACACGTTTTCGTCTTGACTCTCAGGTAGAAACTTTGGGGCACTCTTTGAAGTTCTTTGTGTTGGTAGAATAGATGAATCTGAGATTGTGTGATGCATATCGTATAATCATGTGTAATGGCCCGGATGTAATACTTTCCCTTTTGGGCATATAATATATCTCTGGCTTCATCAATTCCATTTCGGGTTCTTTGTCTTTCGGGTTTTCGTCGTTTTGTTGCGTGCGTGTGTTCATTCATTCATATCATGTAGTCATGTGCATCGCATTGCATTTGTGTTGTCGGTTGCATCCGGTCCCACGCGTTCCTTCCCGTTGTCCGTTTCGCGTTCCGGAGCTCCCTCATGTGTCCGTGGCGTCCCGTAGGCCTACTTTGGTGTTTGGCCGTGTAACGTTACCGGTTTTGCGCGAGACTTGTCGTGTGTTGTTGTTTTGGTCTGTGTAACCCACCTGTCAAATCTCGTCGCATTTCGAGTCCGTTTGCTACCCCAACAGTTATTCTTGAGGGCTCAAAGTGCCTCCACTTTGAGGCCCAAGACACCCCTCCTCCAGCCCACCAACCAATCCTAGCCACTTCTATCATCTAGGCCATCCAAATCTGATCGTGTGGCTGAAAACCGCACTCCATTTGGGCAACCCTAGCTCCTTGTGCCTATATATTTGTCCACTCCCCCAAATTTGCCCCAAATCAAGGAAACCCTAGCTCCCACTTCATCCCCTTCCTCCAGCCACCACCACCTCGCCAGAGACTTCGCCGGAATTTTGCCGGAGTTCGCCGGAGCACCTCCTCTCCACCCTCCTTTCACCTCACCGCCACTCCTCACCGTCCCCACCGTGTTAAGCCACCTCCAACCGCCTGGGATCCCGCAGGTCGTGCAGCCCTGCCGTTTCCATCGAAGCCCGCCGCAGCCAGCGTCCAGATCAGCCACCGTCGCCGTTTTCCCTTCGCTGGATCGGATCGGGCACGAAGCCCCGATCCAGATCGAGCCGCCCCCTCCGAGCGTTGACCGTCGCGCCTCCAGGCCCGATCGCCAGGCGCCCGAGGTCGCCCGAGCCGGCCTCCCTCCTTCGCTGGGCCGAAGCCGCCCGAGGCCCACGCCACCGCAGCCGCATCGCCAGGCTCCCGCTTCGCCCCGCCAGATCTCCCTCCTGGGCCGCAGCTCCCCACCGGCCCGTCTCGCCAGATCGCCTCCCGCCACTCGGGCCGAGGTCCCCCGCCAGGCCGCCTCGCCTCTCCTCCCTTGAGCCGCCGCCGCCAGAGGCCCAGGTCCGCGCCGCCCCAGCCGGGCCTTCACCAGCCTCACGCGGGCCGAGGTCGCCGGGCCTCCAGGCCACTTCCCCACAAGCCGCAAGCGGGCCGCGCCAGGCTCCCACTCCGCCGCGCCGCGGGCCTCCAGCCGCCGCAGATCCGCGGGCCGAGGCCCGTTGACCGATTTTTCTCCAGATCTGAAGGTTGCCCCCAATTTGCCACTAAGTCCCAGTTTTTCCTTCTCTGATGCAATATTAGAACTGTGATAACTTTTTGTGTGGTACTTCGTTTTGCGCAAATGACATGTCCAGACGTTCGTGGTGACTAGCACTACGTTTCATCCCATTGTGCCATGCATGTTTGAGATCATCTAGATGCTTATTTTTCTGTTGCAAGAGTGCATCCCGATATAAACTGCTGTTAGTGACGTTTTTATGCCATCTTTGCATAGTGATATCTTTTAGCTCGTTTATCCGATTGATGCAAATAACATGTCCACGTGTTCGTCTTGCCATGCTCTACATGTTGTTTGTGTTAGGTTGCATGATAGATTTAATCTTGCCATGGTTATCCTTGTTGCAAAGTGCTATGTGGCTGTTTAGTGGTTTAACTTGTTATGAGATGCCATCTTGTGGAGCTCATTGCTATTGTTGTATTCATCTTCATGATGCATGCTTACATGTTTTGAGATCATCATCATGTGTACTTTGATGTGGTGCTTACCACTTGCATGTTTAGTTTTGAGGTGACTTAAACTTGCTCTCGAAGATGCCATGATGAAACTGCAGTTTTAACACTTGGTGGAATTTCACTAAGTCTGGAATCTGTAATTTCCAGATGCCATGTTTGCTTGCTGTTCTAGGACAAACCATGATAGTTTTGGGGTGACTCTTGATGGTTCCTTGTAGTATATATTGTTGGCTTTCCATTCATGCTTTCACATGCTTATTTGAGTGGCTGTAGCATATTTAACTTTTGCTCCAAAGTTGCAATAAATTACTGCTGTCAGGATTTTGTTGTCAAGTTCGATATGTCCAAGCTTGTTGCTATTGATCCGTGGCTCCTTTGGGGGTGCACCTTTGGACTTATTTGCTGTAGGATACGTCTAGTTTATGTTCATGCTCGTTGCCATGATGGTTGAGTGCGGTAGCTTATTTATCTAGTGCTCCGAAGTTGCTATGTGGCTGTAATTTTCAGCTTTCGCATATTTCTTGTTTCGGGCATAACTTTTAGCCCGTAGCTCCTATTGCAGCGAGTCTTATATGAAACTTGATTGATTTTCCGTGGAGATTCATAATATCCTATTGTTATCATGTTTTGAAGTTTTTTGCTTGAGTGCTATTTTCCGTGCTCCGTGTGCTCTCATAGTGCATCCATCATGCATCCATCATTTGGTGTGCGCATTGCATCTTGTTGATTCGTGCCTTGTGTGATTGTATTGTTTACAGCCGGAAGCTGAGACCGAGTACGAGTACGACCACGAGGTTACCAACGAGGTTGAGCACGAGGACCATTCTTACGATCCGTACGACAACTCTTCAGGCAAGATGACCGAACCCCGATAACACTACTATCTTTGCCTATTGCTAGAGTATCGCTCTATAGTTTTGCCTTGATGCCCATGTTTTTCCTGTCAGCCTCCTACTTGTAACCATGACCATGTTTAACCACCCTACCTATGCAAACCGTTGCTTGGCTAAGTACGCTTCGCTCAGCCCTTCTTATAGCATTGCTAGTTGCAGGTGAAGATTGAAGATGCTTGCTTCATGTTGAAGTTTGTTGGGTTATATCACACTATATAATGCTTAAAATGAAATCATCTATATATTGGCAATGGGTGGAAGGCTAAGCCTTTTGCTTGGTGATTTGTTCCACTCATGCCGCTAGGAACCGTTTAAACCGGTGTTATGTTCCTTGATTATGCGTTCCTAACACGGTTGGGGTTATGGGACCCCCTCGATAAACAGCTAAGTGCTAAGTCTTTTCCAGCAAGTCCCAACATTGGTACTATTCACCTAAACAACTAAAACTTACCGAGGGAGTAATTAACCCGAGGATAATTAATTCAACCCCCCTGGGCCAGTGCTCGATTTGAGTGTTGGTCCAAACTAGAGTCACTTGCGGATGCCACCCAGTTCGCTGGGATCTTCGGTATCTGTACGTAGCGCTCATCCGGTCGTGGCCTAAGACTAGATACGCGCGGCTACTATCAGGGTGTCGGCACGCCGGGAGGATTTGCTGGATTAGCCTTACCTTAGTTCGGAGTATCTTGAGCACGGGATTCCGAGAATACTCGGGTCTTCCCACCTTGGAGTTGCGACTCCGCGGATCGTGGGCTTGTCATGGGCCAAGTTGGAACACCCCTGCAGGGTTATGAACTTTCGAAAGCCGTGCCCGCGGTTATGTGGCAGATGGGAGCTTGTTAATACCGGTTGTAGAAAACTTGACACATTGTTCTAATACACTACCAGCGTGTGTACCGTGACTGTCAATTTCCGAATAGGGATTCGGGAGTTGAACACGGTGGGGTTATGTTTGTTGAGCTTTAGCTAGGATTACTTCGTGATCATCTCTCGACCGAGGCACTTCTCTTCTCGCACTTTTTCACGTAAGCTAGTGCTAGTTGCTGTTGCAGACTCTTATTCTTTTCTTCAGCCTTATCCTCTACCAAGGCTTAAATAGTCATGTTACCCGGGAACGGGATTGCTGAGTCCTCTGTGGCTCACAGTTACTTCACCACACCAGATGCAGGTCCGATGGTGAGCTATCCAGGTGATGGCACCGAGCTAGACTGGCAGTACGACGAGGAGCGTAGTCGTTACTATGTTCGTTATCCTGATGATCAGTAGTGGAGCCTTCTACTAGGAATCGATCCGACCTGTGGATTTAAATTATGTTTGGTATCTTGTCTTTTGGATTTTACCCTTAGATGGGTTGTGATGTTCTTTTGTATGATGATTGAGATATGTATTGTGTTTGTGTGACGTGGCGAGTGTAAGCCAACTATTTTATGTTTTCCATCCCCATCTTTTACATGAGTTGTGCAAAGATACCAGACTTGCGATCATTCCAGCATGGGGTTATGTCTCTAAGTCATGCCTCGACACGTAGGAGATATAGTCCCATCCTGGGCATTACAAGTTGGTATTCAGAGCCTTCTCCGACCTAGGAGCCCCCACTGATTGATCGAATCGTTGACGGTCGAGTCTAGGCACAGACTGGAAATATTTTTGAGTCCTATATTTATATCGGAGAGTAGGATTTCTTTGCTTCTCATCCCCTTTCTCTCTGGTGAGGACTCGTGGCGACTACTCTTGCCTCTTCTACTTTCAAAAATTGCACCAAATTTTTTTTAGGAATCTCGCGAGTATTCTGGGATTGTTTCGATGTTCTTGTGACGCGAATATTGTTCTCGATGCCTCCTGACATTAGGGGTTGTGGCAGTGTCCCGGGGAGTTGAGCTTCGGGGTATTGTCGTCACAAGCATATCGCGGCAGTACTAAATACTTAAGACGGCCGACATCGAAAATCTCTCCTATACGGTTGGTGGCAAGATAACCCCGACATCACCCAGTACTGGGGAGGTAGTTCGGGAGTATTGCCATAGCTTGTTATAGTGGATGCTTTTCGAAGGTCCGAGGTAGACAGTTTCCGAGAAAGACTGGTTATGTGTTGAAGGATGGATACAGCTGGATGTAGGTTTAGAGTTGATTGCGCGGTGCTTCCCCTGTATCCCCAACACCTGATTGCATAACTGGAATCTTTCGGAAATTAATAGGTGGGTTTATCCAGTAGATCGTAGGCATTCTTCCAACGAATGCAGGTTAGCGAGTTCGGGGTTCTACATTGAGTGAAGTGGTTTTATGACCGATGTTCCGATCGGGAGTTGCATCTTAAAGGGTCCTTGGCTATGCTGATCCGGGGATTGCAAAACCCTTTCGTAATGCGTTCATATGCTTTCAGCACAAAGATGTTAGAACGAAGCTCCTATCTTGTGTTTGTTTCCATCCGTACCTTGTTGTTTTTTTTTACCTTTTGTCCCCTATGTGGCTTCTCGTGAAGATTGTTGTTATCATTAAACTGAGAATTTCATTCGTTCCTCTTGTTCGAATGATTATTGAGAAGACTTGTTGCAATTCATTCCATTGATTCAGCTTATACCTTCTTTCAATCAATTGCTGATTCGTGGTCATCTATTTCAGGATGGCTCCGAAAAGGGTTCCCAACGCTAACCCAGAGGGTGAAGAGGTCCCAGATCGTCCTCCTTCCCCTCCTCCTCCGTCTGAGGCTTGGAGAGCGATTATGCATACTACAACTCAGAACACCCAGATGTTGATGCAGATGATGCAGCAGATGCAAGCTAATCAAGCTAATCAGGGTGTTCCAGGGAATCAAGGCAATTTCTTCAACCAGCAGCACCATGCTACGCTCAACCAGTTCTTGGCCAATAATCCTAAAGCTTTCAGTTACTGTGTCGACCCTCTTGATGCTGAAGATTGGTTAACCGATATAAAGAAGCATTTTGAGTGCAGTAACGTAAGAGAAGAGGATTATGTGAAGTTTGCAGCCTTCCAACTCAAAGACCAAGCAGCTGACTGGTGGCAGCAGTACAAAGACTCCAGACCAGGTCGTGTGATCTCTTGGGAGGATTTCTGCAAGGACTTTCGCTCTCACCATATTCCAACAAGTGTCATCGAGGGTATGCGTGAGCAATTCCGCAACCTGAAGCAGGGCTCTATGTCTGTCTATCAGTATAATGTCAGGTTCCAAAACCTCGCCCGCTATGCTAAGCAAGACATTCCTGACGCCAAGAGCAAAATCTATCAGTTTCGTGGTGGTCTCAAAGATGAACTTCAACTTGCTCTCACCTTGTTCGAGCCCGATGAGTTTGACAAATTCTATAACATGGCTTTGAAACAAGAGGCAGCTCAGCTTAAGATGGAGGCTTCTAAAAAGAGGATTCGAGATGCCGTTCACTCCTCCTCATCTTCTCAAGTGGCTGTGAAACAACAGGAATTTTGGCTTCCTCCTCCTCCAATGATTCGAGCTCCTTACAACAACTCCAACAGCAACAAGAACTCTGGTGGACATGGTTTCTCCCACCCACCCAACCCGAGCAACCAGCCGAAGAACCAGTTTCAGTCTCAAGGCTCCAAGTCAAGTGGTTCTCATTTCCGTCCTCTCTCAGAAGTGGTGCGCAACAAGTGTGGCCAGAAGGGCCACTATGCCAACAGATGTCCGAACCCGAAGCGCCTTCCACCTCCTCCTCCTGTCAGTTCAGCTATTGTCAAACATAATCCAAAGTCTGCAAGGGTGAATCTGATGAATGCAGCTGAAGCGGAGAATTCTTATGATGTGATTTTGGGTAACCTCTCAGTTAACTCTTTTCCTGCTAAAGTCTTGTTTGATTCGGGTGCTTCGTTGTCCTTCATTTCAAGACCTTTTGTTGCTAAGCATGAATTGGTTTCGGAGAGGATTCCTAGACCTTTGAAGATTATTTCTCCGGGTTTGCAAATGACTTCCAACTCAGTGGCTCCGAATGTTTCTATTCGCATGGGTGATTATCAATTTCTGGCTAATCCGGTGGTTCTTGGTAATTCCGACATTGACCTCATCCTCGGGATGGATTGGCTTTCTCAGCATGATGGTCACATTGATTGTGCACAGAAGGAAGTCAAGATGACTCATCCTAATGAAGATGTGATTATCTTTGCCTCCAGGGATAACACTATCAGGCTTTTCTCTCTCAATGATAAGGGCGAAATTAATGCCATATCTCAAATTCCGGTGGTGAACGAATATCAAGACGTCTTTCCTGAAGAACTTCCAGGCATGCCTCCACACCGTCAGGTGGAATTCGTCATTGAACTCGAGCCGGGTACTGAGCCAGCATGTCGGCGTCCGTACAAGCTCTCTCCTGGAGAATTGAAGGAGTTGAAGAAACAGTTTGATGAACAGGAACGTTTGGGTCTGATCAGGCCGAGTACGTCTCCTTGGGGCTGTGGTGTCTTATTTGTCAAGAAGAAAGATGGCACGGAGCGTCTCTGCGTTGATTACCGGCCATTGAACAAGAAGACAATAAAGAACAAATATCCGCTCCCCAACATCAACGAACTGTTCGAGCAGCTCAAGGGAGCTAAAGTGTTCTCTAAGCTCGATCTCCGAATGGGCTATCACCAAATTCGCATTCGCGAGGAGGATATTCACAAGACTGCTTTCCGAACGAGCTACGGTTCATATGAGTAAACAGTCATGTCCTTTGGTCTCGCCAATGCTCCTCCTACCTTCTCGAGAATGATGCACTACATCTTCAACCCCTACACCGGCGAGTTTGTGCTTGTGTATCTGGATGATATTCTGGTATTTTCCAAGAATGAAGAAGATCACGAAAAGCACTTACGTCTGGTTCTTAATCGACTCCGTGAGCATAAGTTCTATGCCAAGTTCTCCAAGTGCGAATTTTGGCTCGATATGGTTTTGTACCTGGGCCATATCATCTCCGCTGACGGCATTGCGGTAAATCCTGAGAAAGTTGAAGCAATTGTCAACTGGGAAGCTCCTCAGAACGTCAAGCAACTCCGAAGTTTTCTGGGTCTTGCCAGCTATTGTAGAAGGTTCGTTGAGAACTTCTCCAAGATTGCCAAGCCTCTTTCCAACTTGCTTCAGAAGAATGTCAAATACTTTTGGTCTCCAGAGTGTGAAGTGGCATTCAGAACTCTCAAAGAAAAGCTCGTCTCTGCTCCAGTTCTTACTCCTCCAGATGAGTCCAAGCCCTATGAAGTATTCTGTGATGCTTCTCTTCAAGGACTTGGTGGTGTGCTTATGCAAGATAAGAGAATTGTGGCATACACTTCTCGTCAGCTGAAGCCAAGTGAGAAGAACTATCCCACACATGATCTCGAACTAGCAGCTGTGGTACATGCTTTGATTACGTGGAGACACCTGTTGTTGGGCAGAAAAGTCGACATCTTCACCGATCACAAGAGCTTGAAGTACATCTTCACACAGCCGAATCTGAACCTCCGCCAGACTCGTTGGGTTGAAATGATCCAAGAGTATGATCCCAGCATTGAATACACTCCTGGCAAGGCGAATGTGACTGCAGATGCTTTGAGAAGAAAGGCATATTGCAACAGCCTTCTTATCAAGCCGTTCCAGCCTGAGCTTTGTGAAGAATTCAGGAAACTCAACCTCCAAGTTGTTCCGAAGGGTTTTCTTGCAAATCTTCAAGTTGCTCCTACCTTGGAAGATCAGGTCCGTGAGGCCCAACTCAGTGATGCCATGGTGCAGAAGGTGAAACATGGTATTGCAAAGGGCACTCCTAAATACAAGTGCTATCGTGTTGATGAGAGAGATACCTTGTTCTTTGAGGACAGACTTGTTGTTCCCAAAGGTGATCTCAGGAAGCTCATAATGGAAGAAGCACATGATTCTCTCCTTTCCATTCATCCTGGCAGTTCCAAGATGTACCAAGACCTCAAGCAATCTTACTGGTGGACACGCATGAAAAGGGAGATTGCCCAATTCGTGAATGAATGTGATGTTTGCAGAAGAGTGAAAGCAGAACATCAACGTCCAGCCGGTCTTCTCCAACCTCTTCCTATTCCCGAGTGGAAGTTCGACCACATTGAAATGGATTTCGTCACTGGCTTCCCTAAGTCCAAGAGAGGGAATGATTCTATCTTCGTGGTGATTGACAAGCTTACCAAAGTCGCTCACTTCCTTCCAGTCAAAGAATCCATCAATGCAGCTCAATTGGCAGAGTTGTACACTTCTAGAATTGTGTCCTTACATGGCATTCCTCAAGTTATCTCCTCGGAACATGGAAGTTTGTTCACATCCAAGTTCTGGGACTCCTTTCAGTCCGCCATGGGCACTAAGATCAGGTTCAGCACTGCTTTTCATCCTCAGACTAGTGGTCAAGTCGAGCGAGTGAATCAGATTCTAGAAGACATGCTCAGAGCCTATGTCATATCTTTTGGCATGAAATGGGAAGACTGCCTTCCATTTGCCGAGTTCTCTTACAACAACAGCTATCAAGCAAGTGCAGGCAAAGCTCCGTTTGAAATCCTCTATAGGAGAAAGTGCCGTACCCCTCTCAACTGGTCTGAAACAGGCGAACGTCAACTTCTTGGCAATGACTTGATCTCAGAAGCCGAAGAGATGTGCAAAGTCATACGTGAGAATCTCAAGGCCGCTCAGTCGCGTCAGAAGAGCTACTATGACGGCAAGCATCGTGATTTGGCCTTCAACATGTTGGAAATATGCCCTAGAGGCAATAATAAAAGAGTTATTATTATATTTCCTTGTTCATGATAATCGTTTATTATCCATGCTATAACTGTATTGATTGGAAACTCAAATACATGTGTGGATGAATAGACAGACTTTGTGTCCCTAGTGAGCCTCTACAGGACTAGCTCGTTGATCAAAGATGACCGCGGTTTCCAGGTCATAGACATGAGTTGTCATTTGATAACGGGATCACATCATTAGGAGAATGATGTGATGGACGAGACCCAAACGTTAAACATAGCTTTTGATCGTGTCAGTTATCGCTATAGTTTTCTGCATGTCAAGTATAAGTTCCTATGACTATGAGATCATGTAACTCACTGACACCGTAGGAGTGCTTTGTGTGTGCCAAACGTCACAACGTAACTGGGTGACTATAAAGGTACTCTACAGGTATCTCCGAGGGTGTCTGTTGAGTTGACATGGATCGAGACTGGGATTTGTCACTCCGTGTGACGG
>LR738714.1:494510485-494522126 GCA_902687465.1 Secale cereale | reverse complement strand
CTGGGCCCTCTCCTATGGCGCATGGGGGGCTGGCCCCTCCTAGGGCAGCCGCACCCCCTGGCTTTGGGGGCAAGGCACCTAGGGGGGGAAACCCTAGGGCCTGGCGCAGCCCTTGGCCGCCGCCCCCCCTCTGCCCTGGCCGCCGGCCCCCCTAGGGGAAACCCTAGGGCGCCCCCCTCTCCTCCTTCCCCCTATATATAGAGAGGTAGAGGAAGGGCAGCCAACACACGTTTGTGCCTCGGTGCTGCCCTCCCTCTCCCACAACATATTCGTCTTCCCGCGGTGCTTAGGCGAAGCCCTGCTGGAATCCTTCTCCACCATCACCACCACGCCGTCGTGCTGCCGGTCTCTCCATCAACCTCTCCTCCACCCCTTGCTGGATCAAGAAGGAGGAGACGTCCCCGAGCCGTACGTGTGAAGAACGCGGAGGCACCGTTGCTTCGGTGCTAGGATCTTCAGCGATCTGAACCGCGGCGAGTACGACTCCATCAACCGCGTTCTTAACGCTTCCGCTTAGCGATCTACAAGGGTACGTGGATCCAACTCTCCTCTCGTAGTAGCATCTCCTAGATTGATCTTGGTGAACGTAGGAAAAATTTTTGTTTCCCATGCAACGTTCCCCAACAGTGGCATCATGAGCTAGGATCTTGCGTAGATGCTTTCTCGAGTAGAACACAAAAGGGTTTATGGGCGTTGATGTTTAAATTGCTGCCCTCCTTAGTCTTTCTTGATTCAGCGGTATTATGGGATGAAGCGGCCCGGACCAACTTTACATGTCCACGTACATGAGACCGGTTCCATCGACAGACATGTGACTTTTGTTGCATAAGATGGCTGGCGGGTGTCTGTCTCTCCTATCTTAGTTGAATCGGAATAGAACAAGGCGGTCCTTGTAGAAGGTTAAATAGCAACTTGAATATCACCGTTGTGGCTTTGCGTAGGTAAGAAGCGTTCTTGCTAGATACCCATAGCAGCCACGTAAAACATGCAACAACAAATTAGAGGACGTCTAACTTGTTTTTGCAGGGTATGTATGTGATATGATATGGCCAATGACATGATGAGATATATTTGATGTATGAGATGATCATGTTGTAATAGTTAATATCGACTTGCATGTCGATGCATACGGCAACCGGCAGGAGCCATAGGGTTGTCTTTATTTTTTTGTATGACCTGCGTGTCAATCATTTAGCGCTTTGTAATGCTTTACTTTATCGCTAAACGGTAGCAATAGTAGTAAGAGCATGGTGGGCGCGCGACAACCCCGATGGCAACACGATGATGGAGATCATGATGATGGAGATCATGGTGTGGCGCCGGTGACGATGGAGATCATGCCGGTGCTTTGGAGATGGAGATCAAAAGCACGAGTTGATGGCCATATCATGTCACTTATGATTTGCATGTGATGTTAATCCTTTTATGCATCTTATTTTGCTTAGGACGACGGTAGCATTATAAGATGATCCTTCACTAAAATTTCAAGATAAAATTGTGTTCCCCCCGAGTGTGCGCCGTTGCGAAGGTTCGTCGTTTCGAAGCACCACGTGATGATCGGGTGTGATAGACTCTACGTTCGCATACAACGGGTGCAAGCCAGTTTTGCACATGCAGAACACTCGGGTTAGACTTGACGAGCCTAGCATGTACAGACATGGCCTCGGAACACGGAGGACCGAAAGGTCGAGCATGAGTCATATAGTAGATATGACCAACATGTTGATGTTCACCATTGACACCACCTCATCTCACGTGATGATCGGACTTGGGTTGGTGAATTTGGATCATGTCACGCTCGAATGACCAGAGGGATGTCAATTTGAGTGGGAGTTATAATTAATTTGATTAGGTAATAACTCACTTATCATGAACAATAGTCTAAAATGTCTTTGCAAATTTTTGGTTGTAGATGGCTCGCGCAGTAGCTCCCCTGAATTTTAATGCGTTCCTAGAGAAAGCTAAACTGAAAGATGATGGGAGCAACTTTGTGGACTGGCTCCGCAATCTGAGGATCATCCTCACAGCTGCCCAAAAGGTTTATGTCCTAAATGCACCGCTAGGTGACCCCCCCGCTCCTACAGCGCCTGCAGACGTTTTGAACGTCTGGCAGACACGTTCGGATGACTATTCGATAGTGCAGTGTGCCATGTTGTACGGCTTGGAAGGAGGACTTCAAAGGCGTTTTGAACGTCATGGTGCATATGAGATGTACCAGGAGTTGAAGTTCATCTTTGAAAAGAATGCTAAGATCGAGAGGTATGAGACCACCGATAAATTCTTTGCTTGCAAGATGGAGGAGAATTCGTCTGTCAGTGAGCACTTACTGAAGATGTCTGGGTACTATACCCGCATAGCTGATCTGGGACTTGTGTTCCCGGATGAGGCTATCATTGACAGAATTCTCCAGTCACTCCCTCCTAGCTACAAGAGCTTCGTGCAGCAGTATAACATGCAAGGGATGAACAAAACCATCGCCGAGCTGTTTTCGATGCTGAAAGTCGGTGAGGCAGACATCCAGAAGGAGTATCAAGTGTTGATGGTCAATAAAACCACCAGTTTCAAGAAGAATGGCAAGGGCAAGAAGGGTAACTCTAAGAAGGGTGGCAAAGCAGTTGCTAATCCAGTGAAGAAACCCAAGGCTGGGCCCAAGCCAGAGACTGAGTGTTTCTATTGCAAGGGGAACGGCCACTGGAAGCGGAACTGCCCCAAGTATCTGGCGGACAAGAAGGGGGCCAACAACAACAAAGGTATATGTGATATACATGTTATTGATGTGTACCTTACCAACTCTCGTTGTAGTGCCTGGGTATTTGATACCGGTTCGGTTGCTCACATTTGCAACTCTAAACAGGAACTGCGGAATAAACGGAGGCTGGCGAAGGACGAAGTGACGATGCGCGTGGGAAATTGATACGGTGTATCCTAGGGCCATCCCCATGGACCCTCCTTCACCCCCTCAAGTGCCTCAAGGACCGATGACACGTGCCCGTACTAGAGCTTTCGAGACCGAGGTGACGTGATACAGGGCGGAACCCTAATCAGCGGATCTTTCACGTTTGGAGGTTGGCACACGATGAACACGGGGAAAACACGGAGAAAGATGGGGAGAACACAAGAGAGAACACTCAAATCAACACGGAAGCAATCACACAAATGCTAGATTCGCGATACAAGGTTGAGATCCATGATCCAAAGTCAACAACGGTGATACAGATAGTCTTCTCCCGGAGGAGGTCTTGATATCCCGGGGGATCTTCTCCGATGTGGGAGGTCCTGAATCCGAAGTGGATCTTCTCCGTAGAGGCGCACCGGTCTCGTGGGAGAAATCCACACAAGTGTCAAATGAGCTAAACCACAGCTAACCCTAAACGGAATGAGGAGAGGAGTATATATAGTCTACGGGGCGAATGGGTACATGGGCCTCGGCCCAGGGGCTGCACGCAGGCAGATCAGGGGCCGGATGTCCGGGCGACGGCCCGGATGTCCGGGTCTTCGAAGGGTGCCGGACGTCCGGGACGAGGAGCCGGATGTCCGGGCTGGAGAGGTCAGGTTTCGGGCGCTCTCTGGACAGAGGCGCCGGATTTCCGGGCCCGGGGCCGGATGTCCGGGCCATGCTTGGCCGGATGTCCGGGCCCTGGCCGGATGTCCGGGCCCTGTAGCTTCAGTTGCTGCTGGCCTTCTGTAGTTGATGGCCCAGGTGCCGGATGTCCGGGCCATGGGGCCGGATGTCCGGGGCCTGGAGCTTCCTTCTGCCCTTCTCGATGGATCAGTTCGTCCGTGGCCTTGGGGACTTGTCCATCTTCACGCTCTTCTCCGAAGCGGTCTCCTTCACACCTGAGCACACAAAGCACACTCGCTTGAGGTAGCAACCATGTCTCGCAAGATTCATAAGGAAGTTGGGCTAGGAGTGACGTCACCTCGGTCTCGAAAGCTCTAGCACGAGCACGTGTCATCGGTCCTTGAGGCACTTGAGGGGGTGAAGGAGGGTCCATGGTGATGGCCCTAGGATACACCGTATCAAAGTAGTTGGTCACGGGATTATGTATTACGGTAACGAGTAAAGAGACTTGCCGGTAACGAGATTGAACTAGGTATAGAGATACCGACGATCGAATCTCGGGCAAGTAACATACCGACGAGACAAAGGGAACTGTATACGGGATTGCCTGAATCCTTGACATCGTGGTTCATCCGATGAGATCATCGAGAAACATGTAGGAACCAATATGGGTATCCAGATCCCGCTATTGGTTATTGACCTGGGAGTGTCTCGGTCATGTCTACATGGTTTCCGAACCCGCAGGGTCTACACACTTAACGTTCGGTGACGCTAGGGTTGTTAGTGAGAAAAGTGTATGGTTACCGAAGGTTGTTCGGAGTCCCGGATGAGATCCCGGACATGACGAGGGTCTCCGGAATGGTCCGGAGACGAAGATTGATATATAGGATGAAAGGTTTCGGAGTCCGGAAGTGTTCCGGGGAGCATCGGGAAATCGGCGGAGTACCGGAAAGGGTTTCGGGGGGTCCGGAAGAAGTTCTGGGCCTAATGGGCCACAAGGGGGGACACCACAGCCCTCAGGGGGCTGTGCGCCCCCCCTGGGCCCTCTCCTTGTGCGCCAAGGGAGGTGGGACCCCCTAGGGTGGCCGCACCCCCTTAGCCTTGGGGGGCAAGGCACCTAGGGGGGGAAACCCTAGGGCCAGCCTTGGCCGCCGCCCCTCCCCTTGCCCTGGCCGCCGGCCCCCTAGGGGAAACCCTAGGGCGCCCCTCACCTCTCCACCCCCCCTATATATAGTGAGGCAAAGGGAGGGCAGCAAACACAAGTTCGTGCCTCGGCGCTGCCCTCCCTCTCCCATAACATCTTCTTCTCCCGCGGTGCTTAGGCGAAGCCCTGCTGGAATTCTTCTACACCATCACCACCACGCCGTCGTGCTGCCGGTTCTCCATCAACCTCTCCTCCACCCCTTGCTGGATCAAGAAGGAGGAGACGTCCCCGAGCCGTACGTGTGAAGAACGCGGAGGCACCGTTGCTTCGGTGCTTGGATCTTCAGCGATCTGAATCGCGGCGAGTACGACTCCATCAACCGCGTTCTTAACGCTTCCGCTTAGCGATCTACAAGGATATGTGGATCCTACTCTCCCCTCGTAGTTGCATCTACTAGATTGATCTTGGTGAACGTAGAGAAAAATTTTTGTTTTCCATGCAACGTTCCCCAACAGTGGTATCAGAGCTAGGATCTTGCGTAGATGCTTTCTCGAGTAGAACACAAAAGGGTTTGTGGCGTTGATGTTTAAATTGCTGCCCTCCTTAGTCTTTCTTGATTCAGCGGTATTATAGGATGAAGCGGCCCGGACCAACTTTACATGTCCACGTACATGAGACCGGTTCCATCGACAGACATGTGACTTTTGTTGCATAAGATGGCTGGCGGGTGTCTGTCTCTCCTATCTTAGTTGAATCGGAATAGAACAAGGCGGTCCTTGTAGAAGGTTAAATAGCAACTTGAATATCACCGTTGTGGTTTTGCGTAGGTAAGAAGCGTTCTTGCTAGATACCCATAGCAGCCACATAAAACATGCAACAACAAATTAGAGGACGTCTAACTTGTTTTTGCAGGGTATGTATGTGATATGATATGGCCAATGACATGATGAGATATATTTGATGTATGAGATGATCATGTTGTAATAGTTAATATCGACTTGCATGTCGATGCATACGGCAACCGGCAGGAGCCATAGGGTTGTCTTTAATTTTTGTATGACCTGCGTGTCAATCATTAAGCGCTTTGTAATGCTTTACTTTATCGCTAAACGGTAGCAATAGTAGTAAGAGCATGGTGGGCGCGCGACAACCCCGATGGCGACACGATGATGGAGATCATGGTGTGGCGCCGGTGACGATGGAGATCATGCCGGTGCTTTGGAGATGGAGATCAAAAGCACGAGTTGATGGCCATATCATGTCACTTATGATTTGCATGTGATGTTAATCCTTTTATGCATCTTATTTTGCTTAGGACGACGGTAGCATTATATGATGATCCTTCACTAAAATTTCAAGATAAAATTGTGTTCCCCCCGAGTGTGCGCCGTTGCGAAGGTTCGTCGTTTCGAAGCACCACGTGATGATCGGGTGTGATAGACTCTACGTTCGCATACAACGGGTGCAAGCCAGTTTTGCACATGCAGAACACTCGGGTTAGACTTGACGAGCCTAGCATGTACAGACATGGCCTCGGAACACGGAGGACCGAAAGGTCGAGCATGAGTCATATAGTAGATATGATCAACATGTTGATGTTCACCATTGACACCACCTCATCTCACGTGATGATCGGACTTGGGTTGGTGAATTTGGATCATGTCACGCTCGAATGACCAGAGGGATGTCAATTTGAGTGGGAGTTATAATTAATTTGATTAGGTAATAACTCACTTATCATGAACAATAGTCTAAAATGTCTTTGCAAATCTTTTGTTGTAGATGGCTCGCGCAGTAGCTCCCCTGAATTTTAATGCGTTCCTAGAGAAAGCTAAACTGAAAGATGATGGGAGCAACTTTGTGGACTGGCTCCGCAATCTAAGGATCATCCTCACAGCTGCCCAAAAGGTTTATGTCCTAAATGCACCGCTAGGTGAACCCCCCGCTCCTACAGCCACTGCAGACGTTTTGAACGCCTGGCAGTCGCGTTCGGATGACTATTCGATAGTGCAGTGTGCCATGTTGTACGGCTTGGAAGGAGGACTTCAAAGGCGTTTTGAACGTCATGGTGCATATGAGATGTACCAGGAGTTGAAGTTCATCTTTGAAAAGAATGCTAAGATCGAGAGGTATGAGACCACCGATAAATTCTTTGCTTGCAAGATGGAGGAGAATTCGTCTGTCAGTGAACACTTACTGAAGATGTCTGGGTACTATACCCGCATAGCTGATCTGGGACTTGTGTTCCCGGATGAGGCTATCATTGACAGAATTCTCCAGTCACTCCCGCCAAGCTACAAGAGCTTCGTGCAGCAGTACAACATGCAAGGGATGAATAAAACCATCGCCGAGCTGTTTTCAATGCTGAAAGTCGCTGAGGCAGACATCCAGAAGGAGTATCAAGTGTTGATGGTCAATAAAACCACCAGTTTCAAGAAGAATGGCAAGGGCAAGAAGGGTAACTCTAAGAAGGGTGGCAAAGCAGTTGCTAATCCAGTGAAGAAACCCAAGGCTGGGCCCAAGCCCGAGACTGAGTGTTTCTATTGCAAGGGGAACGGCCACTGGAAGCGGAACTGCCCCAAGTATCTGGCGGACAAGAAGGGGGCCAACAACAACAAAGGTATATGTGATATACATGTTATTGATGTGTACCTTACCAACTCTCGTTGTAGTGCCTGGGTATTTGATACCGGTTCGGTTGCTCACATTTGCAACTCTAAACAGGAACTGCGGAATAAACGGAGGCTGGCGAAGGACGAAGTGACGATGCGCGTGGGAAATGGTTCCAAGGTTGATGTGATCGCCGTCGGCACGCTCGCTCTTCGATTACCATCGGGATTAGTTATGAACCTGAATAATTGTTATTTAGTGCCTGCGTTAAGCATGAACATTATATCTGGATCTTATTTATTGCGAGACGGTTACTCATTTAAATCAGAGAATAATGGTTGTTCTATTTATATGAGTAATATCTTTTATGGTCATGCACCCGAAGTTAGGGGTTTATTCTTATTGAATCTCGATAATGATGATACACATGTTCATAACATTGATGCCAAAAGATGTAGAGTTGATAATGATAATACCACTTTCTTGTGGCACTGCCGTCTGGGTCATATCGGCGTGAAACGCATGAGGAAGCTCCATGCTGATGGACTTTTGGAGTCTCTTGATTTTGAATCACTTGACACGTGCGAGCCGTGCCTCATGGGCAAGATGACAAGGACCCCGTTTTCAGGGACAATGGAACGGGCAAGTGACTTATTGGAAATCATACATACTGATGTGTGCGGTCCGATGAGTGTGACGCCGCGCGGTGGATATCGTTATTTTCTCACCTTCACTGACGACTTAAGTAGATATGGGTATATTTACTTAATGAAGCATAAGTCTGAAACTTTTGAAAAGTTCAAGCAATTTCAGAGTGAAGTTGAAAATCATCGTAACAAGAAGATCAAGTTCCTACGATCTGATCGAGGAGGAGAATATCTGAGTTATGAGTTTGGTGATCACTTAAGAAAATGTGGAATTGTTTCACAGTTGACGCCACCCGGAACACCACAGCGTAATGGTGTGTCCGAACGTCGTAATCGAACCCTATTAGATATGGTACGTTCTATGATGTCTCTTGCCGATTTGCCACTATCGTTTTGGGGATATGCGTTAGAGACAGCTGCATTCACTTTAAATAGGGCTCCATCTAAGTCCGTTGAGACAACACCGTATGAACTGTGGTTTGGTAAGAAACCTAAGTTGTCTTTTCTCAAGGTTTGGGGTTGCGATGCTTATGTCAAAAGGCTTCAGCCAGAAAAGCTCGAACCCAAAGCGGACAAATGTGTCTTCATAGGATACCCAAAAGAAACAGTTGGGTACACCTTCTATCTCAGATCCGAGGGCAAAGTGTTTGTCGCTAAGAACGGGTCCTTTCTCGAGAAAGAGTTTCTCTCGAAAGAATTGAGTGGGAGGAAGGTAGAACTTGATGAGGTTATTGAAACTCTGCTTCAACCAGAGAGTAGCGCAGCGCAGAAAGATGTTTTTGTGAAGCCTGCAGAGGTTGAAGAGGAAGCCAATGATGATGATCAAGGAGCTTCTGATCAAGTTACTACCGAACCTCGTAGGTCGACAAGGGTACGCACTGCACCTGAGTGGTATGGTAACCCTGTCTTGGAGGTCATGTTGTTAGACAACGGTGAACCTACGAGCTATGGAGAAGCGATGGTGGGCCCGGATTCCGACAAATGGTTAGAGGCCATGAAATCCGAGATGGGATCCATGTATGAAAACAAAGTATGGACTTTGGAAGTATTACCTGAAGGGCGGAAGGCCATTCAGAATAAATGGATTTTTAAGAGGAAGACGGACGCTGACGGTAATGTCACCGTGTATAAAGCTCGACTTGTGGCAAAGGGTTTTTCACAAGTTCAAGGGATTGACTACGATGAGACTTTCTCACCCGTAGCGATGCTTAAATCCGTCCGAATCATGTTGGCAATAGCTGCATATTTCGATTATGAAATTTGGCAGATGGATGTCAAAACAGCGTTCCTTAACGGTTTTCTTAAGGAAGAGTTGTATATGATGCAACCGGAAGGTTTTGTCGATCCAGAGAATGCTGACAAAGTATGCAGGCTCCAGCGTTCCATTTATGGGCTGGTGCAGGCATCTCGGAGTTGGAATCTTCGCTTTGATGAGGTGATCAAAGCGTTTGGGTTTGTACAAGTTTACAATGAAGCTTGTATTTACAAGAAAGTGAGTGGGAGCTCTATAGCGTTTCTAATATTATATGTGGATGACATATTGCTGATTGGAAACAATATAGAATTTTTGGATAGCGTGAAGGGATATTTGAACAAGAGTTTTTCGATGAAGGATCTCGGTGAAGCTGCTTTCATATTGGGCATCAAGATCTATAGAGATAGATCAAGACGCTTGATAGGACTTTCACAAAGTACATACCTTGATAAAGTTTTGAAGAAGTTCAAAATGGATCAATCCAAGAAGGGGTTCTTGCCGGTATTGCAAGGTACAAAGTTGAGTAAGACTCAATGCCCAGTGACTGCGGAAGATAGAGAAAAGATGAGTGTCGTCCCCTATGCTTCAGCCATAGGCTCTATCATGTATGCTATGCTGTGCACAAGACCAGATGTCAGCCTTGCCATAAGTATGGCCGGAAGGTTTCAAAGTAATCCTGGTATGGATCACTGGACAGCGGTCAAGAATATCCTAAAGTACCTGAAAAGGACTAAGGAGATGTTTCTCGTTTATGGAGGTGATCAAGAGCTCGTCGTAAAGGGTTACGTCGATGCAAGCTTTGACACTGATCCGGATGACTCTAAGTCTCAAACCGGATACGTATATATTCTCAACGGGGGAGCGGTAAGCTGGTGCAGTTCCAAGCAGAGCGTGGTAGCTGATTCTACATGTGAAGCGGAGTATATAGCTGCCTCGGAGGCGGCAAAGGAAGGTGTCTGGATGAAGGAGTTCATGACAGATCTTGGAGTTGTGCCTAGTGCATTGAACCCAATGACTCTGCTCTGTGACAACACTGGTGCCATTGCTCTAGCCAAGGAACCAAGGTTTCACAAGAGGACCAGACACATAAAGCGACGCTTCAATTCCATCCGCGATTCGGTCAAGGAGGAGGACATAAATATTTGCAAAGTACACACGGATTTGAATGTTGCAGATCCGTTGACTAAGCCTCTTCCACGGGCTAAGCATGATCAACACCAAGACTCTATGGGTGTTAGATTCATTACCTTGTAATGCTAGATTATTGACTCTAGTGCAAGTGGGAGACTGTTGGAAATATGCCCTAGAGGCAATAATAAAAGAGTTATTATTATATTTCCTTGTTCATGATAATCGTTTATTATCCATGCTATAACTGTATTGATTGGAAACTCAAATACATGTGTGGATGAATAGACAGACTTTGTGTCCCTAGTGAGCCTCTACAGGACTAGCTCGTTGATCAAAGATGACCGCGGTTTCCAGGTCATAGACATGAGTTGTCATTTGATAACGGGATCACATCATTAGGAGAATGATGTGATGGACGAGACCCAAACGTTAAACATAGCTTTTGATCGTGTCAGTTATCGCTATAGTTTTCTGCATGTCAAGTATAAGTTCCTATGACTATGAGATCATGTAACTCACTGACACCGTAGGAGTGCTTTGTGTGTGCCAAACGTCACAACATAACTGGGTGACTATAAAGGTACTCTACAGGTATCTCCGAGGGTGTCTGTTGAGTTGACATGGATCGAGACTGGGATTTGTCACTCTGTGTGACGGAGAGGTATCTCCGGGCCCACTCGGTAATACGTCATCTCAATGAGCTCAAAGTGACTAAGTAGTTGGTCACGGGATTATGTATTACGGTAACGAGTAAAGAGACTTGCCGGTAACGAGATTGAACTAGGTATAGAGATACCGACGATCGAATCTCGGGCAAGTAACATACCGACGAGACAAAGGGAACTGTATACGGGATTGCCTGAATCCTTGACATCGTGGTTCATCCGATGAGATCATCGAGAAACGTGTGGGAACCAATATGGGTATCCAGATCCCGCTATTGGTTATTGACCTGGGAGTGTCTCGGTCATGTCTACATGGTTTCCGAACCCGCAGGGTCTACACACTTAAGGTTCGGTGACGCTAGGGTTGTTAGTGAGAACAGTGCATGGTTACCGAAGGTTGTTCGGAGTCCCGGATGAGATCCCGGACGTGACGAGGGTCTCCGGAATGATCCGGGGACGAAGATTGATATATAGGATGAAAGGTTTCGGAGTCCGGAAGTGTTCCGGGGAGCATCAGGAAATCGGCGGATTACCGAAAAGGGTTTCGGGGGTCCCGGAAGTGGTTCTGGGCCTAATGGGCCACAAAGGGGGGACACCACAGCCCTCATAGGGCTGTGCGCCCCCCCC
>LR738714.1:494461526-494510475 GCA_902687465.1 Secale cereale | reverse complement strand
CTGGGCCCTCTCCTATGGCGCATGGGGGGCTGGCCCCTCCTAGGGCAGCCGCACCCCCTGGCTTTGGGGGCAAGGCACCTAGGGGGGGAAACCCTAGGGCCTGGCGCAGCCCTTGGCCGCCGCCCCCCCTCTGCCCTGGCCGCCGGCCCCCCTAGGGGAAACCCTAGGGCGCCCCCCTCTCCTCCTTCCCCCTATATATAGAGAGGTAGAGGAAGGGCAGCCAACACACGTTTGTGCCTCGGTGCTGCCCTCCCTCTCCCACAACATATTCGTCTTCCCGCGGTGCTTAGGCGAAGCCCTGCTGGAATCCTTCTCCACCATCACCACCACGCCGTCGTGCTGCCGGTCTCTCCATCAACCTCTCCTCCACCCCTTGCTGGATCAAGAAGGAGGAGACGTCCCCGAGCCGTACGTGTGAAGAACGCGGAGGCACCGTTGCTTCGGTGCTAGGATCTTCAGCGATCTGAATCGCGGCGAGTACGACTCCATCAACCGCGTTCTTAACGCTTCCGCTTAGCGATCTACAAGGGTACGTGGATCCAACTCTCCTCTCGTAGTAGCATCTCCTAGATTGATCTTGGTGAACGTAGGAAAAATTTTTGTTTCCCATGCAACGTTCCCCAACACAACATTGGTGATCATGTCTATCTCCGTGTTTCTCCGATGAAAGGAACCCAAAGATTCGGTATCAAAGGAAAGCTTGCTCCTAGATACGTCGGGCCTTTCAAGATCCTTGGCAAAAGAGGCGATCTAGCCTATCAACTTGAGCTCCCTTCCAACTTCGCCAATGTTCATGATGTGTTCCATGTGTCTCAACTCCGCAAATGCTTCAAGGCACCTGAACGCATGATTCCGTTTGAAGAGATTGATCTTCAACAAGATTTGTCCTACCGAGAGCATCCCGTTGCTATTCTCTAAGAAACCGAGCGCAAGACCCGCAACAAGTCCATCAAATTCTTGAAAGTCAAGTGGTCACACCATACCGACCAAGCTACGTGGGAACGAGAAGATCATCTTCGTTCGAAGTACCCTTCCTTTTTCCAGTCCTAGATCTCGGGACGAGATCTTTTTGTAGTAGAGGAGAGTTTGTAATGCCCCGGATGTAATACTTTCCCTTTTGGGCATATAATATATCTCTGGCTTCATCAATTCCATTTCGGGTTCTTTGTCTTTCGGGTTTTCATCGTTTTGTTGCGTGCGTGTGTTCATTCATTCATATCATGTAGTCATGTGCATCGCATTGCATTTGTGTTGTCGGTTGCATCCGGTCCCACGCGTTCCTTCCCGTTGTCCGTTTCGCGTTCCGGAGCTCCCTCACGTGTCTGTGGCGTCCCATAGGCCTACTTTGGTGTTTGGCCGTGTAACGTTACCGGTTTGGCGCGAGACTTGTCGTGTGTTGTTGTTTTGGTGTGTGTAACCCGCCTGTCAAATCTCGTCGCGTTTCGAGTCCGTTTGCTACCCCAACAGTTATTCTCGTGGGCTCAAAGTGCCTCCACTTTGAGGCCCAAGACACCCCTCCTCCAGCCCACCAACCACTCCTAGCACTTCTATCATCTAGGCCATCCAAATCTGATCGTGTGGCCGAAAACCGCACTCCATTTGGGCAACCCTAGCTCCTTGTGCCTATATATTTGTCCACTCCCCCAAATTTTGCCCCAAATCAAGGAAACCCTAGCCCCCACTTCATCCCCTTCCTCCAGCCACCACCACCTCGCCGGAGACTTCGCCGGAGTTCGCCGGAGCACCTCCTCTCCACCCTCCTCTCACCTCACCGCCACTCCTCACCGTCCCCACCGTGTTAAGCCACCTCCAACCGCCTGGGATCCCGCAGGTCGCGCAGCCCTGCCGTTTCCATCGAAGCCCGCCGCAGCCAGCGTCCAGATCAGTCGCCGTCGCCGTTTTCCCTTCGCTGGATCGGATCGGGCACGAGGCCCCGATCCAGATCGAGCCGCCCCCTCCGAGCGTTGACCGTCGCGCCTCCAGGCCCGATCGCCAGGCGCCCGAGGTCGCCCGAGCCGGCCTCCCTCCTTCGCTGGGCCGAAGCCGCCCGAGGCCCACGCCACCGCAGCCGCATCGCCACGCTCCCGCTTCGCCCCACCAGATCTCCCTCCTGGGTCGCAGCTCCCCACCGGCCCATCTCGCCAGATCGCCTCCCGCCGCTCGGGCCGAGGTCCCCCGCCAGGCCGCCTCGCCTCTCCTCCCGCGGGCCGCCGCCGCCAGAGGCCTAGGTCCGCGCCGCCCCAGCCGGGCCTTCGCCAGCCTCGCACGGGCCGACGTCGGCGGGCCTCCAGGCCGCTTCCCCACAAGCCGCAAGCGGGCCGCGCCAGGCTCCCACTCCGCCGCGCCGCGGGCCTCCAGCCGCCGCAGATCCGCGGGCCGAGGCCCGTTGACCGATTTTTCTCCAGATCTGAAGGTTGCCCCCAGTTTTCCACGAAGTCCCAGTTTTTCCTTCTCTGATGCAATATTAGAACTGTGATAACTTTTTGTGTGGTACTTCGTTTTGCGCAAATGACATGTCCAGACGTTCGTGGTGACTAGCACTACGTTTCATCCCATTGTGCCATGCATGTTTGAGATCATCTAGATGCTTATTTTTCTGTTGCAAGAGTGCATCCCGATATAAACTGCTGTTAGTGACGTTTTTATGCCATCTTTGCATAGTGATATCTTTTAGCTCGTTTATCCAATTGATGCAAATAACATGTCCACGTGTTCGTCTTGCCATGCTCTACATGTTGTTTGTGTTAGGTTGCATGATAGATTTAATCTTGCCATGGTTATCCTCGTTGCAAAGTGCTATGTGGCTGTTTAGTGGTTTAACTTGTTATGAGATGCCATCTTGTGGAGCTCATTGCTATTGTTGTATTCATCTCCATGATGCATGCTTACATGTTTTGGGATCATCATCATGTGTAATTTGATGTGGTGCTTACCACTTGCCATGTTTAGTTTTGAGGTGACTTAAACTTGCTCTCGAAGATGCCATGATGAAACTGCAGTTTTAACACTTGGTGGAATTTCACTAAGTCTGGAATCTGTAATTTCCAGATGCCATGTTTGCTTGCTGTTCTAGGACAAACCATGATAGTTTTGGGGTGACTCTTGATGGTTCCTTGTAGTATATATTGTTGGCTTTCCATTCATGCTTTCACATGCTTATTTGAGTGGCTGTAGCATATTTAACTTTTGCTCCAAAGTTGCAATAAATTACTGCTGTCAGGATTTTGTTGTCAAGTTCGATATGTCCAAGCTTGTTGCTATTGATCCGTGGCTCCTTTGGGGGTGCACCTTTGGACTTATTTGCTGTAGGATATGTCTAGTTTATGTTCATGCTCTTTGACATGATGGTTGAGTGCGGTAGCTTATTTATCTAGTGCTTCGAAGTTGCTATGTGGCTGTAATTTTCAGCTTTCGCATATTTCTTGTTTCGGGCATAACTTTTAGCCCGTAGCTCCGATTGCAGCGAGTCTTATATGAAACTTGATTGATTTTCCGTGTAGATTCATAATATGCTATTGTTATCATGTTTTGAAGCTTTTCGCTTGAGTGCTATTTTCCGTGCTCCGTGTGCTCTCATAGTGCATCCATCATGCATCCATCATTTGGTGTGCGCATTGCATCTTGTTGATTCGTGCCTTGTGTGATTGTATTGTTTAGAGCCGGAAGCTGAGACCGAATACGAGTACGACCACGAGGTTACCAACAAGGTTGAGCACGAGGACCCTTCTTACGATCCGTACGATAACTCTTCAGGCAAGATGACCGAACCCCGATAACACTACTATCTTTGCCTATTGCTAGAGTATCGCTCTATAGTTTTGCCTCGATGCCCATGTTTTTCCTGTCAGCCTCCTACTTGTAACCATGACCATGTTTAACCACCCTACCTATGCAAACCGTTGATTGGCTAAGTACGCTTCGCTCAGCCCTTCTTATAGCATTGCTAGTTGCAGGTGAAGATTGAAGATGCTTGCTTCATGTTGAAGTTTGTTGGGTTATATCACACTATATAATGCTTAAAATGAAATCATCTATATATTCGCAATGGGTGGAAGGCTAAGCCTTTTGCTTGGTGATTTGTTCCACTCATGCCGCTAGGAACCGTTTAAACCGGTGTTATGTTCCTTGATTATGCGTTCCTAACACGGTTGGGGTTATGGGACCCCCTCGATAAACCGCTAAGTGCTAAGTCTTTTCCAGCAAGTCCCAACATTGGTACTATTCGCCTAAACAACTAAAACTTACCGAGGGAGTAATTAACCCGAGGATTAATTAATTCACCCCCCCTGGGCCAGTGCTCGATTTGAGTGTTGGTCCAAACTAGAGTCACTTGCGGATGCCACCCAGTTCGTTGGGATCTTCGGTATCTGTACGTAGCGCTCATCCGGTCGTGGCCTAAGACTAGATACGCGCGGCTACTATCAGGGTGTCGGCACGCCGGGAGGATTTGCTGGATTAGCCTTACCTTAGTTCGGAGTATCTTGAGCACGGGATTCCGAGAATACTCGGGTCTTCCCACCTTGGAGTTGCGACTCCGCGGATCGTGGGCTTGTCATGGGCCAAGTTGGAACACCCCTGCAGGGTTATGAACTTTCGAAAGCCGTGCCAGTGGTTATGTGGTAGATGGGAGCTTGTTAATATCCGGTTGTAGAAAACTTGACACATTGTTCTAATACACTACCAGCGTGTGTACCGTGACTGTCAATTTTCGAATAGGGATTCGGGAGTTGAACACGGTGGGGTTATGTTTGTTGAGCTTTAGCTAGGATCACTTCGTGATCATCTCTCGACCGAGGCACTTCTCTTCTCGCACTTTTCACGTAAGCTAGTGCTAGTTGCTGCTGCAGACTCTTATTCTTTTCTTCAGCCTTATCCTCTCCCAAGGCTTAAATAGTCATGTTACCCGGGAACGGGATTGCTGAGTCCTCTGTGGCTCACAGTTACTTCACCACACCAGATGCAGGTCTGATGGTGAGCTATCCAGGTGATGGCACCGAGCTAGACTGGGAGTACGACGAGGAGCGTAGTCGTTACTATGTTCGTTATCCTGATGATCAGTAGTGGAGCCTTCTACTAGGAATCGATCCGACCTGTGGATTTAAATTATGTTTGGTATCTTGTCTTTTGGATTTTACCCTTAGATTGGCTGTGATGTTCTTTTGTATGATGATTGAGATATGTATTGTATTTGTGTGACGTGGCGAGTGTAAGCCAACTATTTTATGTTTTCCATCCCCATCTTTTACATGAGTTGTGCAAAGATACCAAACTTGCGATCATTCTAGCATGGGGTTATGTCTCTAAGTCGTGCCTCGACACGTAGGAGATATAGTCCCATCCTGGGCATTACATCATGCCCATGGATACTTGAGGTGACAATGGAGTATCTAGGTGACATTAGGGTTTTTGGTTGATTTGTGTCTTAAGGTGTTATTCTAGTACGAACTCTAGGATAGATTGAACAGAAATAATAGCTTCGTGTTATTTTACTACGGACTCTTGAATAGATCGATCAGAAAGAACAACTTTGAGGTAGTTTCATACCCTACCATAATCTCTTCATTTGTTCTCCGTTATTAGTGACTTTGGAGTGACTCCTTGTTGCATGTTGAAGGATTGTTATATGATCTAATTATGTTATCCTTGTTGAGAGAACTTCACTAGTGAAAGTATGAACCCTAGGCCTTGTTTCAACGCATTGCAATACCGTTTATGCTCACTTTTAATATTAGTTACCTTGTTGTTTTTGTATTTTCATATTACAAAAACCTATATCTACCATCCATATTGCACTTGTATCACCATCTCTTCGCCGAACTAGTGCACCTATACAATTTGCCATTGTATCGGGTGTGTTGGGGACACAAGAGACTCTTCGTTATTTGGTTGCAGGGTTGTTTGAGAGAGACCATCTTCATCCTACGCCTCCCATGGATTGATAAACCTTAGGTCATCCACTTGAGGGAAATTTGCTACTGTCCTACAAACCTCTGCACTTGGAGGCCCAACAACGTCTATAAGAAGAAGGTTGTGTAGTAGACATCAAGCTCTTTCTTGGCGCCATTGCCGAGGAGGTGAGTGCTTGAAGGTATATCTTTAGATCTTGCAATCAAATCTTTTAGTTTCTTGTTTTATCACTAGTTTAGTTTATAAAAGAAAACTACAAAAAAATGGAATTAAGGTTACCTCATATGCTTAATCTTTTTAATATCTTTCGTGAAAATGATGGAAAGGAAAATTGTGCTCAAGTACTAGAAGAAGAATTACATAGAATGCTTGGCATAAAATATGTGCATGATGAGCATGATTGCAATGTTGTTAGTGTGAATTCTTCGAATGTCCATGATGCTAATGATATGCAAAGCCACAATCTTGGGGAATTCTATGTTTGATGAAGATGATATTTGTCCCCCAAGTTTTGATGAGCAAATTTATTATGATGAAAGCATGCCTCCTATTTATGATGATTATTGTGATGACACGTATGCTATAAAGAATAAAGATAATCATGAAACTTGTCATCATGATTTTAATTTTCAATTGGATTATGCTTCACATGATAGTTATTTTGTTGAATTTGCTCCTCCCATTATTCCGAATGAGAAGAATTTTGCTTACGATGGGAGTAGTAAAATTTCTATGCTTATGGATCATAAAAATAATGCTTTATGTGATGTTTATATTGTTGAATTCATTCATGATGCTATTGAAAATTATTATGAGAGAGGATCATATGCTTGTAGGAATTGCAATAATATCAAGTTTCCTCTCTATGTGCTTAAAGTTTTGTAGTTATGCTTGTTTTGCCTTCCTTTGCTAGTTGATTGTTGTCCCATAAGTTGTTTGCTCACAAAATCCCTATGCATAGGAAGTAGGTTAGACTTAAATGTGCTAGTCATATTCTTCATGATGCTCTCTTTATGTTTCAATTCTTATCTTTCATGCGAGCATCATTGAAATCATCATGCCTAGCTAAAAGGCATTAAAGAAAAGCGCTTGTTGGGAGACACCCAATATTTACCCCTACTTTTTTTGTGTGTGCACATGATTAAGCTACTGTAGTAATCATGTTTTATAGCTTTTGCTTCAATAAAGTGCCAAGTAGAACCTTTGAGAAGACTGGGTGAAATCTTTGCGATCTTGCTGTAAAAAACAGAAATTTTAGCGCTCACGAGATTAGCTACCATTTCTTACTGGAGAGTGTTTTTTAGTTGATTCTTTTTGCAGATGATTAATAGACAAATTCCTCACGTCCACCAATTTATTTCAGAATTTTTAGAGTTACAGAAGTATTCAATAGTTATAGATTACTACAGAATGTTCTATTTTTTACAGATTCTGTTTTCTATGTGTTGTTTGCTTGTTTTGATGAATCTATGAGTAGTATCGGAGGGTATGAACCATAGAGAAGTTGGAATACATTAGATATTATACCAATATGAATTTAGAATGAGTTTACAACAGTACCTAAGTGGTGGTTTTATTTTCTTATACTAACGGAGCTTACGAGTTTTCTGTTGAGTTTTGGGTTGTGAAGTTTTCAAGTTTTGGGTAAAGATTCGATGGACTATGGAATAAGGAGTGGCAAGAGCCTAAGCTTGGGGATTCCCAAGGCACCCCAAGGTAAAATTCAAGGACAACCAAAAGCCTAAGCTTGGGGATGCCCCGGGAAGGCATCCCCTCTTTCATCTTCGTTCATCGGTAACTTTACTTGAGGCTATATTTTTATTCACCACATGATATGTGTTTTGCTTGGAGCATCATTTTGTTTTGTTTTGTTTTGCTTGCTGTTTGAATAATATCCCAGGATCTGAAATTCTTAAATGTTAGAGAGTCTTCACATAGTTACATAATTATTCAACTACTCATTGATCCTCACTTATATCCTTCGGAGTAGTTTGTCTTTTCCTCTAGTGCTTCACTTATATCTTTTTAGAGCACGGTGGTGGTTTTATTTTGAAGAAATAGATGAACTCTCATGCTTCACTTATATTATTTTGGGAGTCTCTTAGAACAGCATGGTAATGTTCTTTGGTTATAAAATTAGTCCTAATATGATAGGCATCCAAGAGGGATATAATAAAAACTTTCATATAAAGTGCATTGAATACTATGAGAAGTTTGATGCTTGATGCTTGTTTTGAGATATGAGGATGGTGATATTAGAGTCATGCTAGTGGAGTAATTGTGAATTTTAGAAACACTTGTGTTAAAGTTTGTGATTCCCGTAGCATGCACGTATGGTGAACCGTTATGTGATGAAGTTGAAGCATTATTTATTTATTGAGTGTCATCCTTTGGGTGGAGGTCGGGATCGCACGATGGTTAACTCCTACCAACCCTTCCCCTAGGAGCATGCGTTGAATACTTTGTTTTGATAACTTGTAGATTTTTGCAATAAGTATGTGAGTTCTTTATGACTATTGTTGAGTCCATGGATTATACGCACTCTCACCCTTCCGCCATTGCTAGCCTATCTTATACCGCGCAACTTTCGCCGGTACCATAAACCCACCATATACCTTCCTCAAAACAGCCATCGTACCTACCTATCATGGCATTTCCATAGCCATTCTGAGATATATTGCCATGCAACTTTCCACCGTTCCGTTCATATGGCACGCTTCATCATTGTCATTCACATAGAGTCATACTTTGTTCTAGCTTCGAGTTGTAAGTAAATAAAAGTGTGATGATCTTCATTTCTAGAGCATTGTCCCAGTGAGGAAATGATGATGGAGACTATGACTCCCCCACAAGTCGGGATGAGACTCCGGACGTAAGAAAAAAAGAGGCCATAAAAAAGGGGAAAAAAAGAGAAAAGGCCCAAATAAAAAAATAAAAAAATGAGAGAAAAAGAGAGAAGGGACAATGTTACTATCCTTTTTCCACACTTGTGCTTCAAAATAGCACCATGATCTTCATGATAGAGAGTCTCTTGTTTTGTCACTCTCATATACTAGTGGGAATTTTCATTATAGAACTTGGCTTGTATATTCCAATGATGGGCTTCCTCAAAATGCCCTAGGTCTTCGTGAGCAAGCGAGTTGGATGCACACCCACTTAGTTTATTTTGTTGAGATCTCATACACTTATAGATATAGTGGATCCGTTGCATGGAAATCCCTACTCATTCACATTGATATCTATTGATGGGCATCTCCATAGCCCATTGATACGCCTAGTTGCTGTGAGACTATCTTCCTCTTTTTGTCTTCTCCACAACCACCACTCTATTCCACATAGTGCTATATCCATGCTCACGCTCATGTATTGTGTGAAAGTTGAAAGGTTTGAAAAAATTGAAGTGTGAAACAATTGCTTGGCTTAAACCGGGGTTGTGCATGATTTGAGTATTTTGTGTGACGAAGATGGAACATAACCAAACTATATGATTTTGTAGGGATGAACTTTCTTTGGCCATGTTATTTTTGAGAAGACATAATTGCTTTGTTAGTATGCTTGAAGTACTGTTATTCTTATGTCAATATTAAACTTTTGTCTTGAATCTTTCGGATCTGAACATTCATGCCACAATAGAGAAAAATTACATTGATAATTATGTTAGGTAGCATTCCACATCAAAAATTCTGTTTTTTATCATTTACCTACTCGAGGATGAGCAGGAATTAAGCTTGGGGATGCTTGATACGTCTCCAACATATCTATAATTTTTTATTGTTCCATGCTATTATATTATCCATCTAGGATGTTTTATATGCATTTATATGCTATTTTATATGATTTTTGGGACTAACCTATTAACCCGGAGCCCAGTGCAAGTTTCTGTTTTTCCCATGTTTTTGAGTTTCGCAGAAAAGGAATAACAAACAGAACCCAATTAACCTAAAACTCAGCGGAGGCAGTTTTCGGACCAGAAGAAACCCAGGGAGTACCAGAGGAGGACCAGAAGGTCCATGGGCTACCCACGAGGGTAGGGGGCACCCCCTTGGGCGCGCCCCTATCTCGTGGACAACCCGGAGACCTCCTTTACTTGTTCCCGACTCCAACACCCCCTATATATATATATATATATATATATATATATATATAGAAACCTCCAAAAAATAACCTAGATCGGGAGTTCCATCGCCGAAAGGCTCTGTTGCCACCAAAAACCAATCTAGACCCGCTCTGGCACCCTGCCGGAGGGGGAATCCCTCCACGGTGGCCATCTTCATCATCCCAGCGCTCTCCATGACGAGGGGGGAGTAATTCTCCCTCGGGGCTGAGGGTATGTACCAGTAGTTATGTGTTTGATCTCTCTCTCTCTCTCTCTCTCTCTCTCTCTCTCTCTCTCTCTCTCTCTTGTGTTCTTGAGATGACACGATCTTGATGTATCACGAGCTTTGCTATTATAGTTGGATCTTATGATGCTTCCCCCCTCTACCTTCTTGTAATGGATTGAGTTTTCCCTTTGAAGTTATCTTATCGGAGTGAGTCTGTAAGGATTTGAGAACACTTGATGTATGTCTTGCGTGGGATACCTGTGGTGACAACGGGGTATTCTATTGATTCACTTGATGTATGTTTTGGTGATCAACTTGCGGATTCCGTGACCTTGGGAATCTATGCATAGGGGTTGGCACACGTTTTCGTCTTGACTCTCCGGTAGAAACTTTGGGGCACTCTTTGAA
Organism: Secale cereale; assembly: GCA_902687465.1. Classification (NCBI taxonomy): domain Eukaryota; kingdom Viridiplantae; phylum Streptophyta; class Magnoliopsida; order Poales; family Poaceae; genus Secale; species Secale cereale. The sequence goes on along the minus strand of LR738714.1, from coordinate 494,499,838 downwards.
GTTCTTTGTGTTGGTTGAATAGATGAATCTGAGATTGTGTGATGCATATCGTATAATCATGCCCGCGGATACTTGAGGTGACAATGGTGTATCTAGGTGACATTAGGGTTTTGGTTGATTTGTGTCTTAAGGTGTTATTATAGTACGAACTCTAGGATAGATTGAACGCAAAGAATAGCTTCGTGTTATTTTACTACGGTCTCTTGAATAGATCGATTAGAAAGAATAACTTTGAGGTGGTTTCGTACCCTACCATAATCTCTTCGTTTGTTCTCCGCTATTAGTGACTTTGGAGTGACTCTTTGTTGCATGATGAGGGATTGTTATATGATCTAATTATGGTATCCTTGTTGAGAGAACTTGCACTAGTTAAAGTATGAACCGTAGGCCTTGTTTCAACGCATGTTTATGCTCACTTTTATCATTAGTTACCTTGTTGTTTTTATATTTTCATATTACAAAAATCTATATCTACCATCCATATTGCACTTGTATCACCATCTCTTCGCTGAACTAGTGCACCTTTGCCATTGTATTGGGTGTGTTGGGGACACAAGAGACTCTTTGTTATTTGGTTACAGGGTTGTTTGAGAGAGACCATCTTCATCCTACGCCTCACACGGATTGATAAACCTTAGTTCATCCACTTGAGGGAAATTTGCTACTGTCCTACAAACCTCTGCACTTGGAGGCCCAACAACTTCTACAAGAAGAAGGTTGTGTAGTAGACATCAATCGTGTTTATTGCAATACATTTATTCATTTAAGTCAAAGAATAATTGTTGTTATGTTTACATGAATAAAACTTTCTATGGTCATACACCCAATGTAAATGGTTTATTCAATCTCAATCATAGTGATACACGTATTCATAATATTGATGCCAAGAGATGCAAAGTTGACAATGATAATGCAACATATTTGTGGCGCTATCGTTTAGGTCATATTGGTGTAAAGCGCATGAAGAAAATCCATACGGATTGACTTTTGGAATCACTTGATTATGAATCATTTGATACTTTCAAACCATGCCTCATGGGCAAGATGACTAAAACTCAGTTCTCTAAAACAATGGAGCGAGCTACTGAATTATTGGAAATAATACATACCGATGTATGTGGTCCAATGAGTGTTGAAGCACGTGGCAGGTATCTTTTTTACCTTCCCAAATGATTTGAGTAGGTATGGGTATATCTACTTGATGAAGCACAACTTTGGATCATTTGAAAAGTTAAAGAATTTTAGAGTGAAGTAGAGAATCATCATAACAAGAAAATAAAGTTTCTACGATCTGATCGCGGAGGCAAATATTTGAGTCATGAGTTTGCCCTTCATTTAAAACACTATGGAATAGTTTCACAACTCATGCCACCTGGAACACCACAGTGTAATGGTGTGTCCAAACGTCGTAACCGTACTCTATTGCATATGGTGCGTTCTATGATGTCTCTTACCGATTTGCCTTAATCATTTTGGGTTATGCATTAAAGACAACTGCATACACGTTAAATAGGGCATCGTCTAAATCCGTTGAGATGACACTGTATGAACTATGGTTTAGAAAGAAACCAAAGCTGTTGTTTCTTAGAGTTTGGGGTTGTGACACTTATGTCAAAAGGCTTCAGCCTGATAAGCTCGAACCCAAATCGGAGAAGTGTGTCTTCATAGGATACCCAAAAGAAACTATTGGGTACACCTTCTAAAACCGATCCGAAAGCAAGATCTTTGTTGCTAAAAATGGCTCCTTTCTAGAGAAGGAGTTTTTCTTGAAAGAAGTGAGTGGGAGGAAAGTAGAACTTGACGAGGTAATTGTACCATCTCTCAGATTGGAAAGTAGCTCACCAGAGAAAATCGTTCCCGTGGTCCCTACACCAACTAGATAAGAAGCTAATGATGATGATCATGAAACTTCGAATCAAGTTACTACTAAACCTCGAAGGTCGACCAGAACATGTACCACACCAGAGTGGTATAGTAATCCTATCCAAGGAAGTCACGTTGCTAAACAACGGCGAACCTTCGAACTATGAAGAAGCTATGATGAGCCCCGATTCCGAAAATGGATTGAGGCCATGAAATCTGAGATGGGATCCATGTATGAGAACAAAGTGTGGACTTTGGTGGACTTGCCCGATGATCGGCAACCCATAGAGAATAAATGGATCTTCTAGAAGAAGACTAACGCTTATGGTAATGTTATTGTCTATAAAGCTCAACTTGTCACGAAAGGTTTTCGACAATTTCAAGGGGTTGACTGTGATGAGAATTTCTCACCCGTAGCGATGCTTAAGTCTGTCTGAATCATGTTAGCAATTGCCGCATTTTATGATTATGAAATCTGGAAAATGGACGTCAAAACTGCATTACTCAATGGATTTGTTAAAGAAGAGTTGTATATGATGCAACCAGAAGGTTTTGTCGATCCTAAAGGTGTTAACAAAGTGTGCAAACTCTAGCGATCCATCTATGGACTGGTCCAAGCATCTTGGCATAGGAATATACGATTTGATAAGGTGATCAAAGCATATGGTTTTAAATAGGCTTACGTTAAAGCCTATATTTACGAGAAAGTGTGTGGGAGCACTACAACATTTCTGATAAGTATATGTGGATGACATATCATTGATCCGAAATGATGTGTAATTTTCTAGAAAGTATAAAGGTTTTTTGAAAGAAGTTTTTGATAAGAAAGACCTCGGTGAAGCTGCTTACATATTGGGCATCAAGATCTATAGGTATAGATCAAGACGCTTAATAGGACTTTCACAAAAACACATACCTTGATAAAGTTTTGAAGAAGTTCAAAATGGACTAGTCAAAGGAGTTCTTGCATCAATTGTAAGGTATGAAGTTGAGTAAGAGTCAAATCCCGACCACGGCAGAAAAATAGAGAGAGAATGAAAGTCATTCCCTATACCTCGGCCATAGGTTCTATAAAGCATGTCATGATGTGTACCAGAACTAATGTGTGCCTTGCCATGTGTCTAACAAGGGGGTACAAGAGTGATCCAGGAGTGGATCACTGGATAGTGGTCAAAATTATCCTTAAAGGAATAAGAAAATGTTTCTCGGTTATGGAGGTGATAAAGAGTTCGTCATAAAGGGTTAAGCCGATGCGAGCTTTGACACTAACTCAGATGACTCTGAGTATCAATCTGGATGTGTATTGAACGTAGGAGCAATTAGCTAGAGTAGCTCTATGCAGGTCATTGTAGACATAGAAATTTGCAAAGTACACACGGATCTGAATGTTGCAGACCCGTTGACTAAAAACCTCTCTCACAAGCAAAACATGATCATACCTTAAAACTCTTTGAGTGTTAATCACAATGCGATGTGAACTAGATTATTGACTCTATTAAACTCTTTGGGTATTAATCATATGACGATGTGAACTAGATTATTGACTCTAGTAAACTCTTTGGGTATTAATCACATGGCATTGTGAACTATGGGTGTTAATCACATGGCAATATGAACTAGATTATTGACTCTAGTGCAAGTTGGAGACTGATGGAAATATGCCCTAGAGGCAATAATAAAATAGTTATTATTATATTTCCTTAATCATGATAAAGGTTTATTATTCATCCTAGAATTCTATTGACCAGTACTTAAATACAAGTGTGAATACATAAACAAATAATGTGTCTCTAGTAAGCCTGTACTAGACTAGCTCGTTGATCAAAGATGGTTAAGGTTTCCTAACCATGGACATGTGTTGTCATTTGATAACGGGATCACATCATTAGGAGAATGATGTGATGGACACGACCCATCCGTTAGCTAAGAATATTGATCGTTCCGTTTATTGCTATTGTTTTCTTCATGTCAAATTCATATTCCTTCGATTATGAGATTATGCAACTCCCGGATACCGGAGGAATACCTTGCGTGCTATCAAACGTCAAAATGTAACTGGGTGATCATAAAGATGCTCTATAGGTATCTTCGAAGGTGTTTGTTGAGTTGGCATAGATCTGTCACTCCGAGTATCGGAGAGGTATCTCTGGGCCCTCTCGGTTTATACACATCATAAGCTTGCAAGAAAATGACTAAGGAGTTTAGTCATGAGTTGATGTATTACAGAACGAGTAAAGAGACTTGCCGGTAACAAGATTAAACTAGGTATGAAGATACCAACGATTGAATCTCGGGCAAGTAACATACCGATGGATAAAGGGAATTACATATGTTGTCATTACAGTTTGACCGATAAATATCTTCGTAGAATATGTAGGAGACAATATGGGCATCAAGGTTCTGTTATTGGTTATTTACCGGAGAGGTGTCTCGGTCATCTCTACATAGTTCTCAAACCCGTAGGGTTTGCGCGCTTAACGTTTGTTTCCGGTATAGTGTATGAGTTATATGATTTGGTGACCGAATGTTGTTCGGAGTCCCGGATGAGATCACGGACAAGACGAGGAGTCTCGAAATGCTTGAGAGGTAAATATTGATATGTAGGACTATGGTATTCGGACACCGAAGGAGTTTCGGAGTGCATCGGGTAGTCATCGGTTCACCATAAGGGGTTCCTGACACCCCCGGTAAATGTATGGGCCTAATGGGCCAAAGGGGGGGGACAGATCCGCCCCTGGTGCGCCCCTTCCTTAGATAGCAAGCCCTAGGATAAGGAAAGGGGAGGGGAGTCTCCTCCTTCCTTTCCCTCCTCAAGTGGGAAAGGAAAGGGGGGGCGCCACCATCCCGTGCCTTTCCCCCGCACTTATACAAGGCAGAGGAGGGCGCAACTTGGGAGAGACCTACTTGGGCACCCCCTTTGGCTTCTCCTCCCTCCCTATCACACAACAAATAATTACCTGTAACGACCCGAATCTGATAATATTCGATGTCTATGTGCTCACTGTGCTAGTCCCTGGATCGACTTGCTAGCACACATAGTACATATGAATATCAAATAACAAGTGCATCATTTATTATAATGTATGATCTAGAAGTTCATAAAGTATTACAATCTCATAGCACACAGCTAGCTTATTGAACAATAACAGCGGGAAGGTAGCATAAGCAAACAATGAGCCCCATCAATACCCACTGGAGAAAATGTTGAGTGAAGAATCGCGACCCTACTATATCTCACTAATCATCTGAAAATCCTGCAACATGATAAGTTGCAGCCACAAGCGTCAATACATTAAATGTATTGGCAAATCACACATAATGATGTAGCAAACCTACATCCACAAGCAAGGTATGATAGACAAAACACTCAAGTTTGGTTTCGCGTAAAACTACCTTCACCTACCTCCATGACATAGGCAAGGTGCACACAACATAGATGACAAAGATCTTCCAGATGTCTCAAGTGCGCTCAGTCCTGGCGCATTCTCTAGGGACAATAGAGCGCTCAGCTAGTGACGCATTCATGTGAGAAAAAGTTTTATCTCGACAACTCAAGTGCGCTCAGTCATGGCGCATTCTCTAGGGACAATAGAGCGCTCAGCCAGTGACACATTCACGTGAGTAAAAGTCCCGAGCCTACAGCTATAAAGACTCACCACTTCCATGCATCACTCGACACATGCCCCGTCTACCGTAGCAAGTTGATCACACCAACACATAATACAATCAATATCAGAATATGACAACAGAGAACATACAGACCAACCCAAGCACATGTAATAGCATAGAAATCACACATGCATAGAAGAATATAGGATGAGCAAAATCAAAAGTGCGAACTTGCCTTGAACGGTGTTGAAGTACTCTAGCGATTAATTCCGATCTGCTTGACACTCCGGACAATCTATACGATAACGGAGGCATCGATAAATAAATTGTACTTACAAAACACCACAATAAAGTAAACAACAAGGAATTCACAATAAAACTTAAAATAACAAAACATATCAGTAGGTATATATCATTTAGATGCTCGTTAGATCACAATGCAAAAAGAATCAACTAATTCGGATCAATGGTTTGAAAGATATGGCAACCGGAAGTTTGAATTCAAATTTAAACAAATTCAAATTGAAAAGTGCAAACATGTGCAACTCTGGTACTGTGATAAAGTGCTGGTTTTTGTGAGTGCGCAGGAAAAATAATTACCTAAATTGGATATACATGCCAAAAGATATAGGTAGATGAAGTTTGAGTTGAAAGTCTGAAAAAAACAGAAACTTCCTAGGTCTGTAGCGATCATTGTAGCGTGTCATGTAGCGGGGCCACATGGTAGCATGCGATTCGTGTTGGGTTCTACCGTAGGGCGCATCAACTGCAAATTAAAAAAAATTCCTACGCGAAGAACATCCAGGAACATGCTAGGGAGATGGATCACGGATCGTTACCACTAGACGTGCAGTGTCATGCAGCGGAAGAGTTGGGGCAGTGCGTCTCCGGAGTCATCTCCTCCTCGTCGATCTCCCACGTAGACGATCGGATCCCACGAATAGGTTCACCGGAGCGGTGCAAGTGCACCGCCTCTAACGGTATCCGCGCATGTAGGAGGAACGTCGTGCGACGGACTGCTAGGTTCGATCACACAACCGGCGGCGAGTGGAGGTGGCTATTCGCAACACATGCAAACCCTAATGACGGCGCTGAAGCGATCAACCCAATGAGTGTGCCGTACCTCCACTATACATAGGTATCCATCACGGGCTCAACACTTGGGCCTCGCACGGACCCTAAAGCCCAATGTCTATTCGGTCTGTATCCGAGTCCGAGTAGGACCAAGTCTGACTCATGGAGTCGGATCCAACCTCACAGGTTCCTTCCCTTAAGCGCGCGACCCCTTAGGTTCAAGTCAACTTGGTCGTAGGTCGGATCACCTCTGACCTGTACAGTTGGTAGCAGCCTCTAGCAAGGCGTGCCGACCACCAAGCAGACTATGAAGCTGGCTAGCGAACCTGTACAACATGTCACACTTCCATTCCCTTTGCCACACGATATATGTTATCGGGCTGAAGGCGAGATTGTCATCCTTGTGCTAGCCCGACCTCTTTCTCGTTCCAGTGATGCTGACATAAACCGGATTATCTTATAATCCTTGTCGCATGGCCATGATTATCCTAGTCAGATCACACGAGGGGGCCCAGAGTATATCTCTCCTGATCGGAGGGGCAAATCTCATCTTGCTCGACCACGTCTCGCAGCATGGGTCTGGACAAGCCCGAAACCTACATTTGTAACTACCCAGTCACGGAGTAGCATTTGGTCGGCCCAAAGCAAGTTTGTCACCATCCCGAGTACATGCGTCAGCTCAGGTCTTAGGACATAGAATGCATGTTGTACTAGAGACTCACAGATGACGTATTACTGCGTCTCATAGTTGGGTGTGTCTGACTTGGACCTTATCTCGACTTGGATCCGACTACGTCGAATCTGACCAGAACTTTCCAAGTCCATATTATCCGGTTAGCATCCAATGCCCCATGGCTAGTGAGACCGAGCCATCCACCATTTCATATGCTAGTCTAGTCCGACGTGTGTCCACACATCACTTACGACTAGAGACTATTTAGGATGTATCATACAACACAAGATCTCACACACAAGTCACATACTTGCCAACAAGTATCATTGATTACATTCAAGGACTATCTTTATTCATAAACACATAGGAAATATCATCATACATGATTGCCTCTAGGTCATATCTCCAACAATTCAACGAAGGGAAATCTTTGCGGTGTCTAAAGAGCGAGTGTCCGCTATTTATAGGAAAACGGTTCGGGAAAACAAAAAAATAGATCTAATCTGGCCATTTGTTGGGGATCGGACGGCAGGGAGATGTACTCACCGGAACATACGCGATTTAGCCATCGGAGTTGGAGAAGAACGTGTCGGCGGTGATGGTGGTGCCTGCTCTGGCGGTCTACGAACTCCTTATAGTGGCGTAAGAGACGCGGCACCCTGCGGGGGTCTCTAATAACCCACAAGTATAGGGGGTCGCAACAGTTTTCGAGGGTAGAGCATTCAACCCAAATTTAATGCTTCGACACAAGGGGAGCCAAAGAATATTCTCAAGTATTAGCAGCTGAGTTGTCAATTCAACCACACCTGGAAAAACTTAGTATCTGCAGCAAAGTGTTTAGTAGCAAAGTAGTATGGAAGTAACGGTAACGGTGGTGTAGTGATTGTAACAGTAGCAACAACGAAAGTAACGAAGCAAGTATCAATGAGAAACGAACTCGTAGGCAATGGATCAGCAATGATAGGTGTTAGAAAATATTCATCATGTAGCAGTTATAACCTAGGGTGACACAGAACTAGCTCCAATTCATCACTACAATGTAGGCATGTATTCCGTATATAGTCATACGTGCTTATGGGAAAGAACTTGCATGACATCTTTTGTCCTACCCTCCCGTGGCGTCGAGGCCCTAATGGAAACTAAGGGATATTAAGGCCTCCTTTTAATAGTGTATCGGACCATAGCATTAGCACTCAGTAAATACATGAACTCCTCAAACTACGGCAATCACCGGAAAGAATCCCAATTGTTGTCACCTTGGGGTATGCGGATCATAACACATAGTAGGTGTCTATAACTTGTAAGATAGGATCAAGAACACAACTATATTCATGAAAACATAATAGGTTCAGATCTGAAATCATGGAACTCGGGCCCTAGTGACAAGCATTAAGCATAGCAAAGTCATAGCAACATCAATCTCAGAACATAGTGGATACTAGGGAGCAAACCCTAACAAAACTAACTCGATTACATGATAAATCTCATCCAACCCATCACCGTCCAGCAAGCCTCACACACGGCGGTGAGCATCATGAAACTAGTGATGGAGGAAGGTTGATAATGACGACGGCGATGATCTCCACTCTCCGGAGCCCCAAATGGACTCCAGATCAGGTCTCCCGAGGAAGAATAGGAGGTGGCAGCGGCTCCGTATCGTAAAATGTGATGAATCCTTCTTCCTTATTTTTTTCTCCCCGAACATGAATATATGGAGTTGGAGTTGAGGTCGGTGGAGGTCCAGGGGGCCCACAAGGACGAGGGCGCGCCCTAGGGGGGCACCCCAACCCTTGTGGCCAGGGTGTGGGGCCCCTCCGGTGGATCTTTTCGCCAATATTTTTTATATTTTCTAAAAATACTCTTCGTGAAATTTCAAGTCATTCCGAGAACTTTTATTTTTGCACAAAAATAACACCAAGGCAATTCTACTGAAAACAATGTCAGTCCGGGTTAGTTCCACTCAAATCATGCAAATTAGAGTCCAAAACAAAGGCAAAAGAGTTTGGAAAAGTTGATACGACGAAGACGTATCAACTCCCCCAAGCTTGACCCATTGCTTGTCCTCAAGCAATTCAGTTGATAAACTGAAAGTGACAAAGAAAAACTTTTACAAGCTATGTTTGATCTTGTTGTTGCAAATATGTAAAGCCAGCATTCAAGTTTTCAACAAACATTATGAACTAACCACATTCACAATAACATTTAGGTCTCACATTTACTCATATCAATGACACAATCAACTAGCGAGCAATAATAATAAATCTCGGATGACAACACTTTTTCAAAACAATCATGATATAACATGACAAAGTGGTATCTCGCTAGCCCTTTCTGAGACCGCAAAACATAAATGCAGAGCACCTAAGAAGATCAAGGACTGACTAGACATTGTAATTCATGGTCAAAGAGATCCAGTCACACTCATACTCAACATCAATTAATAACAAATCATACAAATGACAGAGGTTCTCTCCAACTGGTACTTTTTATAAGAGGATGACGGCTCAGCAATAAAACTAAATAGATAGGCCCTTCATAGAGGGAAGCAGGGATCTGCATAGGTGCCAGAGCTCAAGTTTTTAAAACAAAGATGAATAATATTTTGAGCGGTATGCTTTCATTGTCAACGCAATGACCAACAGTTCACAATATCTTCCATGCTACATACATTATAGGCGGTTCCCAAACAGAATGATAAAGTTGTACTCCCCTGCCACCATCAAACAGACTCCATAGCTTGTCCGAAACAACGGTTGCCGTCCATACCAACACCAGTCCTGAGGGAGCTTTGTTTAATTGTATTTTGATTTGATTTTGAGCATGGGACTGGGCATCCCGGTTACCGGCCATTTTCTCGTGAATGACAAGGAGACTCCACTCATTGTGAGAATAACCCACCTAGCATGGAAGATAAAGATAGCCCCAGTCGCCACATGAGCGATTTCGCCATACAAAACAGAATTTTATTTGAAGGTTTTGAGTTTGGTACATGCAAATTTACTTGGAATGGCAGGTAAACACTGCATATAGTTAGGTATGGTGGACTCATATGGAACAACTTTTGGTTTATGGAAGTGGATGCACAAGCAGTATTCCCGCTTAGTACAGGTGAAGGCTAGAAAGAGACTGGGAAGCGCCAGCTAGAGAGCGACAATGGTCATAAACATGCCTTGAGATTAACTAACATTGAGTGCAAGCATGAGTAGGATATAAATTACCATGAACATAAATATCGTGAAGGCTATGTTGATTTTGTTTCAACTACATGCATGAACATGTGCCAAGTCAAGACACTCGAATCATTCAAAGGAGGATATCATCCTATCATACTACATCACAACCATTTTAAAAGCATATTAGCACACAAGGTAAACCATTATAAACTCCTAGCTAATTAAGCATGGCATGAGCAACTATAATCTCTAATTGTCATTGCAAACATGTTTCATTAATAATAAGTTGAATCAGGAACCACAAGCTAATCATATTTACAAAAACAAAATAGGTCGAGTTCATACCAGCTTTTCTCCATCTCAATCATTTCATTATATATCATCATTATTGCCTTTCACTTGCACGAACGAACGGTGTGGATAATAATAAGAGTGCACGTGCATTGGACTAAGCTAGAATCTGTAAACATGTATTCACGGGATAAAACAAGGTAATATGGGCTCTTGTTAGATCATCAATAATCCATATGAGAGCCACTCATCATTTTCATCATGGTCTTCTCTTCTCGCCCCCCAAAGAAAAAGAAAAGAATTTCAAAGAAACACACTGAAATGTTTTGGGGGTTTTTGTTTTTCTGAAGAAAGCGAAACAAGAACGAGAAAAACTATTTACATGGGAAAGCTCCCAACAAACAAAAGAAGTATGAGAAATCTTTTTGGGTTTTCCTTTAAAATAATACAAACTACTAAAAGAACAAGCAAGAAATAAAATACAAAAAGGAAACGAGAAATATTCTTGGTTTTTTCCAATTTTTCAAACTCACAAGAAGAAAGCAAGAAAAATAAATAACCTAACATGGATGATATAATGAAAAAGTATGAACACCGACAACTGGAATAAGTGTGTGAACATAAATGTAATGTCGGTGAGAAATACGTACTCTCCCAAGCTTAGGCTTTTGGCCTAAGTAGGTCTACACCCACGGATCAAAGTAGCCCTCTCCGGTGCACTGAGGTAGATCATGGGGGTTCCACTGATTAGCAAGCTCATGTGGATCCCACTGATAAATAGACTCATGGTATCGATCAGGCGATGGCTCTGGCTCATGAGCTGGGGATCGTTTCCCCTCCCAATATGTGATATGTCTCCGTCGTATCTATAATTTTTTATTGTTCCATGCCAATATTCTACAACTTTCATATACTTTTGGCAACTGTTTATACTATTTTTTGGGACTAACATATTGATCCAGTGCCCAGTGCCAATTCCTGTTTGTTGCATGTTTTTTGTTTCGCAGAATATCCATATCAAACGGAGTCCAAACGGAATAAAAACGGACGGAGATTTTTTTTTGGATTATATGTGAATTTTGGGAAGCGGAACCAACATGAGACGATGCCCGAGTGGGCCACGAGGCAGGGGGCGCGCCCTGGGCCCTCGTGGCCACACCGTAAGCGGTTGATGCCCTTCTTTAGCCGCAAGAAAGATAATATCCGGATAAAAATCGTGTCAAAAAATCAGCCCAATCGGAGTTACGGATCTCCGGGAATATAAGAAACGGTGAAGGGCCAGAATCAGGGAACGCAGAAACAGAGAGAGACAGAGGGATAGATCCAATCTCGGAGGGGCTCTCGCTCCTCCCATGCCATGGAGACCATGGACCAGAGGGGAAACCCTTCTCCCACCTAGGGAGAAGGTCAAGGAAGAAGAAGAAGAAGGAGGGGGGCTCTCTCCCCCTCACTTCCGGTGGCACCGGAGTGCCACCGGGGCCATCATCGTGTGAAGGAAATCTACAACAACACCTCTGTCATCTTCACTAACATCTCCATCACCTTCCCCCATCTATCTACAGCGGTCCACTCTCCCGCAACCCACTGTACCCTCTACTTGAACATGGTGCTTTATGCTTCATATTATTATCCAATGATGTGTTGCCATCCTATGATGTCTGAGTAGATTTTCGTTGTCCTATCGGTGATTGGTGAATTGCTATGATTGGTTTAAATTGCTTGTGGTTATGTTGCTGTCCTTTGGTGCCCATCATATGAGCGCGCGCGTGGATCACACCATAGGGTTAGTTGTATGTTGATAGGACTACGTATTGGAGGGCAAGAGTGTTAGAAGCTTCAACCTAGCTTAGAAATTGATGCATACGGGGTTGAAGGGGGACCAATATATCTTAATGCTATGGTTGGGTTTTACCTTAATGAACATTAGTAGTTGCGGATGCTTGCTAATAGTTCCAATCATAAGTGCATAGAATTCCAAGTAAGGGATGACATGCTAGCAGTGGCCTCTCCCACGTAAAACTTGCTATCGGTCTAGTAACGTAGTCAATTTCTTAGGGGCAATTTCGCAACTCCTACCACCACTTTTCCACACTCGCTATATTAACTTTATTGCTTCTTTATCATAACAGCCCCTAGTTTATATTTACGTGCTCTTTATATTCTTGCAATCCTATCCCACAAAAACTACAAAGTACTTCTAGTTTCATTCTTGTTCTAGGTAAAGTAAACATCAAGCGTGCGTAGAGTTGTATCGGTGGTCGATAGAACTTGAGGGAATATTTGTTCCGCCTTTAGCTCCTCATTGGGTTCGACACTCTTACTTATCAAAAGAGGCTACAACTGATCCCATACACTTGTGGGTTATCAGTATGCATGAATGTCCTCGGGCAAAACGGAGTACCTGCCTGAATGAATATCGAACAAAGTAGGTGCAGGCAAGGTAATAATCTGAAAAGTATCCTTGCTAAATATCAAATTATAAATAAGCCTCTTTTCCTCATCATAGCGAATAAACTTATGTGCTACCATGTTGTCATAATCTAAGTGAATAGTGGGTAGCAATTTATCCTCTTTTTCATAATGCCTAATGGGTGTCTCGAAGTGTTCAGCAAGGCGAGAGGCGAAAATGCCTCTGAAAATAGGACCCTTCGAACGGTTTAAACTCAACCGTTTAGCAACCATAGCACCCAAACTAAAAGTTCTATCACGAAGTAAAGCATGGCGCAAAACAGCAAGGTTAGGAGCACTAAGTCCTCCACTCTCCCCGCGACCAATTAAACATCTCCCGGCAAATAATGAGTAATAGCGTAAAATAGGAAAATGTAAACTAGCAACTCTCGCTTCTGACACCCTTCTCCTCTCCCCTACGGTAACTTCATAAATAAAATCTTCCACATCTCTAGGACGTGGTTCATCGACGCTGCCCTCATAAGGTAGTTTCAACACCTCACAAAAGTCATAAAGCTTCATCTCCTTATGCACATCATATAAATCTAATTCTACTGAAGGTGGTGATTTCCTAGCATGGAAGTAAAAGTTTTGCACAAAAGTATTAGTGAGTAAGAGGTGTTGATCACACTTATCGTGGAGGTAGTCGATGATGCCTGCATTCTCCGCCAAGTAATAAAAATCCTCATATATTTCGGCTGCCCTCAAGAATGCATCAAATAGCCATTCACACGGCCGCACCTCCACGGTGCGAGGAAGGTTGTACTTGGGCTTCTCCTTCTCCTCATTTTATTTTTCCTTAAAACCCCGGCTCGAGGAGCCTCTCAACGATCTCCTCATCATTTTCTTTTTCTGGAAAATTCTGAATTTTTTAGTGACTCAAAATAAAAGTGAACCAAACTCAACAAAATTGATAGCAACTACTCCTACAAATGTCTAGAGGCTATATCATGCATCAAAACTACTTTGGACCATACAAATTTGACATGCAAGCTCAAGAACAAGGTCACCACAGTAGCAAAAAAATTGCAATAATTAAAGCACTAGAACAAAAACTAATTGGACCATTGGAGGAGTCACATACCGGAGATCAATCCCCCAAAACAGTTTTGCGAATGATGAATTGAGCAAGGAGATCGAAAATGGCAGCAAAATGAGCTAGAACACGGGTTTGAGCTACGAGATGATTTTTTCTGGAGGAAGATGAAGTGGATGGGTGCTGAAATAAGTGGAGGGGGCCACGTGGGGCCCACAAGGACAGGGGCGCACCCAGGGAGGTAGGGCACGTCCTCCACCCTTGTGGCCCACTGGTGTGTCCCCCTGGTGCATTCTTAGTGCCAGATATTCCAAAATATTCTATAAAAAATCATACTAAATTTTCAGGGCATTTGGAGAACTTTTATTTTTGGGACATTTTTTATTGCACAGATAATTCAGAAAATAGAGGGATAATCCTATTTTTGCTTTATTTAATCTAAAAAACAGAAAGTAAAAAGTGGATACAGAAGGTGGTGCTTTCTAAATTCATCTATCCCATGCTCATCAAAAGGAATCCGTTAATGAGGTTGATCAAGTCTCATTAACAAGCTTCTTTCGAATAACATAAAACCAGATAATTTTCGAATAACACTAGGTTACTTCAATGGGGATATGCATGTCCCCAACAACAAGAATATCATATTTCTTTTTGACACTAGGAAGAGGGAATTCAAAACCTCCAATAGCAATAGTCGAAATTTTTCCAATAGAATTGATGCTATTAACTTGAGGTTGTTTCTTCGGAAAGTGAACTGTATTCTCATTACCATTAACATGAAAAGTGACATTGCCCTTGTTGCAATCAATAACAGCCCCTGCAGTATTCAAAAAGGGTCTACCAAGGATGATCGGCATACTGTCATCCTCGGGGATATCAAGAATAACAAAGTCCATTAAGATAGTAACGTTTGCAACCACAACAGGCACATCCTCACAAATATCGATGGGTATAGCAGTTGATTTATCAGCCATTTGCAAAGAAATTTCAGTAGGTGTCAACTTATTCAAATCAAGTCTACGATACAAAGAGAAAGGCATAACACTAACACTGACTCCAAGATCACATAAAGAAATTTTAACATAGTTTCTTTTAATGCAGCATGGTATAGTTGGCACTCATGGATCTCCAAGTTTCTTTGGTATTCCACCCTTAAAAGTATAATTAGCAAGCATGGTGGAAATTTCTTCTTCCGGCATCTTTCTTTTATAGGTAACAATATCTTTCATGTACTTAGCATAGGGAGACATTTTCAGCATATCAGTCAAACGCATACACAAAAAGATGGTCTAATCATCTCACAAAAGTGTTCAAATTCCTCATCATCCTTTTTCTTGGATGGTTTAGGAGGAAATGGCATGGGTTTCGAAACCCATGGTTCTCTTTCTTTACCATGTTTCCTAGCAATGAAGTCTCTCTTGTCATAATGTTGATTCTTTGATTGTGGGTTATCAAGATCAACGGCAGGTTCAATCTCTACATCATTATCATTACAGGGTTGAACATCAATATGAAAATCATTAGTAACATTATCACTTGGTTCATGTTCATCGCCAGATTGTGTCTCAGCATTAGAAATAGAAATATCATTGGGATTCTCAGGTGTGTCTATAATAGGTTCACTAGAAGCATGCAAAGTCCTATCAGTTTTCCTTTTCTTTTTATTACTAGGACCAGTTTTATCAGTATTTAGTTCTCGGAGAATCTTGCTCAATTCTCTTAGGATGGCCCTCGGGATACAAAGGTTCCTCAGTCATTTTACCACCTCTAGTCATAACTCTAACAACATTATCATTATTCTTACTATTCAACTCATTAAGCAAGTCATTATGTGCCTTAAGTACTTGTTCTACTTGAGTTGTAACCATGGAAGCATGTTTACTAATAAGTTTCAGATCATTAACAGTTCTAGTCATATAATCACCCAAGCATTCAAGCGTATAAGCATTACGTTTCAGTTTTCTACTAACATAAGCATTGAAATTTTATGTTTAACAATAAAATTATCAAACTCATCCAAGCATTGACTAGCAGACTTATTATGAGGAATATCACCTTCATCAAATCTATGGAGAGAATTTACCTCTACTACTTGTGTCGGGTTATCAAGGCCATGTATTTTTTCAATGGGCGGTAAATTCTAAACATCTTCATCTTTAATACCTTTTTCCTTCATAGATTTCTTTGCCTCTTGCATACCTTCAGGACTGAGAAATAGAATACCTCTTTTCTTTGGAGTTGGCTTCAGAGTTGGTTCGGGAAGAGTCCAATCATTATCATTGCTCAATATATTATTCAATAATTTTCAGCTTGATGAACAGTTCATTTCCTGAAAACACAACCAACACAACTATCTACGTGGTCCCTAGAACCATCGGTTAGTCCATCATAAATAATATCAAGTATTTCATTTTTCTTGAGAGGATGATCAGGCAGAGCATTAAGTAATTGGAGAAGCCTCCGCCAAGCTTGTGGTAGACTCTCTTCTGCAATTTGCACAAAATTAAATATTTCCTATAAGGCAGCTTGTTTCTTATGAGCAAGAAAATGTTTTGCAGAGAAATAGTATATCATATCCTGGGGACTACGCACACAACCAGGGGCAAGAGAATTAAACGATAACTTAGCATCACCCTTTAACAAGAAAGGAAACAACTTAAGAATATAGTAATAGCAAAAAAAATCCTCATGAGCAGATAGGGTGGCTATATCATTCATTTTAGTAAGATGTGCCATAATAGTTTCAGATTCATAACCATGAAAAGGATCAGATTGAACTAAAGTAATTAATTTAGGATAGATAGAGAATTCATAATCCGCATCAGTAACACGAATATGTGAAGTAGCAAATTCAGGATCATATTGCATTCTAGCATTCAAAGATTTTTCTTTCCACTTGCGTAGTAATTTCTTAAGATCATTCCTATCCTTACAAGCAATAAAGTCTCTAGCTACCTATCCTTCCATAACATATCCCTCGGGCATAACATGCAATTCATATCTGGGAGAGCTAGGTTTAACAGGAGTTTCAAAGTTTTCAGTTTCAATAATTTCATCAGTTTCGGAAATATCATCATCTTCAGCATAATCAATAGTTCTAGCTCTAGCAAGATGTTCATCAAGTAATTCACCGACTGGCACAGTTTTATCAAATATAGTAGTAGCATAATAAGCATCATTCATAGTAGAAGTGGCATCATCAATAACATGCGACATATCAGAATAAATAGCAGGTGTAAGTGTCACAAGCTTACTCAAAATAGAAGGAGAATCAAGTGCAGAGCTAGATGACAATTCCTTACCTCCCCTCGTTCTAGAGGGAACGATCTTGGTTCTATCATGCTTTAGTGGCCTCATAGTGATCAGCAGATATAAATCCCAAGTAACTCACAGAATAGAGCTATGCTCCATGGAAATGACACCAGAAAAAGGTCTTGATAACCCACAAGTGTAGGGGATCGCAACAGTTTTCGTGGGTAGAGTATTCAACCCAAATTTATTGCTTCGACACAAGGAGAGCCAAAGAATGTTCTCAAGTATTAGCAGCTGAGTTGTCAATTCAACCACACCTGGAAAAACTTAGTATCTGCAGCAAAGTGTTTAGTAGCAAAGTAATATGGAAGTAATGGTAACAATAGCAGTTTTGTAGTGATTGTAACAGTAGCAGTAACGAAAGTAACGAAGCAAGTATCAATATGAAACGAACTCATAGGCAACGGATCGGCAATGATAGGTATCAGAAAATATTCATCATGTAGCAGTTATAACCTAGGGTGACACAGAACTAGCTCCAATTCATCAATACAATGTAGGCATGTATTCCGTATATAGTCATACATGCTTATGGGAAAGAACTTGCATTACATCTTTTAGCCTACCCTCCCGTGGCAGCGGGGTCCTAATGGAAACTAAGGGATATTAAGGCCTCCTTTCAATAGAATACCGAACAAAAGCATTACCACTTAGTGAATACATGAACTCCTCAAACTACGACAATCACCGGAAAGAATCCCAATTATTGTCACCCTGGGGTATGCGGATCATAACACATAGTAGGTGTCTATAACTTCCAAGATAGGATCAAGAACACAAATATATTCATGAAAACATAATAGGTTCAGATCTGAAATCATGGCACTCGCGCCCTCGTGACAAGCATTAAGCATAGCAAAGTCATTGTAACATCAATCTCATAACATAGTGGATACTAGGGATCAAACCCTAACAAAACTAACTCGATTACATGATAAATCTTATCCAACCCATCACCGTCCAGCAAGCCTATGATGGAATTACTCACACACGGCGGTGAGCATCATGAAATTGGTGATGGAGGAAGGTTGATGATGACGACGGTGACGAACTCCACACTCTAGAGCCCCGAACGGACTCCAGATCAGGTCTCTCGAGGAAGAACCGGAGGTGGCGGCGGCTCTGTATCGTAAAACGTGATGAATCCTTCTTCCTTATTTGTTTCTCCCTGAACATGAATATATGGAGTTGGAGTTGAGGTCGGTGGAGGTCCAGGGGGCCCACAAGGACGGAGGGCGTGCCCCCACCCTTGTGGCCAGGGTGTGGGGCCTCCTCCGATGGATCTTTTCACCAATATTTTTTATATTTTCTAAAAATACTCTCCGTGAAATTTCAGGTCATTCCGAGAACTTTTATTTCTGCACAAAAATAACACCAGGGCAATTCTGCTAAAAACAATGCCAGTACAGGTTAGTTCCATTCAAATCATGCAAATTAGAGTCCAAAACAATGGAAAAAGAGTTTGGAAAAGTAGATACGACGGAGACGTATCAGTCTCAAAGACGTCCACAATGGCGTCGGTGGTGAGCGGGGGCTACGACATAAGGCGGCTGGAGTCAGGGCGGCGGTGTTCATCAGGGTGAGGTCATGGGCGTCCCCCTAGTGCTCCCCTGCATGGAATAGAAGATGAGGGAGATGGAGAAGACCAAGGCAAAGAGAACAGAGGGGAGGGGAAGTTCATGGACCCTCTGTCGATAACGAAAACAGCGGTGGCGGAGGTCAACAACGGCAGAACTCAAGCAAGACCTTGGTGGCACTAAAGGGCACGAGAAGACACGATTTCACCGAAAATCGGCAGAGGAGGGGTTCACGATCTTATATAGGGTGGCTCCCGTGGTCTAGGGGTCAAGGATCGATCGAATCATTAATTCGGTTTGGTTCTGGCTCGGAGTCGTGTTCATGCTGGAAATCAAGCGAGGGGGAGAAGATGACAAGTGGGGTTGGGGTGTCAGTGGCAGCGCGTAGAGGGAAAAAACAAAACAGAGAGGGAAGGGGCTGCGGCTAGGCTCGCCTGCTAGCTGGGCTGCGCGCGAGGAAATGGGTCGGCCTGTTGCCGCTTAGCGTGCACATAGGCGAGGAAAAGCTGGGCCGCAGCTGTGCTGCCCGTCTGCACAGTGCACGTATTGTCTTTTTTATAATCTATCTACAGAAAGTAAAATAACGCTAATAAAATACCAAAATGAAAATATAAAATATCAGAGACACACAGTAAAATATTATCACTAATATATAAAACAATGAACATTTTTACAACACAAAAGAAAATTTGGAAAACTATTTTATGCAATACAAGCCATAAAGAGCAATATAATAACAACTATAAAATAAATTTGAGTTTCTGAAATACCCAAAATAAATCCTCGGAAATCCAAACAATGTTCTTAGCACTTTCCAACTACACTTAATAGGGGAAAGTCATATTATCTCCACTCCAAAATTTTGCCTTGAGTTGAAAAACACTTTGAAAACTCAGAAAATTCAAATATGCATAGAAATCATGATGAATAGGAATGACCCTATTAACATTCCAAATTTTAAAATTTGGGATGTTACATTACCTAGCCGTATGCGGCGCCCCCCTCCACCATGAACAACCCCAGTCATATTTTCGTAGTGCTTAGGCAAAGCCGTGCGGAGATCGCATCACCATCACCGTCACCATGTTGTCGTGCTGCCGGAACTCATCTACTACCTCGTCATCTTGCTGGATCAAGAAGGCGGAGGACATCATCAAGTTGAACATGTGCCGAATGCGAAGGTGTCGTATGTTCGCTACCCGATCGGTTGGAACAGGAAGAAGTTCGACTACATCAACCGCGTTGTCAAATGCTTCCGCTTATGGCCTATGAGGGTATGTAGACACACTCTCCCCCTCGTTGCTATGCATCTCCATGGATAGATCATTGTTTTGCATATAATTTTTTGTTTTCCATGCAATGTTCCCCAATAGTTTTATCCTCCATTTTTTAATTTGCAAGTCCATTTTAGTATCTGTTCTGCGTCGACAAAAACTACCCGCAAAATCAATTTAGGACGAACCATAAATCAATTTTGCAGGTTGGACATTAAGCGACTCCTCTAGAGATTCTCTAATGAAGAAGCTGGCTCGATTGCTGAGTGAGAGAATTTCTTTAGGGAGCTCTGTGACAAAATGGGCTACTGCCCGGTACGAATCTAGCTAAAGTCGAGGCTAGTTTACTAACTAGTTGCGTCCATCGATATGGCCACTTAAGCAGGTGCGCCCACAACCTAAAATAAGCATGTGCGCCCATACAACTAGGGACGCGTTCGAATTTTCTCTATCAAAAATATCAATTTCTTTGTTGCTAAATCTCTTTAAGTATAACTTCAAAATAAATCTCTTTAAGTATATACTCCGGTAGAGCCGCAACCACTAGATCATACCAAAGTGTTCAAAGTAATGGCAAAATAAATACGACGATACTCATGTATGTATTATGTTGATCCATTTAATTCTTGTTTTTTTCTCATTTTATGGGGTACCAATGCTAGTAGGCTAGGGTTTTTCATACTTCGGGCCACAAAAGATAGCATAGTTGTCGCTCTGATGGTCGTTCTCAAGCATATATTTCAGATCTCTTGATGTCTTGTTCAGTATACGCATGTGATACGTCTCCAATGTATCTATAATTTTTTATTGTTCCATGTTGTTACATTATTATTCTTGGATGTTTTACAATCATTTTATATCATTTTTTGGTACTAACCTATTGACATAGTGCCAAGTGCCAGTTTTTGTTTTCTGCATGTTTTTTACATCGTAGGAAATCAAAATCAAACGGATCCCAAACACCGCAAAACTTTTAGGAGATTTTTTTTGGGCGAAGACACCTGATGGGCCAAGGCAGCACCTGGGGAGTGCCCCGAGGGGGGCACAACCCACCAGGGTGCGCAAGGGCCCTTGGCGTGCCCAGGTGGGTTGTGCCCACCTCAGTGGCCTCCCGCACTGCCTCTTTGCTCTATAAATACCACAATATTCCAGAAACCCTAGAGGAGTCGACGAAATATTCATCCAGCCACCGCAGAGTCCAGAAACACCAGATCTAGTCTAGACACCATCACGGAGGGGTTCACCACTTCCATTGGTGCCTCTCCAATGATGCGTGAGTAGTTCCTTGTAGACCTATGGGTCCATAGTTAGTAGCAAGATGGCTTCTCCCCTCTCTTTTGATTCTCAATACAATGGTCTCTTGGAGATCCATATGATGTAACTCTTTTTGCGGTGTGTTTGTTGGGTCGGATAAACTTTGAGTTTATGATCAAATCTATCTTTTTATATCCATGGAAGTTATTTGAGTCTCTTTGATCTCTTATATGCATGATCTCTTATAGCCTCGTATTTCTTCTCCGATATTTGAGTTTTGTTTGGCCAACTTGATCTATTTATATTGCAATGGGAAGAGGTGTCCGGTAGTGGGTTCGATCTTACGGTGCTTGATCCAGTGATAGAAAGGGAACCGACACGTATGTATCGTTGCCACTAAGGATAAAATGACGATATCCATATATAACGTCATAGATAAACGGATCTTGTCTACATCATGTCATCATTCTTAATGCATTACTCTGTTTTTTCATGAACTTAATATACTAGATGCATGCTGGATAGCGATCGATGTGTGGAGTAATAGTAGTAGATGCAGGCAGGAGTCGGTCTACTAATCTTGGACGTGATGCCTATGTAATGATCATTGCCTGGGTATCGTCATAATTATTTGAGGTTCTATCAATTGCCCAACAGTAATTTCTTTACCCACCGTTTGCTATTTTTCTCGAGAGAAGCCACTAGTGAAACCTACGGCCCCCGGGTCTTCTTTCTCATTTATTTGCCTTTGCGATCTACTTTTTCCTTGCATTTATTTTCAGATCTACTAAACGAAAAATACAAAAATACCTTGCTGCAATTTATTCTTATTTATTTTATTTGGCGTACGATCTATCAATCTACTACAAATTTGTCATGTCCGTTTTGCCTATCTTGAGGCGCCGTACCCCGAAAGGGATTGACAACCCCTTTAACACGTCGGGCTGCGAAAAGTTGTTATTTGTGTGCAGGTGATGTTTACGTTGTGTTGCTTGGTTCTCCTACTGGTTCGATAACCTTGGTTTCACATCTGAGGGAAATACCTACTGCTGTTGTGCTGCATCATCCCTTCCTCTTTGGGGAATAACGGACGTAGCTTTAAGCGACATCAAAAGGAATTTCTGGCTCCGTTGCTGGGGAGCACCTTCAACATATACTAGGTTCCTAATCACAAATCTCATCTCCTCGCAATTTACATTATTTGCCATTTGCATCTCGTTTTCATCTCCCCCACTTCACAAACATTTATCGTTTTTATTCGCCATCTTTTCCATTTGCCGTTTTTCTGGTCGAATCTATCGCCACTTGTGTTCTTGTTTACAATTGCTCAAAAATGACGCAAGAGAACACTAAGGTGTGTGATTTTTCCAATACCAACAACAATGATTTTATTGGCACTCCGTTTGCTCCTCCCGCCACTAGTGCAGAGACTTGTGATATTAATACTGCTTTGTTGAATCTTATCATGAAAGATCAATTTTCCGACACTCCTAATGAGCATGTCGCGTCCCATCTCAATACCTTCGTGGAATTATGTGATATGCAAAAGAAAAGAGATGTGGACAACGATATTGTGAAATTGAAATTATTTCCGTTTTCTTTGCGAGATCACGCAAAAATTTGGTTTTCTTCTTTACCTTGCAACAGCATTGATTCTTGGAACAAATGCAAAGATGCTTTTATCATTAAATATTTTCCTCTCGCAAAAATTATATCCCTTAGAACCCAAATCATGAATTTCAAGAAACTTGAACATGAGCATGTTACACAATCTTGGGAAAGGATGAAAATGATGCTAAGGAATTGCCCAACTCATGTGTTCAATCTTTCGGTGATCATACAAAAAATTTATGCGGTGTTGAATTTTGTTTCTCAAAATCTTTTGGATTCCGCCGCGGGTGGTACTTTTATGGAAATTACTTTAGGTGAAGCCACCAAATTGCTTGATAATATTATGGAGAATTATTCGCAATGGCATACCGAAAGGGCACCGACAAGCAAAAAGATTAATGCAGTTGAGATTGATTCTTTGAATGAGAAAGTTGATGCTCTTATGAAAATGGTTGCTATTGATCCTAATGATATGCCTTTGTCTACCTCTATTGAGCAAACTAGTGATGTTATAGATGTGAACTTTATCTCTAGAAATAATTTTAATAACAATGCTTATAGAGGTAATTTTAATCCTAGGCATTTTCCTAGTAAGTCCTCCAATAGGTATGGTAATTCCTATGGAAATCAATCTTACAATAATAATAGGAATACCTCTGATCTATAGAATAATATTAAAGCTTCAATGCTTCCATAGAAGAAAATTTGAATAAGATTGATGATATGTCTAGGAGTATTGATAGGATTTCTCATGATGTGGAAAATCCCAAGTTGAAATTTTTTGTGCCAAAAGTTGAAGAATTAATTAAAGCTCTTTATGTTTCTATGGATGAAAGTAAGAAAAGAACCGCCATGCTTAGAGCTAAACGAGAATTTTTAGAAAAGGCGTTTTCTAGTTATTACTTTCATAAAAATGATGAAGACATTAAAATGATTGGTGTTTCTCCCATCGATTCTTTGTTTAGTAAAGTTCAACTTAATGATAAAGGGACTGAAGAAGAGTCAACTTTAGGTAGAAGGCGTCCCAATATTTCGAAGGGTGAAAATCTTGTTGAGAAATTTGATAAAAGTGGGTTTGGAGAGGTCAAGACTTTAACTAGTGATGCACCCACTATTTTGGATTGCAGAGACTTTAATTATGATAGTTGCTCCTTGATTGATTTATTTCTTTGTTGCAATCCATGATTAATTCACCACATGCTTATGAACAAAATAAAGCTTTTACTAAACATATTGTTGATGCTACGATGAAAGCTATTGAAGAAAAATTGGAATTGGAAGTTTCAATTCCTAGGAAGTTGCATGATGAATGGGAACCCACTATCAAAATCAAAAATAAAAATTATGAGGGTTTTGCATTGTGTGATTTGGGTGCTAGTGTTTCCACTATTCTGAAATCTCTTTGCGACGTTCTTGGTCTTACCAATATTGAAGATTGCTCTCTTAATTTGCATTTGGCTGATTCCACAATTAAGAAGCCTTTGGGAAGGATCAATGATGTTCTTATTCTTGCAAATAGGAACTATGTACCCATAGATTTTCTTGTTCTTGATATCGATTGCAATCCATATTTCCCTATTATACTTGGTAGACTGTTTTTGCGCACTATTGGCGCGGTGATTGACATGAAAGAAGGGAATATTAAATTCCAATTTCCCTTGAGAAAGGGCATGGAACACTTCCCTACATCCAAGATCAAATTGCCTTGTGAACATATAATGAGGGCAAGTTATGAAACATCCAACAAAGATGACACCACTTGAGATCTTGGAATTATGCCTAGCTAAGGGCGTAAAACGATAGCGCTTGTTGGGAGGCAACCCAATGAATAAAATTTATTTTTTCTTTTTTGCTTTCTGTTCTTGAGTGTTAGTACAATTATGCTACTAGTATGATTGTGTTCTTTGTGATTTAGTTAGTGTTTTTGCCAAGTAGAACCGACAGGATCTTCTTGGGTGGTAGTTGTTTGATCTTGCTAAAAAGACAAAACTTTGGCGCTCACGAGAAAAAATCTCATTTTTAACAGAAAAATGCTTTTTAGTTGATTCTTTTTTGCAGAAGATCAATATACAAATTTCCCACGTGGCCCTATTTTTTCAAGATTTTTAGAGTTCTAAAAGTATTAGAAACTTCCAGATTACTACAGACTGTTTTGTTTTTGACAGATTCTGTTTTCTTTGTGTTGTGTGCTTATTTTGATGGCTCTATGGTTTTCTTTGATGAGTTTTTGCCATATAAAAGTTGGAATACAGTAGATATAATACAAAAACAAAATATGAATTGGTTATAAATAGCACTTATAGTAGTGGTTGCTTTCTTATACTAACGGGTCTCATGAAGGTTTTGTTGAAGTTTTGTGTGATTGAAGTTTTCAAGTTTTTGGTCATCTTACGATGGATGAAGGAAGGATATAAGAGCCTAAGATTGGGGATGCCCCGGCATCCCAAGCTATTATCCAAAAATGAGCAACCAACTAAGCTTGTTGAAGCCCCCGAGTGGCATCCCCGCTTTCTTCGAACAACCATCGGTATTTCACTCGAGACTATATTTTTATTCATCACATGATAAGTGTTTTGCTTGGAGCGTCATGTATGATATGAGTCTTTACTTGTTTTATTTTTCTTTTTAAGTCGTCAATCCTTGATGTACACACCTATTTGAGAGAGCCAAAATTATGCCATGACTTGCTAGAATTGCTCTCTATGCTTCACATAAATTTTTATGAGCTAGGACTTGCTCTAGTGCTTCACTTATATCTTTTTTAGCATGTTGTGCTTAGTATTTTTGAAGAAATACTCTCCGCTTCACTTAGATTTATTTGAGAGTTAGTAAAATTTTACAGAAATTCTCTCATGCTTCACTTAAATTATTTTGAGAGAAAGAAAGAAAAATTATGCTGATGATCCTCACTTATATTTATTTTAGCTTATCAAAAGCAACACATGAAAATTAGTCCCAAAGTGATAGATATCCAAGAAGGATATAATAAAAACTTTCATGAAGATCATTGGATAAAATAAACTTGATTCCTTGTAATAGTTTTGAGACATGATGATGTGATATGTGAGTTATGTTGATGAGTAATTGTGCTCTAGTAAGAATATTAGTGTTAAAGTTTGTGATTCCCTATGCAAGCACGAAAGTCAATAATTATGCAATGAAATTATATCCTACTTGTGGTGCATTATTTGGTGTTATTTATGCCAATGTTCGCTTACGAGATTATTTGTTTCATGGTTGGTTGCTTCCCAGTCTTTTGCTAGCCTTCATTTTACACTATGTATGATCTCTACTTCTGCATCCAAAATCCTTTATCTCGGTTTTGCCACATGAGTCCACCATACCTACCTGTATGCGGTCTTTCCTTGCCGTTCTAAGCAAATTTGTATGTGCCATCTCTAATTTTCAAAATAAATTTCCCTTTTGTGTGCCCGTACCGCTCGTGAGGCGGTGAGGGGTGGCCAATATTTTCCATGCTAGATGTGTTATTCTCACGATGAGTGTTTATTCACTTGTCATTGTACGAGAGTAAGGCAAAGGTATTGGGAATGCCCAGTCCCAAAATGAAAAAT
Source organism: Secale cereale (assembly GCA_902687465.1). Taxonomy (NCBI): domain Eukaryota; kingdom Viridiplantae; phylum Streptophyta; class Magnoliopsida; order Poales; family Poaceae; genus Secale; species Secale cereale. Next base: position 494,473,071 of record LR738714.1, on the reverse strand, counting down.
TAATTTACTTTATGTTGTCAAATAATAAATTCCTTGGAAAGTGTTGGTATGGAAGGCAACTGTGGATTCGGCTAGCCATGGCTTGTGAAAGTTTGGTGGAAAAGGAATAAACTTTATTTTCTGTTTGGGAACCGCCTATGATATATCTAGCATGGAAAGTGTTGGGAACCTCAAGTCGTTCTCGTTGGTGGGAAAAGTATACCTTCCAAAAAAAATTATCTCTCAATTTAAGCTTTGAGCTCTGGCACCTCTACAAATCCCGCCTTTCTTTTACTTATGCAATTTTTATTTTAAATTTAAGTCTCCATCTTCTCTTACAAGCACCAACTAGGAAACACTATGATCGTACTTGAGCATTGGGTGTAACTAATTGATACGTCTCCAACGTATCCATAATTTTTTTATTGTTCCATGTTGTTATATTATCATTCTTGGATGGTTTACAATCATTTTATAATCATTTTATATAATTTTTTGGTACTAACCTATTGACATAGTGCTAACTGCCAGTTGTTGTTTTCTGCATGTTTTTTACATCGCAGGAAATCAATATCAAACGGAGTCCAAACACTGCCAAACTTTTTGGAGATTTTGTCTGGGTCAGAAGGAACACTATGGGCCCTGGGGGAGTCCCGAGGAGGGGACAACCCACCAGGGTGTGACAGGAGGCCCAGGCGCGCCCTGGTGGGTTGTGCCCACCTCGGGTGCCCTCCGGACCGCCTCTTTGCTCTATAAATACCCCAATATTCCAGAAACCCTAGGGGAGTCGACAAAATATTCATCCATCCACCGCAGAGTCCAGAAACACCAGATCCAATCTAGACACCATCACGGAGGGGTTCACCACTTCCATTGGTGCCTCTCCGATGATGCGTGAGTAGTTCTTTGTAGACCTATGGGTCCGTAGTTAGTAGCTAGATGGCCTACTCTCTCTCTCTCTCTCTCTCTCTCTCTCTCTCTTGATTCTCAATACAATGGTCTCTTGGAGATCCATATGATGTAACTATTTTTGCGGTTTGTTTGTTGGGATCCGATGAACTTTGAGTTTATGATCAGATCTATCTTTTTATATCCATGAAAGTTATTTGAGTTTCTTTGATCTCTTATATGCATGATCTCTTATAGCCTCGTATTTCTTCTTTGATATTTGGGTTTTGTTTGGCCAACTTGACCTATTTATCTTGCAATGGGAAGAGGTGCCCCGTAGTGGGTTCGATCTTACGGTGCTTGATCCCAGTGACAAAAAGGGAACCGACACGTATGTATCATTGCCACGAAGGATCAAACGACGAGATCCATATCTAACGCCATAGATAAACGGATATTGTCTACATCATGTGATCGTTCTTAATGGATTACTCCGTTTTCCATGAACTTAATACACTAGATGCATGCCGGATAGCGGTCAATGTGTGGAGTAATAGTAGTAGATGCAGGTAGGAGTCGGTCTACTAATCTTGGACGTGATGCCTATGTATTGATCATTGCCTGGATATCGTCATAATTATTTTAGGTTCTATCAATTGCCCAACATTAATTTGTTTACCCACCGTTTACTATTTTTCTCGAGAGAAGTCACTAGTGAAACCTACGGCCCCGGGGTCTTCTTTCTCATATATTTGCCTTTGCGATTATTTGCCTTTGCTTTTATTTTAAGATCTACTAAACCAAAAACCCAAAAATACCTTGCTGCAATTTATCTTATTTATCAACCAATCTACCAATATTTATCTATCTCTCATGTTCGTGACCCGAAAGGGGTTGACAACCCCTTTAACACGCCGGGTTGTGAGGTGTTGTTATTTGTGTGTAGGTGTTGTTTACGTTGTGTTGCTTGGTTCTCCTACTGGTTCGATAACCTTGGTTTCACATCTGAGGGAAATACCTACCGCCGCTGTGCTGCATCATCCCTTCCTCTTTGGGGGAAAACCGACGTACCTTTAAGTGACATCAAAAGGAATTTCTAGCGCTGTTGCCGGGGAGCACCTTCAACATATACCAGGTTCCTAATCACAAATCTCATCTCCTTGCAATTTACATTATTTTCCATTTTCCTCTTGTTTTCCTCTCCTCCACTTCACTAAAAATTGCCGTTTTATTCACCCTCTTTTCCGTTCGTCGTTTTCTCGTCAGATCTCATGTTTGCTTGTGTTACCATGTGTCTTCTATTTGCTTGCATCTTCGCTTGCTAAATATTAAATTATATGGATCCTCATCCACTTACTAATATTTTCAATAGATCCAATTATGATGAACCCATTGCTAGTGAATTGAGTTCACTAGATTATCTTTATGAAGTTTTTCTTGAGATTCGTGAATCTAAAAATTATGATGAAGAAATTTATGAAGTGATTCATGATAGCTCCTTGAATGAAAAGCATGATTGCAATGATTTTACTATAAATTCTATTAATGTCTATTATGCTAGTAATATGCAAAACCCCAAGCTTGGGGATGCTAATTTTGATATGTCCTCTACTTATTGCAATGATCATGATTGGGGTGAATCTTGTTACGATCTTGAAATTTTATTTAATCCTCATGATGATTATGTTAGTGATAATATTTAAAGTGGGTTTTGGGAGGTCATGACTTTAGTTGATGTTAGTCCCACTATTTTGGAAGATTATAAGACTTTTACGCATGTGGATCATGAAAAGAAATTTTTATATGATTGCTATATTGTTGAATTTGAGTATGATCCTACATGTAATTATTATGAGAGAGGAAAATATGGTTGTAGAAATTTTCATGTTACTAAATTACCTCGCGTTATGTTGAGATTGCTATTGTTTCTTTGTTCTTCCTTGCATATGCTAGATGTTTCTTGTCTTGATAATTTGGTTGCCTACAAAATGCCTATGCATAAGAAGTATGTTATACATAAATTAGTTTGTCTCATGTTTCATGATGCTCTCTTTCTGCTTCAATTCTTGTCTTTCATGTGAGTACCCTTGAAATCTCAAGTCTATCTTAATGGCTATAAAGAAAGAGCTTGTTGGGAGGCAACCCAATGAATAAAATAAATTTTTGCTTTTTATTTTCTGTTCTTGTGATAAAAACCTTTAATTATCTCTGTTGAGATGTGTTTTTGTGGTTTGAATAAAGGTTGTGCCAAGTAGAACCAATGGGATCTTCTTGGGTGATAGTTGTTTGATCTTACTAAAAAAGACAGAACTTTTGCGCTCACGAGAAAAATTCTCATTTTTAACAGAAAAGTGCTTTTTAGTTGATTCTTTTTGCAGAAGATTAACATACAAATTTATCACGTGGGCCTATTTGTTTCAAGATTTTTAGAGGTCCATAAGTTTTTGAAACTTCCAGATTACCACAGATTGTTCTGTTTTTGATAGATTCTATTTTCTTTGTGTTGTGTGCTTATTTTGATGGCTCTATTGTTTTGTTTGATGAGTTTTTTCCATAGAAAAGTTGGAATATAGTAGATATAATACAAAAACAAAATATGAATTGGTTTGACACAGTACTTATAGTAGTGGTTTGCTTTCTTACACTAACGGATCTCACGAAGGTTTTGTTGAAGTTTTGTTTGATTGAAGTTTTCAAGTTTTGGGTTATCTTACGATGGATGAAGGAAGGATGTAAGAGCCTAAGCTTGGGGATGCCCCGGCATCCCAAGCTATTAATCCAAAGATGAGCAACCAACTAAGGTTGGGGATGCCCCCAAGTGGCATCCCCGCTTTCTTCCAACAACTATTGGTATTTCACTCGAAACTATATTTTTATTCGTCACATGATATGTGTTTTGCTTGGAGCTCTTGTATGATATGAGTCTTTTCTTGTTTTGCTTTGCTTTTTAAGTCATCAATCCTTGTTGTACGCACCTATTTGAGAGAGCCCAAAGTATGCCATGACTTGCTAGAATAGCTCTCTATGCTTCACTTAAATTTTTTATGAGCAATGGACTTGCTCTAGTGCTGCACTTATATTTTTTTGAGCATGTTGTGCTTAGTATTTTTGGAGAAATACTCTCTTGCTTCACTTAGATTTATTTGAGAGTTAGTAAACTTTTAAATAAATTCTCTCTTGCTTCACTTATATTATTTTGAGAGAAGAAAATTGTTATGCTCATGATCTTCACTTATATTTGTTTGAGCTTATGAGAAGTAGCACATGAAAATTAGTCCCAAAGTGATAGATATCCAAGAAGGATATAATAAAAACTTTCATGAAGATCATTGGACAAAATAAACTTGATTCCTTGTAATAGTTTTGAGACATGATGATATGATATGCGAGTCATGTTGATGAGTAATTGTGCTTTAGTAATAATACTAGTGTTAAAGTTTGTGATTCCCTATGCAAGCACGAAAGTCAATAATTATGCAATGAAATTATATCCTACTTGTGGTGCATTATTCGGTGTTATTAATGCTCAATGTTTGCTTACAAGATTATTTGTTTCATGGTTGGTCGCTTCCCAGTATTTTGCCAGCCTTCATTTTGCACTAAGTATGATCCCTACTTGTGCATCCAAAATCCTTTATCCCAGTTTTGCCATATGAGTCCACCATACCTACCTATATGCGGTATTTCCTTGCTGTCCTAAGCAAATTTATATGTGCCATCTCTAATTTTCAAAATAAATTTCCCTTTTGTGTGCCCGTACCGCTCATGAGGCGGTGAGGGGTGGCCAATATTTTCCATGTTGGATGTGTTATTCTCACGATGAGTGTTTATTCACTTGTCATTGCATGAGAGTATGACAAAGGTATTAGGGATGCCCAGTCCCGAAATGAAAAAAAAATTACTTTATGTTGTCAAATAATGAATTCCTTGGAAAGTGCTGGTATGGAAGGCAACCTTGGATTCGGCTAGCCATGGTTTGTGAAAGTTTGGTGGAAAAGGAATAAACTTTATTTTCTGTTTGGGAACCGCCTATGATATATCTAGAATGGAAAGTGTTGGGAACCTCATGTCGTTCCCATTGGTGGGAAAAGTATACCTCCCAAAAAAATTATCTCTCAATTTTTGCTTCGAGCTCTGGCACCTCTACAAATCCCTATTTCTCTCTGCGAAGTGCCTTTCTTTTACTTATGCAATTTTTATTTTTGAATTTGAGTCTCCATCTTATCTTAGAAGCACCAAGTAGGAAACGCTATGATCGTACTTGAGCATTGGATGTAACTAATATGCGAGTGTGTTTCATGAATGGATTAATGATAGAGCCTAATGGGCTAGGGATAACTTATTTTAGCATTGATATTTTGAAAAGACATGGTTTCTTGTTGATATGCTTGAGTATCTAAATTATTATGTCAAAACTAGATTATTGCTTTGAACCATATAAAAGTCCAAATGACCATGCTATAAAGAAAAGAATATGATATGACGATAAACAACACTCCACATCAAAAATTATGTTGTTATCACTTACCTACTCGCGGACGAGTAGGAGTTAAGCTTGGTCATGCTGATACGTCTCCAACATATCTATAATTTTTTGTTGTTCCATGTTATATTATCATTCTTGGATGTTTTACAATCATTTTATAGTGATTTTATATCATTTTTTGGTACTAACCTATTGGCATAGTGCCAAGTGTGAGTTGTTGTTTTCTACATGTTTTTTACATCGCATGAAATCAATATCAAACGGAGCCCAAACACCGCGAAACTTTTTGGAGATTTTTTTCTGGGCCAGAAGGAACACTATGGACCCTGGGGGAGTCCACCAGGGCGCGCCAAGAGGCCCAGGCACGCCCTGGTGGGTTGTGCCCTCCTCGGGTGCCCCCGGACCGCCTCTTTGCTCTATAAATACCCCAATATTCCAGAAACCCTAGGGGAATCGATGAAATATTCATCCAGCCACTGCAGAGTCCAGAAACACCAGATCCAATCTAGACACCATCACGGGGGGTTTCACCACTTCCATTGGTGCCTCTCCGATGATGCGTGAGTAGTTCTTTGTAGACCTACGGGTCCGTAGTTAGTAGCTAGATGGCTTCCTCACTCTCTCTTTTGATTATCAATACAATGGTCTCTTGGATGTCCATATGATGTAACTCTTTTTGCGGTGTGTTTGTTGGGGTCCGATGAACTTTGAGTTTATGATCAAATCTATCTTTTTATATCCATGAATTTTTTTTGAGTTTCTTTGATCTCTTATAGCCTCGTATTTCTTCTCCAGTATTTGGGTTTTGTTTGGTCAACTTGATCTATTTGTCTTGCAATGGGAAGAGGTGCTCGGTAGTGGGCTCGGTCTTACGGTGCTTGATCCCAGTGACAGAAAGGGAACCGACACATATGTATCGTTGCCACTAAGGATAAAACGAAAAGATCCATATCTGATGCCATAGATAAACGGATCTTGTCTACATCATGTCATCATTGTTAATGCATTACTCCATTTTTCCATGAACTTAATACACTAGATGCATGCTGGATAGCGGTCGATGTGTGTAGTAATAGTAGTAGATGCAGGCAGGAGTCGATCTACTAATCTTGGACGTGATGCCTATCTATTGATCATTGCCTGGATATCGTCATAATTATTTGAGGTTATATCAATTGCCCAATAGTAATTTGTTTACCCACAGTTTGCTATTTTTCTCAAGAGAAGCCACTAGTGAAACCTACGGCCCCCGGGTCTTCTTTCTCATATATTTGACTTTGCGATCTATTTGCCTTTGCTTTTATTTTCAGATCTACTATACCAAAAACCCAAAAATACCTTGCTGAAATTTATATTATTTATCAACCAATCTACCAATATTTATCTCTCTCTCACGTTTGTTACCCGAAAGGGATTGACAACCCCTTTAACACGTTGGGTTGTGAGGTGTTGTTATTTGTGTGCAGGCGTTGTTTACGTTCTGTTGCTTGGTTCTCCTACTGGTTCGATAACCTTGGTTTCACATCTGAGGGAAATGCCTACCGCCGCTGTGCTGCATCATCCCTTCCTCTTTGGGGAAAAACTGACGTAGCTTTAAGTGACATCAAAAGGAATTTCTTGCTGATACGTCTCAACGTATCTCTAATATATGAATGTGTTTCATGAATGGATCAATGGTTGAGCATAATGGGCTAGGGATAACTTATTTAGCATTGATATTTTGAAAGACATTGTTGCTTGTTGATATGCTTGAGTATCTCAATTATTATGTCAAAACTAGACTATTGCTTTGAACCATATAAAAGTCCAAATGTCCATGCTATAAAGAAAAGAATATGATATCACATGATAGGCAGCATTCCACATCAAAAATTCTGTTTTTATCACTTACCTACTCGAGGACGAGCATGAGTTAAGCTTGGGGATGCTGATACGTCTTCAATGTATCTATAATTTTTAATTGTTTCATGCTGTTATATTATCATTCTTGGATGTTTCACAATCACTTTATAATCATTTTATATCATTCTTTGGTAGTGACCTATTGACATAGTGCCAAGTGTCAGTTGTTGTTTTCTGCATGTTTTTCACATCGCAGGAACTCAATATCAAACGGAGCCCAAACACCGCCAAACTTTTTGGAGAATTTGTTTGGGCTAGAAGACACCTATTGGGCCAAGGCAGCACCTAGGGAGTGCCCCGAGGGGGGCACAACCCACCAGGGCGCGCTAGGCCCCCCTGGCGCTCCCACATGGGTTGTGCCCACCTCGGTGGCCTCCCGCACCGCCTCTTAGCTCTATAAATACCACAATATTCCAGAAACCCTAGAGGAGTCGACGAAATATTCATCCAGCCGCCGTAGAGTCTAGAAACACCAGATCCAATCTAGACACCATCACGGAGGGGTTCACCACTTCCATTGATGCCTCTCCGATGATGCGTGAGTAGTTCCTTATAGACCTACGGGTCTGTAGTTAGTAGCTAGATGGCTTCCTATCTCTCTCTCTCTTTTGATTCTCAATACAATGGTCTCTTGGAGATCCATATGATGTAACTCTTTTTGCGGTGTGTTTGTTGGGATCCGATGAACTTTGAGTTTATGATCAGATCTATCTTTTCATATCCATGAGAGTGATTTGAGTTTCTTTGATCTCTTATATTCATGATCTCTTATAGTCTCGTAATTTTTCTCCGATATTTGGGTTTTGTTTGGCCAACTTGATCTATTTATCTTGCAATGGGAAGAGCTGCCCGGTAGTGGGTTCGATCTTACGGTGCTTGATCTCAGTGACAGAAAGGGAACCGACACATATGTATCATTGCCACTAAGGATAAAACGACGAGATACATATCTAATGACATAGATAAATGGATCTTGTCTACATCATGTTTTTCTTAATGCATTACTCCGTTTTTCCATGAACTTAATACACTAGATGCATGCTGGATAGCGATCGATGTGTGGAGTAATAGTAGTAGATGCAAGCAGGAGTCGGTCTAGTAATCTTGGACGTGATGCCTATGTAATGATCATTGCCTAGATATCGTCATAATTATTTGAGGTTCTATCAATAGCCCAATAGTTGTTTGTTTACCCACTGTTTGCTTTTTTCTCGAGAGAAGCCACTAGTGAAACCTACGGGCCCCGGTCTTCTTTCTCATATATTTGCCTTTGCGATCTACTTTTCCTTGCATTTATTTTCAGATCTACTAAACTAACAATACAAAAATACCTTGCTGCAATTTATTCTTGTTTATTTTATTTCGCGTTCGATTTGTCAATCTACTACAAATTTCTCACGTCCGTTTTGCCTATCTTGAGGCGCCTTACCCCAAAAGGGATTGACAACCCCTTTAACACGTCGTGTTGCGAGAACTTGTTATTTGTGTGCAGGTGTTGTTTACGTTGTGTTGCTTGGTTCTCCTACTGGTTCGATAACCTTGGTTTCACATCTAAGGGAAATACCTACCGCCGCTGTGCTGCATCATCTCTTCCTCTTCGTGGAAAAACCAGCGTAGCTTTAAGCGACATCAGCATGCCAACCAAGTAATTAATTATTTGAGAACATAATACATTTTTTAGAAAATATAGCACGTGCCTTCCTACAATTGCCAATAAATTTTGATCGAAACTCAAAATTGTGGAATGTAATTCACCTATCTTAGATTTATATGTATGTTGGTTTTCGGATCCTCTCTTACATTTTCTTCGACAAAACCCTCATATTATTCACTTAGAAGTTAAAATGTGAGTTACATCATTTTTTTTATTACCAAGTCTTCAATGACATACGTGTTGTGAATTAGAATTAAGTTTTTATCCGTGTCTCTATGTCAAAAGTGTGCCGCCCGTGGCAAAGAACGGGCATTCTACTAGTTAGTGGTGGGATATGGTGGGTGAGGCGAGACTACCAACTGAGACTTTAGGGTTGAGATGGGAATACCCACATCCAACAAATCTCGGCCATAAAACTAGATCAATCTGATAACCCAGGCTGCTCCAACGTTGAGCACGTAACACGTCTAGCATGCAGTTGATATCATACCAAATATCAATTATAACGCTAATCACATAATCAACATGCCAATAATATCCTTCATAATATTTGAGTGCAATTAATTAACTTTTTGCGATCAAATCAGAGAGCTTTATTTCATGAAAGTATTCCCTGGACAATCAGCCAGCAAACTGGTTACCAGGAAAGTTGGAGTTTCATCGAGCCAACACTCGGTCACATTCAGGGTACAAGCACGGTTTGCACACAGATGTGTCGGTAAGTTAGTCGACCAGTTTACATGCTGAATCTCAAAAACAGAAAGATCAGAAACTAGCTCTCCTATTTATTCGAAGATAGGAGCCACAATTGAGCGGGAATTGTGGTGAGTGTTCCAGAGTTTCATAACTCCAGGAAGTCCACCTCCATGATCACATGTGAGTAACCTCAAAGTGTCGCAAAACGAGCTCCTTCCCATAGCGATAAAGCTTTGACGATCAGTGGGTCTGAGATCCACACGTACGGCTTGCTCCAGGCTCCCAACAGTGTCGACGAGGAGCGTGCTACACCGCTCGCACCGCCTCTTCGATCAACAAAATTTAGAGCCCCATCAGTAGTGATCTTGATGACTCCTGGTTCCGCTGGCCTCCAGCCATGCCCTGGCAGAACCGTAGGGAGGTTCCGTGGGAGTTCAAGGAGCGCGAGTGCCTCCTTGGTAGTTCTGAGAGCCTTAGTCGGGCCTCTTCCTTCCTCTCCATGCTTGATACCATTGCGAGAGCGCCATATAGTCCACATAATGGTGATTATTTTTTATCAATCTTCCTCTGCAAACCGTGTATCACATAGAATATCCCGAGCCCAAGAATCCTGGTGTAAATGAGGCAGTCTGAAGCCGAACCAAGCATAAGTTTCCTCCCAGAAGCATTTTGCATGAGAGCATAAAATCATAGCGTGTAGGAGGTCTTCCTCCTTTGCTAAGGAAACATTGCATCGATCCACAACTGCAATGTGATGGTGTTTAAGAGTACACACATCTGGAAGGATCCCTCTCAGCACTCTCCACCAGAAGACGCTTACTTTTGGGATAACTTTGAGTTTCCACAAAGCATTCCACATCTGTTTTTCGTCTCCTGAGCTGCCGGTAGTCGTCCCTTCTTCTAGAGCTTGACGCTCGTTCTGAGTCACTAGAGCATGGTACGCCAATTTAATAGTGTAGTTGCCTGATCTTTCAAAGGCCCAAGCATATGAATCATCACCCCCCTCCACGCCTAATGGGTATATTGAGAATCGCATCAGCGTCTCGTGTGATGAAAGTTGAGCGCACAAGATCCTACCGCCATGTCCAATTATCCACAACAATCAGGTCTGAAACCAACTTAACATTGGTGTTTAGCGGCTTCATCATAGGGGACATAGAGATAGTTCCGGGAATCTATAACATCCCAAATTTTCAATTTGGAATGTTATACATAGATCATCATATGCATATCATATTTTATTTGCTTTTTGGTTTGGATCCTAAAAATCCTAAGCAACTCAGGGATCCACGGAGAGAGTTGGGGATTTCATTATTTTCGTATTTGAATTTTCTCAAAATTTGAAAAGAGGATCATTTGGTTTTAATTATTTTCTCTCCGAAATATTTCAATATCAAATATATGAGAGGAGATAATATGACTTCTCCAAAATAAGAGAAATATTGGAGGAAAAATGTTAAAATCAAATAAATAATTTTATTTGGATTTTATTGCTATTTTATTCAAATTAGAAAAAAATATGCATATTTTCAAAACTGCATTTTAGGCCAAGAAAATGTTCACTTTGTTCTAAATATTTTATTTAGACGGTGACAATTGTTTTTTGTACTTTTAGAAATTTTTTATATTTATTTAGAATTTTTTTTTGGTGGAATCTATTTAAAAAAAGTATTTCCCGCCCGACTCGGCCGAAGGCCAAGCCGAGCAGGCTGGGCCGCGTGAGCCACCGCCTTCGCCGCCGTGAGCCGCCCGGACTCCGGCATGAGTCTCAAGCCACGCCGCCGCCGCCTTGCCGCTTCCCCAAGGCGATCCCGACCCCCCTCCTATAAAAGCCACCCCCCCTCGATCCACACCGCCTGCCCGCCGCCTGCCGCACGCCGCTGCCACTGCCGCGCCACCGTCGCCCCGCGGTCGCGAAGCCCGCGCCGCCACCACTCGCC
>LR738714.1:494428193-494459945 GCA_902687465.1 Secale cereale | reverse complement strand
CCCCTCGATCCACACCGCCTGCCCGCCGCCTGCCGCACGCCGCTGCCACTGCCGCGCCACCGTCGCCCCGCGGTCGCGAAGCCCGCGCCGCCACCACTCGCCGCCCGCACCCGCCGCCACCCGCCGACGCCGCCAACCACCGCCGTCGTCGCCTCACCACCGACCCGCCAGACCCGCCGCCCAACCCGACCCACGAGTCGAACCCGACCCGCGAGGTAAACCGCTGTTTTTTAGATCGTTTTTTTAGAAACCCTAGTTTCGGGTTTTTTAGATCGGTTCGGTTCGTTTCGTTTTTTTCCGGTTTCGTTGTTTAGCGTGCGTTACCTCGTTAGTTCGTTTTAACGAATACGTTCGTCCGTTCGTCTCTGTTAACGAACGTTCGCGCCGTAGTTTTTCTTTTCTTTTCTTTTTCAGCCAGGGACCTATTCGTGATTATTTTTTATCACAGATTAGCCCCTGAACTTCAAACCCTCGTCGTTTCTAAACCGTTCGTCCAAATCCAGTGAAACCAACGCCAAAATCTTCGTCTCGAGCCCCTCTTTCTGTTTAATCAACTTGAACAAGGTTTTGACAATTTAAAATTTGGTTTCAAGCAGTTTTGAATTCGAAGTTCTTTTGACCGTAGTTTTAGTTACGTAGCTCCGTTTCGATTGATTCTTTTTGCAAAATCGAAGCTCTTCAGTTGAACTTTCAGATTTGATCTTCTTATTTGACTTTTACCCGTGCATCTTTGTTTGAGTGCTTATGTATGCTATTGTTTGATTGCGATAGAATTCCCGGAGTGCGAAGTGTGCTACTATGAGTCACTAGGTTTCAGCGATCATCAGCAAGGCAAGTTCATACATTGATCATACTTTCCAATACCCAGTTTTACTGCATTAGTTATATCCTCAAACACTTGCATGAGTAGGAATGGTTGCATAATATGTTGCTGAGTAGTTCATGAGGTAGGAACCCAATGACTTGAGATCAACCCAAGGGAATTTACGCTTTGTTACTTATTGCTTAGTCATGCATGTAGACGTGGATTGGTATGAGTGATTTCATGAAAGTTGTGAATGTAATAACAACTAAGGGTTCTTTAAGGTGGAATTTAATACACATCTGGGTGGATTGGTTGCAGGGCACTTGGAGAATCCACTGTTATCCTAGGAAATCCCGGAGGACCCGTGTGATTATCCTATGGAATGCCACCCAGGCTCAAAGGGATCATATATCATTCATTCCTAGAAACTTCCGTGTGCAGCCACAATGCCATTATGGGCTCTGGCATAGTTGAGTATGTTGTGTGACCTCTTTCCGTGGTAGACTAGCAGATGTAGCGGATGTAGGTGATATGGTCTATCCAGGGTTAAGAGTTAATGCTTCTGAAAGACTGTGTCTCGGTCATCCGTTTCTCGAACACCATGCAGTGCGAGAAATTAAAACAGAGGCGATCGAGTCATGTGGGGAAAAGTGCACAAACCTCTGCATAGTGTACAAACTATTCATGAGCAGCCGTGTCCCCGGTTATGGACTTTCTTGAGTATCCTGGTATTTGAATTATGGACTGATCTCATCACTTTATTAAATTGTTGGGTTAATAACGACTTCGGTTTGGGATTGAGATGGAGGAACCATACTCCATTGTTCATGCTTAAATTTAACTAAGTAGTTAAATTAATACATTCCTTTGTTGTAGGGAAAAATTAGCTTTTGCAAAAATAAACCTTACAGCCTCCACCAGCCAAATATGCATGTAGTTGTAGGCCTTTGCTCTTTATCATTACAGTGTGTTCTTGCCAGCATATTCAATGTGCTGACCTACATGGCTGCAATGTATCATGTTGCAGAGTTTTTCGACGAAGATTAAGGTGCGATAGGTCGTTGTCAAGCACTCAATGTTTGTCGTGGAGTTGGATGGACTCAACTACTCTTCATAGCTTCCGTAGTTTATTTTTATTAGATGGCCTTCAGCCATTATTGTGTAATGGATATTGCCTCTTCGAGGACTTTCGATGTAATAAAGTCTGATTGAACCTCTGTTGTAAATCCTCGAGTACTGTGTGTGTCAGCATACCGATCCAGGGATGACACTCAGCACAGAGACATCGGTTCATTGGAATCATGGTCGCTACAGAATCCATTTATCCCAGACATCGATGGAAGTCTTGTCTCCAACTCTTTTTATTAACCCTGCGTTCAACGCTTCCCTGCCCGCAATGATCGCTTTCCAAGTAGCAGAAGCTGATTTGGGAACGGTTGCATGCATTAAATTTGTGTCAGGGAAGTAACGTCCCTTCAAAACTCTTGCACATAGAGAATATGGGTTAGTTAAGAACCTCCATTCGTGCTTCCCTAATAGTGCAAGATTGAATTGATGGGGTTCACGGAAACCCATGCCTCCCTTGCACTTGGGTGTCGCAAGATTTTTCCATGAAACCTAGTGCATAGCATTCTTGTCAAGAAAACTGCTCCGAAAATACTTTGCCATGGGAGAAGTCGGACTCTTACAAACTTTCTTAGTTAGTAGAAAAGTACTGATCGCGTATGTGGGGATTGCCTGTACCACTGACTTTAGTAGTGTTTCCCATCCTGCACATACCAGTAGCTTCTCGGACCATCCCTGCATTTTACCATGGGCCCTCTCCCCGATGTGATCAAAAGTCCCACTCGAATACGTCCAACAGTGGGGGGGAGGCCCAAGTAGCGCTCACTAAACGCCCCCACTATGATGTTTAGGATGGCTTTCAGATGTTGCCTCAACTGAGCTGGTGTGCTCAAACCGAAGTAAATTGAACTCTTTTCATGATTGACACACTGCCCCGAGGCTTCTCCGTACATTCGGAGAATCTCATTCAATCTTACAGCACTTTGGTTGGTTGCACTGATGAAGATCAAGCTGTCATCTGCAAATAAAAGATGTGTGACCCAAGGTGACGTGTAGATGACTCTAATACCTCTGTCAATATATCCACCGTCATGGTACTTGAGTAGAGAGGAGAAACCTTCTGCACATATTAAGAAAAGGTATGGTGAAACCTGATCCCCTTTTCTGAATCCATGAGAGGGGGTAAAATAGGGTAGCAGTTCTCTGTTGACACAAACAAAAAACAGTACTGAAGATACACATTTCATGATCAGTCGGGCAAAGACCATGTTGAAACCTAGATGTATTAAAATGGCCTCCGGAAAATGCCGGTCAACTCTGTCGTAGGCCTTCATCGTGTCTAGCTTGACAACACAAGCATAAGTTTCCCCTTTCTTTCGTCTTTTCATTGTATGCACACTTTTGTATGCCAGTAACACATTGTCAGTAATCAAGCATCTGGGAACAAACGCACTTTGCTCTCCACTGATAATCAAATCCATAATTGATCTCAACCGATTTGTGATGCATTTGGCGGCAATTTTATACAAAGTCGGACAAAGAGCTATAGGTTTGTATTGAGAAATTGACTGGGGGTGTCGTACCTTCGGGATCAAAGTGACGGAAGTATTGTTTAGACCTGATGGTAGCTCACCTCCGTTCAAAAAATCTAGCACTACCTGGGTAACATCATTACCAACTAAACTCCAATGTCGTTGATAGAAACCGACAGTAAAATCATCTATTCCTAGCGCTTTAGAAGGAGCCATCTGAAAGAGAGCCGAGCTCACTTCCGCCTTAGTATATGGCTTAGTAAGATGTACATTCATGTCCAAGGATACCTTGGCTGGCACATGGTTAAGGAGTTTGGTTGCATCGGAGAATCCCTGGGATTAGTATAAGTTTTGATAGAACTGTTGAACCTCACTCCTATACTCAGCTTCACTAGCACAAATAGTACCATCTTGCCGGCGCAGCCCTTGGATTATGTTCATTCGCTTTCGTTGTGCCGCCTATGCTTGGAAGTAAGATGTTTTGTGGTCACCTTCTCGTAGCCACGGCACCCGCGAACATTGCCACAACCAAATCTCCTCCTGGTGAAGAGCTTCTCGTAGTAGACAGACAATAGCTCTTTCTTCCTCCGTCGATCCCCGGCCAACCGAGTGGCATGTTAGCTTGTCTAGCTTCTCCTGCAGCTACCTAATCCTGCGGGTAAGGCAGCCAAACACCTGAGTGCCCCATGGTTCTAGTGTTCGCTTCAAAAGATCAAGAGAGTCAATGATCCCTTGTAGACCAGGGCCTCTGTTAGCTTGCTACCACGTTCTTGTAACTAGTTGTTTATAATCCACATGTGATGCCCACACATTCTCGTATCTAAATTGTTTCTTGGCTCTCGAAGTGTTGGGCATGTTCTCTTTTATTTCCGCTACAACAAAGCAATGATCAGACTCTATCAAAGGTAGATATCTAGTTCTGATATGCTGAAAATGTTGATGGAATTCCTCATTGGCAAAGCCTCTGTCGAGCCTTGCCTTAACATTCGCTGCACCTAACTAATGATTGTCCCAAGTATAAGTTGTACCAGACCATCCCAAATCTTAGAAGGCCACCTCGTCGGTAACTTCTCTGAAAGCTCTCATCTGGCTCTCATGCCTTCTAGATCGGCTGAAGTGTTCACATGCATAGAGAGTTTCATTAAAGTCACCAACACAAATCAAAGCCGAATGAGGCAAGGCAAGCAAAAGTACACAAAAAGCGCTAGCCATGATGTCGATCCTCGACTAGGCGCTCCGTAAAAACCAGTGAACCTCCACTCAAAGGAGTCTTGGTCCTTATATTTCAGCATAACATCTATGTGTGCAAATTTGAAATTCTTTACTTTGACAATTACATCTCTAGACCAAAAAAGTGTTGGGGAACGTAGCATGCAATTTCAGAAAAATTCCTACGCTCACGCAAGATCTATCTAGGAGATACATAGCAACGGGACGGGGAGAGTGTGTCCACGTACCCTCGTAGACCAAAAGCGGAAGCGTTATGTTAACGCGGTTGATGTAGTCGAACATCTTCACGATCCAACCGATCCAAGTACCAAACGTACGGCACCTCCCTGTTCAGCACACGTTCAGCTTGATGACGTCCCACGAGCTCTTGATCCAGCAGAGGTTCGAGGGAGAGTTCCGTCAGAACAACGGCGTGGCGACGGTGTTGGTGATGTGATCCGCGCAGGGCATCGGCTAAGCACCACGTCAATATGATCTGAGGTGTAATCTGTGGAGGAGGGCACCGCAAACGGCTAAGAGAAACTTGTGTGTTGTAGGTGCCCCCTCTACCCACATATATATAGATTGGAGGGGGGAGAGGCAGCCTAGGGTGCCCTCAGGTAGGCCGAATCCTACTTGGGGTGCAATTCCAATTCGCCCCCCTTCCTTATTTAGCATATGGGAAGGAAAGAGAAGGGGGAAGAGAAGGAAAGGGTGGAGGCCGAACCCTCATCCTTCCTTTATCCTTCCCCTTCCTTTCCTCCTACTCCTATTCGGCCTAGGAGGGGCACACCGGCCTACCAGGGGCTGGTCTATCCCTTACGTGGCCCAATAGGCCCATAACTTTGCCGGGGGGGTGCCCGGAACCCCTTCTGGTGACTCGATATCACCCGGAACACTTCCGGTGTCAAAATATCATTGTCCTATATATGAATCTTTACCTCTCGACCATTTTGAGACGCCTCGTCATGTCCGTGATCTCATCCGGGACTCCGAACAAACTTCGGTCACCAAAAACACATAACTCATAATACAAATCGTCATCGAACGTTAAGTGTGCGGACCCTACGGGTTCGAGAACTATGTAGACATGACCGAGACATATCTCCGGTCAATAACCAATAGTGGAACCTGGATGCTCATAATGACTCCAACATATTCCACGAAGATCTTTATCGATCAAACTGCATAACAACGTATGTTGTTCCCTTTGTCACCGGTATGTTACTTTCCCGAAATTCGATCATCGGTATCATCATACCTAGTTCAATCTCGTTACTGGCAAGTCTCTTTACTCATTCAGTAATACATCATCTCGTGACTAACTCATTAGTCATTTTCTTGCAAGGCTCATCATGATGTGTATTACCGAGAGGGCCCAGAGATACATCTTCGACACTCGGAGTGACAAATCCTATTCTCGATCTATGCCAACTCAACAAACACTTTCAGAAACACCCATAGAGCATCTTTATAATCACCCAGTTGCGTTGTGACATTTGATAGCACACAAAGTGTTCCTACGGTATTCGGGAGTTGCATAATCTCATAGTCTGAGGAACATGTATAAGTCATGAAGAAAGCAATAGAAATAAAACTAAATGATCATTATGCTAAGCTAACGGATGGGTCTTGTCCATCACATCATTCTTCTAATGATGTGATCCCGTTCATGAAATGACAACACATGTCTATAGTTAGGAAACTTAACCATCTTTTTGATGAACGAGCTAGTCTAGTAGAGGCTTACTAGGGACACGATGTTTTGTCTATGTATCCACACATGTATCAAGTTTCCGATCAATACAATTCTAGCATGAATAATAAACATTTATCATGATGTAAGGAAATATAAAACAACAACTTTATTATTGCCTCTAGGTCATATTTCCTTCAGTATCCCACTTGCACTAGAGTCAATAATTTAGTTCACATCGCCATGTGATTTAACACCGATAGTTCACATCGTAATGTGATTAACACCCATAGTTCACATCGCCATGTGACCAACACCCAAAGGGTTTACTAGAGTTAATAATCTAGTTCACATCGCCATGTGATTAACACCCAAAGAATACTAAGGTGTGATCATGTTTTTCTTGGTGAGAGAAGTTTAGTTAACGGGTCTGTCACATTCAAATCCGTATGTATTTCGCAAATTTCTATGTCTACAATGCTCTGAATGGAGGTACTCTAGCTAATTGCTCCCACTTTCAATATGAATCCAGATTGATACTTAGAGTCATCTGGATTAGTGACAAAGCTTGCACCGGCGTAACCCTTTACGACGAACTCTTTATTACCTCCATAATCGAGAACATTTCCTTAGTCCTCCAGTTACTAAGGATAATTTTGACCGATGTCCAGTGATCTACTCCTGGATCACTATTGTACCTCCTTGGCAAACTCATGACAAGGTACACAAAAGGTTTGGTACACATCATGTCATACTTTATACAACCTATGGCCGAGGCATAGGGAATGACTTCCATTCTCTCTCTATTTTTCTGCTGTGGTTGGGCTTTGAGTCTTACTCAACTTCATAATTTACACCTCAGGCAAGAACTCCTTCTTTGACTAATCCATTTTGAACTACTTCAAAATCTTATCAAGGTATGTACTCATCAAAAGTCTTATCAAACGTCTTGATCTATCTCTACAGATCTTGATGCCCAATATGTAAGCAGCTTAACCGAGGTCTTTTATTGAAAAACTTCTTTTAAACAATCCTTTATGCTTTCCAGAAAATTCTACATCATTTCCGATCAACAATATGTCATTCACATATACTTATCAGAAATGTTGTAGTGCTCCCACTCACTTTCTTGTAAATACAAGCTTCACTGTAAGTCTGTATAAAACCATATGCTTTGATCGCCTCATCAAAGCATATATTCCAACTCTGAGATGCTTGCACCAGTCCATAGATGGATCGCTGGAGCTTGCACACTTTGTTAGCGCCTTTAGGATTGACAAAACCTTCTGGTTTCATCATATACAACTCTTCTTTGAGATATCCATTAAGGAATGCAGTTTTGACATCCATTTACCAGATTTCATAATCATAAAATGCGGCAATTGCTAACATGATTCGAACAGACTTAAGCATCGCTACGGGTGAGAAGGTCTCATCGTAGTCAACTCCTTGAAGTTGTCAAAAAACTTTCGCAACAAGTCGAGCTTTGTTGACAGTAACATTACCATCGGCGTCAGTCTTCTTCTTAAAGATCCATTTATTTTCAATGGCTTGTCGATCATCGGGCAAGTCAACCAAAGTCCAGACTTTGTTCTCATGCATGGATCCCATCTCAGATTTCATGGCCTCAAGCCTTTTTGTTGAATCTGGGCTCACCATCGCTTCCTCATAGTTCATAGGTTCGTCATGGCCTAGTAACATGACTTCCAGAATAGGGTTACCATACTATTCTGGTGCGGAACGCACTCTGGTTGATCTACGAGGGTCAGTAGTAACTTGATCTGAAGTTTCATGATCATCATCATTAGCTTCCTCACTAATTGGTGTAGGCATCACGGGAACGATTTTCTGTGATGAGCCATTTTCCAATTCGAGAGAAGGTACAGTTACCTCATCAAGTTCTACTTTCCTCCCACTCACTTCTTTCGAGAGTAACTCCTTCTCTAGAAAGGATCCATTCTTAGCAACAAAAGTCTTGCCTTTGGATCTGTGATAGAAGGTGTACCCAACAGTTTCTTTTGGGTATCATATGAAGACGCATTTCTCTGAGTTGGGTTCGAGCTTACCGGGCTGAAGCTTTTTCACATAAGCATTGCAACCCCAAACTTTAAGAAACGACAGCTTAGGTTCCTTGCCAAACCATAGTTCATACGATGTCATCTCAACAGATTTAGATGGTGCCCTGTTTAACGTGAATGCAGTTGTCTCTAATGCATAACCCCAAAACGATAGTGGTAAATCGGTAAGAGACATCATAGATCGCACCATATCTAATAAAGTATGGTTATGATGTTTGGACACACCATTGGTATTCTAGGTGGCGTGATTTGTGAAACTATTCCACATTGTTTTTAATGAAGACGAAATTCATAACTCAAATATTCGCCTCCGCGATCAGATCATATAAACTTTATTTTCTTGTTACGATGATTCTATACTTCACTCTGAAATTCTTTGAACTTGTCAAATGTTTCAGACTTGTGTTTCATCAAGTAGATATACCCATATCTGCTCAAATCATCTGTGAAGGTCAGAAAATAACGATACCCGCCGCGAGCCTCAACACTCATTGGACCGCATACATCTGTATGTATTATTTCCAATAAGTCATTGGCTCACTCTATTGTTCTGGAGAATGGAGTTATAGTCATCTTTCCCATGAGGCATGGTTCGCAAGCATCAAATGATTCATAATCAAGTGATTCCAAAAGTCCATCAGCATGGAGTTTCTTCATGCGCTTTACACCAATATGACCTAAACAGCAGTGCCACAAGTATGTCGCACTGTCATTATCAACTCTGCATCTTTTGGCTTCAATATTATGAATATGTGTATTACTACGATCGAGATTCAATAAACTATCCACCTTGGGTGTATGACCGTAGAAGGTTTTATTCATGTAAACAGAATAAGAATTATTCTCCGACTTAATTGAATAATTGTATTGCAATAAACACGATCCAATCTTGTTCATGCTCAACACAAAAATCAAATAACATTTATTTAGGTTTAACACTAATCCCGAAAGTACAGGGAGTGTGCGATGATGATCCTATCAATATTGGAACTACTTCCAACACATATCATTACCTCACCCTCAACTAGTCTCCGTTTATTCTGCAACTCCTGTTTCGAGTTACTAATATTAGCAACCGAATAGGTATCAAATACCCAGGGGCTACTACGAGCACTAGTGAGGTACACATCAATAACATGTATATCAAATATACCTTTGTTCACTTCACCATCCTTCTTATCCGCAAAATATTTGGGGTAGTTCCGCTTCCATTGACCATTTACTTTGAAGTAGAAGCACTTAGTTTCAGGTTTCGGTCTAGCTTTGGGCTTCTTCTCAGGAGTGGCAACTTGCTTGCCATTCTTTTTGAAGTTCCCTTTCTTTCCCTTGCCCTTTTTTCTTAAAACTAGTGGTCCTGTTTAACCATCAACACTTGATGCTCTTTCTTGATTTCTACCTTCGCTGATTTCAGCATCGCGAAGTGCTCGGGAATCATTTTTGTCATCCCTTGCATATTATAGTTCAGCACGAAGTTCTAGTAGCTTGGTGATAGTGACTAGAGAACTCTGTCAATCACTATCTTATCTGGAATATGAACTCCCACTTGATTCAAGTGACTGTAGTATCCAGACATTCTGAACACATGCTCACTAGCTGAGCTATTCTCCTCCATCTTGTAGGCAAAGTATTTGTTAGAGGTCTCATACCTCTCGACATGGGCATGAGTCTAAAATACCAATTTCAGCTCTTGGAACATCTCATATGCTCCGTGGCGTTCAAAACATTTTTGAAGTCCCGGTTCTAAGCTGTAAAGCATGGTGCACTGAACTATTAAGTAGACATCATGTTGAGCTTTGCCAAACATTCATAATGTTTGCATCTGCTCATGCAATAGGTTTGTCACCTAGCGGTACATCAAGGACATAATACTTCGATGCAGCAATGAGGATAAAATCCTCAGATCACGGACCTAGTCCGCATCATTTCTACTAACATCTTTCAACTTAGTTTTCTCTAGGAACATATAAAAAACATAGGGGAGCTTCAACGCGAGCTATTGATCTACAACATAATTTGAAAATACTATCAGGACTGAGTTCATGATAAATTAAAGTTCAATTAATCATATTACTGAAGAACTTCCACCTAGATAGACTTCCCTCAAGTCATCTAAATGATCACGTGGTCCAAATCAACTAAACCATGTCCGATCATCACGTGAGATGGAGAAGTTTTCAATGGTGAACATATTATGTTGATCATATCCACTATATGATTCACGCTTGATCTTTCGGTATCTAGTGTTCCGAGGCCATGTCTATACATGCTAGGCTCGTCAAGTTTAATCCGAGTATTCTGCATGTGCAAAACTGTCTTACACCCGTTGTATGTGCACGTAAAGCTTATCACACCCGATCATCACGTGGTGTCTCGGCACGACGAACTGTCGCAACGGTGCATACTCAAGGAGAACACTTGTACCTTGAAATTTTGTAAGGGATCATCTTATAATGCTACCGTCATTCTAAGAAAATAAGAGGCATAATAAGATAAATATCACATGCAATCAAAATATGTGACATGATATGGCCATCATCATCTTGTGCTTTTGATCTCCATCTCCAAAGCATCGTCATGATCTCCATCGTCATCGGCTTGACACCATGATCTTCATCGTAGCATCATGGTCGTCTCGCCAACTATTTCTTCTACTACTATCGCTAACTCATAGTGATAAAGTAATGCAATTACATGGCGTTCGCAATTCATACAATAAAGAGACAACCATAAGGCTCCTGTCGGTTGCCTATAATTTACAAAACATGATCATCTCATACAATATCATATAACTCATCATGTCTTGACCATATCACATCACCACATGCCCTGCAAAAACAAGTTAGACGTCCTCTACTTTGTTGTTGCAAGTTTTACGTGGCTGCTACGAACTTCTAGCAAGAACCGTTCTTACCTATGCATCAAAACCACAACGATTTTTCGTCAAGTGTGTTGTTTTAACCTTCAACAAGGACCGGCCATAGTCACACTCGATTCAACTAAAGTTGGAGAAACTGACACCTGCCAGCCACCTGTGTGCAAAGCACGTCGGTAGAACCAGTCTCATGAACGCGGTCATGTAATGTCGGTCTGGGCCGCTTCATCCAACAATATCGCCGAATCAAAGTAAGACAATGGTGGTAAGCAGTATGACTATTATCGCCCACGACTCTTTGTGTTCTACTCGTGCATATCATCTACGCATAGACCTGGCTCTTGATTCCACTATTGGGGAACATAGCACGCAATTTCAAAAAAAATCCTACGCTCACGCAAGATCTAACTAGGAGATGCATAGCAACGAGACGGGGAGAGTGTGTCCACGTACCCTCGTAGACCGAAAGCGGAAGCATTATGTTAACGTGGTTGATGTAGTCGAACGTCTTCACGATCCAACCAATCCAAGTACCGAACGCATGGCACCTCCGTGTTCAGCACACGTTCAGCTCGATGACGTCCCACGAGCTCTTGATCCAGCAGAGGCTCGGTGGAGAGTTCCGTCAGCACAACGGCATGGTGAAGGTGTGACAACCCACATTTGTAGGGGATCGCAACAATTTTCGAGGGTAAAGTATTCAACCCAAATTTATTGATTCGACACAAGGGGAGCCAAAGAATACTCTTAAGTATTAGCAGCTGAGTTGTCAATTCAACCACACCTGGAAACTTAGTATCTGCAGCAAGGTAATATGGAAATAGTGGTAACAGCAATAAAAGTAACGGTAGTGTTTTTGTAGTTCTTGTAATAGTAGCAACGGAAAAGTAGATAAGCAACAAGCAATACGTGAAACTCGTAGGCATTGGATCGGTGATGGAGAATTATGTCGGATGTGATTCCTCATGTAGAAGTTATACCTAGGGTGACACAGAACTAGCTCCAATTCATCAATGTAATGTAGGCATGTATTCCGAATATAGTCATACGTGCTGATGGAAAAGAATTTGCCTGACATCTTTTGTCCTACCCTCCCGTGGCAGCGGGGTCCTAGTGGAAACTAAGGGATATTAAGGCCTCCTTTTAATAGAGTACCGGACCAAAATATTAACACATAGTGAATACATGAACTCCTCAAACTACAGTCATCACTGGGAGTGGTCCCGATTGTTGTCACTTCGGGGTTGCCAGATCATAACACATAGTAGGTGACTATTGACTTGCAAGATAGGATCAAGAACACACATATATTCATGAAAGCATAATAGGTTCAGATCTGAAATCATGGCACTCGGGCCCTAGTGACAAGCATTAAGCATGGCAAAGTCATAGCAACATCAATCTTAGAACATAGTTGATACTAGGGATCAAACCCTAACAAAATTATCTCGATTACATGGTAAATCTCATCCAACCCATCACTGTCCAACAAGCCTACGATGGGATTACTCATGCACGGCGGTGAGCATCATGGAATTGGTGATGGAGGAAGGTTGATGATGATGATGGCGATGATCTCCACTCTCTGGAGCCCCGAACGGACTCCAGATCAGCCCTCCCGAGAGATATTAGGGCTTGGCAGCGGCTCCGTATCATAAAACGCGATAATTCTTCCTCTCTGATTTTTCTCTCCCCGAAAGTGAATATATGGAGTCTGGGGGTATGTCGGTGGAGCATCAGGGGGCCCACGAGGCAGGGGCGCGCCCCCCACCCTCGTGGATAGGGTGTGGGCCCCCTGATGTGGATCCTTCTGCAGATATTTTTTATATTTTCCTAAATAATTCTCCGCGAATTTTCAGGTCATTCCGAGAACTTTTTATTTCTGCACAAAAACAACACCATGACAATTCTGCTGAAAACATCGTCAGTCCGGGTTAGTTCCATTCAAATCATGCAAGTTAGAGTCCAAAACAAGGGCAAAAGTGTTTGGAAAAGAAGATACGTTGGAGACGTATCAACTCCCCCAAGCTTAAACCTTTGCTTGTCCTCAAGCAATTCAGTTGATAAACTGAAAGTGATAAAGAAAAACTTTGACAAACTCTGTTTGCTCTTGTTGTTGTAAATATGTAAAGCGAGCATTCAAGTTTTCAGCAAGATCATGAACTAACCACATTCACAATAACTTTCAGGTCTCATGTCTACTCATATCAATGGCATAATCAACTAGCGAGCAATAATAATAAACCTCAGATGACAACACTTTCTCAAAACAATCATAATATGGTATAACAAGATGGTATCTCGCTAGCCCTTTCCGAGACCGCAAAATATAAATGCAGAGCACCTTTAAAGATCAAGGACTGGCTAGACATTGTAATTCATGGTAAAAGAGATCCGGTCATGATCATACTCAATGCAAACTAATAGCAATACATGCAAATGACAGAGGTGCTCTCCAACTGGTGCTCTTTAATAAGAGGATGATGACTCAGCATAAAAGTAAATAGATAGGCCCTTCGCAGAGGGAAGCAAGGATTTGTAGAGGTGATAGAGCTCGATTTTTAAATAGAGAAGAATAACATTTTGAGTGGTATACTCTCATTGCCAACATAACAACCAAGAATCTCGATATCTTCCATGCTACGCACATTATAGGTGGTTCCCAAACAGAATGGTAAAGTTTATACTCCCCCAACCACCAACAAGCACACTCCACGGCTAGCCCGAAACAACGGGTACCGTCCAAACCAGCAACAGCCCTGGGGGAGATTTGTTTAATTATTTTGATTTTGAGCATGGGACTGGGCATCCCGGGTACCAGCCATTTCTCATGAATGATGAGCGGAGTCCACTCATCGTGAGAATAACCCACCTAGCATGGAAGATATAGACAGCCCTAGTTGATACATGAGCTGTTCGAGCATACAAAACAGAATTTTATTTGAAGGTTTAGAGTTTGGCACAAACAAATTTACTTGGAACGACAGGGAAATACCGTATATAGGAAGGTATGGTGGACTCGTATAAAATAACTTTGGGGTTTATGGAAGTGGATGCACAAGTGGTATTCCCGCTTAGTACATGTGAAGGCTAGAAAGAGACTGGGAAGCGACCAGCTAGAGAGCGACAACAGTCATGAGCATGCATTAAAAATAATCAACACTGAATGCAAGCATGAGTAGGATATAAATCACCATGAACATAAATATCATGAAGGCTATGTTGATTTGTTTCAACTACATGCGTGAACATGTGCCAAGTTAGACCACTTGAATCGTTCAAAGGAGGATACCAACCTATCATACCACATCACAACCATTTTAATATCATGTTGGCACGCAAGATAGACCATTATAAACTCCTAGCTCATTAAGCATGGCATAAGCAGCTATGATCTCTAATTATCATTGCAAGCATGTTTCATTCATAACAAGTTGAATCGGGGACGATGAACTGTCATATTTACAAAAACAAGAGAGGTCGAGTTCATACCAGCTTTTCTCATCTCGATTAGTTCATCATATATCATCCTTATTGACTTTCACTCTCATGACCGACCGGTGTGGATAACAGTAATAGTGCACGTGCATTGGACTAAACTGGAATCTGCGAGCATTTCAATACAAGAGAGAAGAAAAGGTAATATGGCTTAAGGTTAAATCAACAATAAAGCATATGAGAGCCACTAAGCATTTTCAATCATGGTCTTCTACTCTTGACCCCCAAAGAAAAGAAAAGAAACTATTTACACGGGAAAGCTCCCATCAAGCAAAAGAAGAACGATAAATCTTTTGGGGTTTTCTTTTAATTACTACTACTACAGGCAAGGATAGTAAACTAGCTAAAAGCTATAACTAATATTTTTTTGTTTTTCTTAAAGTTTTTCTAACACACAAGAAAAAGACTAAGAAAAAGAATTGAAACTAAGCATGGATAGTACAATGAAAGAGTGTGAGCACCGACAACTAGAATAAGTGTGTGAACATGAATGTAATGCTGGTGAGAAACACGTACTCCCCCAAGCTTAGGCTTTTGGCCTAAGTTGGTCTATGGCCAATATTGGCCTGACGGATATCCAAAGTCGTAGTTGGGGTTGTACTGAGATGCAGTAGCTACTGCCTGCTGAGCTGCGGCTTGGAGACGGGCTGCTTCCATCGGCTCATGATACTCATTTGCCTCCTCCCTGGTTATAGTATATCTCCCTTTTGCCTGAAAGTCAAACAGGGTAGGGGCAGGAAGAGCAATATGGACGGGTGACGCCTGTTAAAGATTAGTCGATATTTGAGGGATTGTTCATCCCTCTCTATAAACTGGTGACTAACCATAGCATTGTAATCCAAATAAGCGGGCGGTAAAGGTTCATCATTTTCATGTATAGGCACACCAAGACGGCGGGCTATGCGAGTGGCATAAATCCCACCAAATAAATCTCCATACAAACCATTATGATGTAGCCTACATGCAACAATAGCTCCCAAGTTATATTGTCTATCACCTAATACAACACTCTTGAGAACACTAAGATCTGGGACGCACATGTGTCAAGCCTCATCTTTACCGTTTATGCATCTACCAATAAAGAGAGCAAAGTAATGAATAGCAGGAAAATGAATGCTCCCTATGGTAGCTTGTGTGATTTCTCTAGATTCCCCCACAGTGATACTAGCAAGGAAGTCTCCATATTCAGATTTGCGAGGATCACCCATACTGCCCCACTGCGGGAGCTTACAAGCATCATTAAAATCCTCTTAGTCCATGGTGTAAGATTTATCATAAAGATCAAACAGGACAGTGTGAGAATTACGTGAAGATGAAAATTTAAACCTTCTCACAAAGGTATCAGTTAAGTAACGGTATTGAGGGCACTTATCTTGCATGAAGCCCTCGAGGTCAGCATTACGCACATATGCGTCAAATTCCTCCTTAATGCCTACCCGAACCATGAATTCCTCCGACGGCCATTCACAAGGCCGTACTTCAGCTTCCCTCGGTAGTTCATCGTCCGGATCACGCATCGCGAGCCTTGGTTCTTGCTTCCTTGAGGAACCACCTTGAAAGATTTTCCTATGCATTTTTGAAGGAACAATCTCCCCAAACAGTTTTGTGAATGGAGCTTTGAGCAAGGAGATAAAAAATGGCAGCAAGATGATCTAGACCTCGTGCTTGAGATGGATAGTGATTTTTTGGGAGGAAGAAGAAGGGTATGGGTGTAGGAATAAGTGGAGAGGGGCCACGTGGGGCCCACGAGGCAGGGGGCACGCCTTGTGAGGGTGGGCGCGCCCTGGACCCTCGTGGCCAGGTGTTGGCTCCCCTCGCTCTGTTTTCTGTGCCATATATTCTCAAATATTCTAGAAAAAAATCATATTTCATTTTCAGGGCATTTGGAGAACTTTTATTTTCGGGGTATTTTTTATTGCATGGATAAGTCTGGAAACAGACAGAAAATACTATTTTTGCTTTATTTATTCTAATTAACAGAAAGTAAAAGGAGGGTACAGAAGGTTGTGATATCTAGATTCACCCATCTCATGCTCATCAAAAGGAATCCATTAACAAGGTTGATCAGGTCTTGTTAATAAACTCTTTCCGAATAACATGAAACCGAAGAATATTCGAATAACACTAGGTTACCTCAATGGGGATATGTATGTCCCCTACAATAAGAATATCGATGTCTTCTTGACAGTAGGAAGAGGAAATTCAAAACCTCCAATAGTAATAGTTGAATTTTTTCCATTATAATTGATACTGTGGACCTGAGGTTGTTTCCTCGGAAAGTGTACCATATGCTCATTACCATTGACATGAAAAGTGACATTGCCCTTGTTGCAATCAATAACAGCCCCTGCAGTATTCAAAAAGGGTCTCCCAAGGATAATAGACATACTATCGTCCTCGGGAATATCAAGTATAACAAAGTCCGTTAGAATAGTAACATTTGCAACCACAACAGGCACATCCTCACAAATACCAACAGGTATAGCAGTTGATTTATCTGCCATTTGCAAAGATATTTCAGTAGGTGTCAACTTACTCAAGTCAAGTCTACGATATAAAGAGAGAGGCATAACACTAACACCGGCTCCAAGATCACATAAAGCAGTTTTAACATAGTTTCCTTTAATGGAGCAAGGTATAGAAGGTACTCCTGGATCTCCTAGTTTCTTAGGTATTCCACCTTTAAAAGTGTAATTGGCAAGCATAGTGGAAATTTCCACTTCAGGTATCTTTCTTTTGTTGGTAATAATATCTTTCATGTACTTAGCATAAGGATTTGTTTTAAGCATATCAGTCAAACGCATACGCAAAAAGATAGGTCTAATCATTTCAGCAAAGCGCTCAAAATCCTCATCATCCTTTTTCTTGGATGGTTTAGGAGGAAAAGGCATGGGTTTCTGAACCCGTGGTTCTCTTTCCTTACCGTGCTTCCTAGCAACAAAGTCTCTCTTATCATAACGTTGATTCTTTGATTGTGGGTTATCAAGATCAACAGCAGGTTCAATCTCTACATCATTATCATTGCTAGGTTGAGCATCATTATGAACATCATCATTAACATTATCACTAGATTCATGTTCATTACCAGACTGTGTCTCAGCATCAGAAACAGAGATATCATTGGGATTCTCGGGTGTATCAGCTACCGATTCACTAGAAGCATGCAGAGTCCTATCATTTTTCTTTTTCTTCTTCTTAGAAGAACTAGGTGCATCTAATTTAGCTCTATGAGAATCTTGCTCAATTCTCTTAGGGTGGCCCTCATAATACAAAGGTTCCTGAGTCATTTTACCACCTCTAGTTGCAACTCTAACATCATAGTCATTATTCTTACTATTTAATTCATTGAGCAAATCATTCTGAGCCTTAAGTACTTATACTTGAGTGGTAACCATAGAAGCATGTTTACTAATGAGTTTCAATTCACCTTTAACTCTAGACATATAATCACTCAAGCGTTCAATCATATAAGCATTACGTTGCAATTGTCTACCAACATAAGCATTGAAGTTTTCTTGTTTCACAATGAAATTGTCAAACTCATCTAAGCATTGGCTAGCAGACTTATAACGAGGAATATCACCTTCATCAAATCTATAAACAGAATTTACCTTTACTACCTGTGTCGAGTTATCAAGACCATATATTTCTTCAATAGGTGGTAAATTCTTAACATCTTCAGCTTTAATACATTTTTCTTTCATAGATTTCTTTGCCTCTTGCATATCTTCAGGACTGAGAAACAGAACACCCATTTTCTTTGGAGTTGGCTTAGGGGCTGGTTCAGGAAGCGTCCAATTGTTTTCATTGGCCAGCATATTATTCAATAGTAATTCAGCTTGATCAACTATTCTTTCCCTGAAAACACAACCAGCACAACTATCCAGGTGGTCTCTGGAAGCATCGGTTAGTCCATTATAAAAGACATTAAGTATTTCATTCCTCTGAAGAGGATGATCAGGCAAAGCATTAAGTAGTTGGAGAAGCCTCCCCAAGCTTGTGGGAGACTCTCTTCTTCAATTTGCACAAAGTTAAATATTTCCCATAAGGCAGCTTGTTTCTTATGAGCGGGAAAATATTTAGCAGAGAAGTAATACAACATATCCTGGGGACTACGCACACAACCAGGATCAAGAGAATTAAACCATGTCTTAGCATCACCCTTTAATGAGAACGGAAACAACTTAAGGATATAGTAATAACGAATCTTTTCATCATTGGTAAACAGGGTGGCTATATCATTCAACTTATTAAGATGTGCCATAACAGTTTCAGATTCGTAGCCATGGAAAGGATCAGATTCAACCAAAGTAATTAACTCAGGATCAATAGAGAAATCATAATCCTTATAAGTAACAAAGATAGGTGAAGTAGCAAAAGGAGGGTCATATTTCATTCCAGCATTCAAAGACTTTTCTTTCAGCTTAGCTAATAATTTTTTAAGATCATATCTATCATTGCAAGCAAGAAAGTCTCTAGCAGTTTCTTCATCCATAACATAATCCTCAGGAATAACAAGCAATTCATATCTAGGGGGAGAAGCTTCATCATCACTTTCATAAATATTATCAGTTTCAATATTTGCATTCTCCCTAGCCTTAGCAATTTTTTCATCTGGAAATTCACCTAGTGGCACATTATTATCAAGCATGGAAGTAGTTTCATCATACATAGCAGAAGTGGCATCATCAAGAACATGCGACATATCAAATTCAATAGCAGGAGTAGGTGTCGCAAGTTTACTCATAACAGAGGGTGAATCAAGTGCAGAGCTAGATGGCAGTTCCTTACCTCCCCTCGTAGTTGAGGGATAAATCTTGGTTTTTGAGTCCTTCAAGTTCTTCATAGTGATCAACAGATATAAATCCCAAGTGACTTAGAGAATATAGCTATGCTCCCGGCAATGGCGCCGGAAAATAGTCTTGATAACCCACAAGTGTAGGGGATCGCAATAGTTTTCGAGGGTAAAGTATTCAACCCAAATTTATTGATTCGACACAAGGGGAGCCAAAGAATATTCTTAAGTATTAGCAGCTGAGTTGTCAATTCAACCACACCTGGAAACTTAGTATCTGCAGCAAGGTAATTTAGTAGCAAGGTAATATGGAAATAGTGGTAAGCGCAATAAAAGTAACGGTGGTGTTTTTGTAATAGTAGCAACGGAAAAGTAGATAAGCAACAAACAATATGTGAAAAGCTCGTAGGCATTGGATAGGTGATGGAGAATTATGTCGGATGTGATTCCTCATGTAGAAGTTATAACCTAGGGTGACACAGAACTAGCTCCAGTTCATCAATGTAATGTAGGCATGTATTCCGAATATAGTCATACGTGCTTATGGAAAAGAACTTGCATGACATCTTTTGTCCTACCCTCCCGTGGCAGCGGGGTCCTAGTGGAAACTAAGGGATATTAAGGCCTCCTTTTAATAGAGTACCGGACCAAAGCATTAACACATAGTGAATACATGAACTCCTCAAACTACGGTCATCACCGGGAGTGGTCCCGATTGTTGTCACTTCGGGGTTGCCGGATCATAACACATAGTAGGTGACTATTGACTTGCAAGATAGGATCAAGAACACACATATATTCATGAAAACATAATAGGTTCAGATCTGAAATTATGTCACTCGGGCCCTAGTGACAAGCATTAAGCATGGCAAAGTCATAGCAACATCAATCTTAGAACATAGTGGATACTAGGGATCAAACCCTACCAAAACTAACTCGATTACATGGTAAATCTCATCCAACCCATCACCGTCCAGCAAGCCTACGATGGGATTACTCACGCACGGCGGTGAGCATCATGGAATTGGTGATGGAGGAAGGTTGATGATGACGATGGTGACGATCTCCACTCTCCGGAGCCCCGAGCGGACTCCAGATCAGCCCTCCCGAGAGAGATTAGGGCTTGGCGGCGGCTCCGTATTGTAAAACACGATAATTCTTTCTCTCTGATTTTTTCTCCCCGAAAGTGAATATATGGAGTCCAGGGGTACGTCGGTGGAGTATTAGGGGGCCCACGAGGCAGGGGGCGCGCCCCCCACCCTCGTGGACAGGGTGTGGGCCCCTTAACGTGGATCCTTCTGCATATATTTTTTATATTTTCCAAAATAATTCTCCGTGGATTTTCGGGTCATTCCGAGAACTTTTTATTTCTGCACAAAAACAACACCATGACAATTCTGTTGAAAACAGCGTCAGTCCAGGTTAGTTCCATTCAAATGATGCAAGTTAGAGTCCAAAACAAGGGCAAAAGTGTTTGGAAAAGTAGATACGTTGGAGACGTATCACGGTGTTGGTGATGTGATCCGCGCAGGGCTTAGCCAAAGCACCACGACAATATGATTTGAGGTGTAATCTGTGGAGGGGGGCACCGCACACGGCTAAGAGAAACTTGTGTGTTGTAGGCTTCCCCTCTCCCCACATATATATAGATTGGAGGGGGGAGAGGCATCCTAGGGCGCCCCCAAGTAGGCCCAATCATACTTGGGGTGCAAGCCCAATTCGCCCCCCCCCCTTCCTTATTTAGCATATGGGAAGGAAAGAGAAGGGGGAAGAGAAGGAAAGGGTGGAGGCCGAACCCTCCTCCTTCCTTTCTCCTTCTCCTTCCTTTCCTACTACTCCTATTCGGCCTAGGAGGGGGGCACCAGCCCACCAGGGGCTGGTGTGTCCCTTACTTTGCCAATAGGCCCATAACTTTGTCGGGGGGTGCCCGGAACCCCTTCCGGTGACCCAATATCACCTGGAACACTTCCGATGTTTAAATATCGTCGTCCTATATATGAATCTTTACCTCTTGGCCATTTCGAGACTCCTCGTCATGTCCGTGATCTCATCCGGGACTCCGAACAAACTTCGGTCACCAAAATCGCATAACTCATAATATAAATCGTCATCGAACATTAAGCGTGCAGACCTTACGGGTTCGAGAACTATGTAGAAATGACCGAGACATATCTCCGGTCAATAACCAACAGCGGAACCTCAATGCTCATATTGGCTCCTACATATTCTACGAAGATATTTATCGGTCAAACCGCATAATAACATACGTTGTTCCCTTTGTCATCGATATGTTACTTGCCCGAGATTCGATCGTCGGTATCATCATACCTAGTTCAATCTCGTTATCAGCAAGTCTCTTTACTCGTTCCGTAATACATCATCTCATGACTAACTCATTAGTCATTTGCTTGCAAGGCTTATTATGATGTGTATTACCGAGAGGGCCCAGAGATACCTCTCTGACACTCGGAGTGACAAATCCTATTCTCGATCTATGCCAACTCAACAAACACTTTCGGAGACACCTATAGAGCATCTTTATAATCACCCAGTTACGTTGTGACGTTTGATAGCACACAAAGTGTTCCTCCGGTATTCGGGAGTTGCATAATCTCATAGTGAGAGGAACATGTATAAGTCATGAAGAAAGTAATAGAAATAAAACTAAACGATCATTATGCTAAGCTAACGGATGGGTCTTGTCCATCACATCATTCTCCTAATGATGTGATCCCGTTCATCAAATGACAACACACGTCTATGGTTAGGAAACTTAACCATCTTTGATTAACGAGCTAGTCTAGTAGAGGCTTACTAGGGACACGATGTTTTGTCTATGTATCCACACATGTATCAAGTTTCCTATTA
This sequence comes from Secale cereale, assembly GCA_902687465.1. NCBI lineage: Eukaryota > Viridiplantae > Streptophyta > Magnoliopsida > Poales > Poaceae > Secale > Secale cereale. Next base: position 494,437,527 of record LR738714.1, on the reverse strand, counting down.
ATACAATTCTAGCATGAATAATAAACATTTATCATGATATAAAGAAATATAAAATAACAACTTGATTATTACCTCTAGGGCATATTTCCTTCAAAAAGGCCTAAGCCACCACTTAGGCCAATGCTATCGACAGCAAAACATCCACCAAAACCTAACTGATTCTGCAAATCTTCAACTCTCTTCCCTTTGATTTTTGTTTCCATGACAAACAGGGGAGTGGGGCCTTCCAGCTTCACAATGTTGTGAAGCTCTCAAAGTGCCTCGGGGTTCCCAAGCCACCAGCAGTTCCAACTAATACAACTCATTGGGCCGGGGGTCTCTGCTGAGTTTTCTGGTGTAGGCTTCTTCTTATTGGGCTCCTTAACGAACTTGTCGCCGGCCTCCTGGCCAGACGTGTTTGTAGCCGAGTCCTCTTGAGCATCAGTGCTCGTAGTAGCCGTAAGCAGTAATTGCTTGGGCTTGTATACCACTGTCGGGGCATCCTTTCTCTTGTTGTGTGTCCTCTCCTTGTTTTTTCAGGCGAGACTACCTCATCCTCACCATCAGGTTTGGTCTTGGTGCTCGAGTTCCTCGTTCCCTGTTTGCTAGGATCTGAGTTTTGTTCCCTGGACGAGTTCTCGCTAGCTGCTGGTTTCTTGTGTTCCTCAGGGGCTCTCAACATCGGGCCAAAAAGGTAGTTCACCATTCTCATCCCTGGTACCTGGGTTCTAGCAGAACAGATCAGAGTGGCCAAGGCGTCCACATGAGAAGCAGAAGTAAGGAATCTGCTCATACTGGATATCATAAGAATCCACCTTCTTCCTTCTCGTTGAATCAATAAGGATCCATCTTCGAAGAGGCTTGTCAACCTCGATGGTAACTCTGGTACGAAGATAGCCTCCGTTATGATCAAACTTTGCACTTTCAGCTCCCTTATCAATCATCCGAGCGATCGGTAAAGACCATGCATCGTCCCTCAAATTGTAGGGCGGGTTTAAAACCCTAGCCCACACATGGAGCTTGTCGAACTTGACTTCATCTAGGCGCATGCATCCGTCAAACTCGGCCAAGATCACCGCGTGTTTATTCAGGTGCCACGGCGATCCGGCCCAAATCCTATCTCGATCTCTCTGGGTCTCAAACTTTGCAACGAACATGTTTGTCCCCATCGAGCGAAATTACAATCCCCTCGGATTACCCCAAGCCGGCCGAAGAGCATTGCCAATCGTCTGGATATGGTATTGGTTACGGTGTAGGATCTTGCCAGCTAGGAGCCACTTCACCGGACCTCCGTCGACGCGATCATCAATCACGAGTGGAGTTGCTTCTTCCTCGGAGATGTCCAGCTTCCCCAAGGCTTCCTCGAGTTGTGACCTAGCTGATCTAGGGTTGCTGGTGCCCGGGTTCCTTTGCGCGCCAGCAGACGGGGAGGACGTCACCATCGTCGACGCCGTCGAGCTTGTGGCAGCCCGCCGATGGGATCAGCGGCCGCCGATCTGTTTCCATGTCAAACCCTAAGTCGCCGCTAGAGGAGCCCTTAGGTTTCGGTGCATTTAATAAACTACCTAATATCAACGTGCATTGCATACAGATTTACGCGTGCAAGCGGAGGGACTATATTTATATAAGGATAGTTTTTTTGTTTCACTTGGAAATTGCACCAATTATTTAGTAATTCCTCATGATAACATAATGTACATATTTTTATATTTTCACTATGATGAATATCTGAAAAATAAAATAAGTATTTTTATCTAATATAAAATCAGATTTTATCGGTTTATTACTAACCCTTGGGAATAGGAAGTACAGTATTTAATTCGAACTCAATCCATTCCCAATCGATCGAATCATATCCGCGCAAACTACTGCACATAAATGTGCCACTATCCTACATTATCCACTGTCGTCCCGTCCTATGCCACTGTGCTAATCTTTCGTGACCGAAGATAACTAAACAACTGAACCCAAACGGCAATGTTAGTTAGTATACGGTCAGTAGGTGAGCGACCTACCGTATGGCCGTGTATCAATACCGGGACAGGGGGGCGGTGGACCGATTCTCTTCTTTAAAAAGGCCTCCGAAAAATCTCCCCGTTTCCTCCCTCCCAGCGCTTCTCCCCTTCCATTCGAGGAAATCTTTTGTCGCGGGGTTCGATTCGCCTCTCGATTCAAGCCCAGGTTTTCCCATCAATTTGGGTTCCATTATCGCGAAAGTTGGGAATTCGGAGCATTTTCAGGTCGATTTGAGGCCAGCGGGGGTCGGAAGGTGCGACCCTTTGATCGAATCGGCCGCGCAAAGGCTTGTATTCGGCGATAATTTAGCGACGCATGTGTGATTCTTGATTTCTGCTCGCCTGAATAGAAGGCCAATTGGCGGTTTCTTGGCTCCGATCCTCCTTCACTCGGCAAATCTGAGGCGCCGGGCGCTACGTCGTCTGCACGGAAGGCCGCCGTAATCCGCGCAATTTGGTCTTAGATGGGGGCGGGATCGAGCATCCTTGGCGCGGATGCCGATTGGGGTGAGACGTCTCTCGGCGACATGCCGGAGAGCTGCGTGGCGGCGGTGCTGCTCAACCTTGACCCGCCGGAGATCTGCCAAGTAGCCTGCCTCAACCGCGCCTTCCGGGGCGCCGCATCCGCGGACTGCGTCTGGGCCGGCAAGCTGCCCGCGAACTACCGGTACCTTGCGGCCCTCGCAGCTGCCGCTGATGATGAGAGCGATGGCGACGGAGACGGCAATGTCAAGCCCTGCTCCCCTATATCAACTAAGAAGGGGATTTACGCGCGCCTGTGCCGACCTACTCCATTTGATGCCGGTACAAAGGTAGCTCAGTTAACTATGATCTTTTATAGCAGCTGGTTCTTATTATGTCATATACGTGGATGATTAATTGAGCAGATATAGTGTTTAATACTGGAAGCTGGAGAGGATTTCTATTTCCCTTTTTGTTCAATGTTTGATTGATTTGGCTGTAGTTCTGTTCGTGGACCCTTCTTGCTTGAAATGAATTCTTCTGCTTAAAAGGCAACCGTGCTGTGATTTGCAGGAATTCTGGATCGAGAAGAACAAGGGAGGTCTTTGTATGTCCATCTCCTCAAGAGCGATGGCGATCACAGGTATAGATGACCGAAGATATTGGAGCCACCTTGTCACAGAGGAATCAAGGTATGTTCGTCCTCTTGACCTTATTTTCTGTATACATTTTATCTCTGAGATGTGATTTCCAATAGTTACCATTAAAGAAACCATCTCAGCAGTTGGTTTTCTGATTCAGGTTTAAAGCCGTATGCACTGGAGTATCTCTGACATATTCTTTCTCAACTCCTAAAGAACAAATTCTATTTTGCATACTGTTTTTACTTCATTGCTGTTTTTTTTCTTCTTAACTCTATTTTAACTAATGTATACTCTTTAATATGATTATAGAATGTTGTAATACTCTGTAGCTGGTTAGGCTATTGCATAGTTTCATGGTACACTTAGTTGATAAGAGCCATTTTTTCAAATTAGGCAAATCATTTTAAAGCCAGCAGTTAACCTCACATTGTCTAAATGTTGCTGTTTTTGCAAGCTACTTGATTCCATTCATTGGGATGTTAACCTTGTATTAGCATAAACTAGATGTTATTCAAGTGAAATATGCAATACTATTAATTCAGGAGATAGTGATCAGTGAGAATGAAAACATTTCCTTTGACACAGATCTACTGTGATGTACTCCCTCTGTAAAGAAATATAAGCATTTAGATCACTAAAGTAGTGAACTAAACACTCTTATATTTCTTTATGGAGGGCGTATTTAAGAAAGGTTAAAATGAATGTTCATATTTGCTCTGTAGGGCTGGAAATTCCCGTATTAATCAGCTAAAAAGAGAACAGCATACTATAACAAGAAATTCCCACATTAACCGACTACAAACAAAGATAGATCAACAGAAGAGGTTCTCTGAAAGGAAAAGATATATTGGAAAATATATGGTGGCCTGGTGGGAATAGAATTATTTTATGAAAGAACCTTCGTGCCTTGAGCGTATGGAATATGGAGAGTGAATAATCTAAGTGTGATGTGGTCACACATTAGAGGGGGAAATTTTGGATGCGTTTATAAGGTATTTGAAGACATAGTTTACTTTTGCATTTTAAAATTTGAATACATGTATAGTGCCTCAAAAGAGTATTTATGCTTTCCCTTTGTCTCAAAGTTGTTTAATTTTGATGTACATTGTAGTCATTTCTGTTGCTTTGTACTGGCATTACTTTTTTCGTAAGTGAGCTATTTGTCAAGTATGTTTGTAAGTTCTAACTGGAAGTGCTTATCTTGGAGTGTACCTAGTATTCCATTATAAAGCGCTGTATGTACTGTTGTTTTCTTGCATATAGTCAGCCATATACTGGGTTTAGGGTTATCAGCTTCAGAGATTGTGACTTATGAAACGCTTGATTACAAGTTCTGCTGTTAGGTTATTAATCTTGTTATTTTTTTCTACATTTCCTAGCCCTTCGATCTTTTCATCTTTCATGTTATATTTTTGGTACAAACTGTACCTTTCCTACATATTTGCTGAGTTTCTTCCGTGTGCTATTTCAGATTCCATAGTGTTGCCTATCTTCAGCAAATTTGGTGGCTTGAAGTGGGTGGGGAGCTTGATTTCTGCTTCCCTGCAGGTTCATACAGCCTGTTTTTCCGTCTTCACCTGGGTCGAGCGCACAGACGCATGGGTCGCCGGGTTTGTGGAACTGAGCTCATTCATGGGTGGGATGCCAAACCCACGCGGTTCCAGCTCTCAACATCGGACGATCAGCAGGCTACATCGGAGTATTATCTAGATGGACCGGGAAGCTGGATTCTCTACCACGTCGGTGATTTTGTCATCTTGAACTCGGATGAGCTGACCAGCCTGAAGTATTCAATGATGCAGATTGACTGCACCCATACGAAAGGTGGTTTGTGCGTTGATTCGGTTGTGATATACCCGAAAGGGTATCGGCGCGAGAACATGAACACGGTCTACATGTGATGAGATTTTGCAGAGTGGTTGCAGTGCTGCAGCGACACGAGGCAATTCAGAGGGAGATGGCTAGTATTTTTCCTGTCCATTCTTATCTGAAGGTCCTTGTATATACGATTTTCTTTCTTCTTTCTTTCTGATGAGAGTTTTGCATTTTGTTCTGTATTCTTTGTAGTGTTAGTTACACAGCTAGGGAGGTAGGGGAGATCTAGAAGCAGGTTAACTTGACATGTTATTTGCAGAGTGCACAGTACTAGTCATGTGTAATAAGCAGTCAATGTCATCTTCATCTGTAATTTTCATCAGCATAATGATGTTCGGCGAGCTGGGTGTTCCTCTCTGCGTGGCCCTGTGATTGTATAGCTAGTTTTATCTTCTTGACCATTTGGGTGTTCCAGCCCTTCGTTTGTCTTCACGTGTCCGCTTGAATGTATGAGAATGATACCACCAGGGTGATGTTGATGTGGCCAGAGCGCCGGGGCCTAACCTTGGGGACATGTTTGCCATCAAACTTGTTGAATACGGAGTACATATCTAACTTGTGTGCTAAATCTGAATAATAAAAAATGATTGGATGCCTCTTGAAGCAATGGGCATCGGGAGACAAATGCAAGAAGGATGACGCCCACCATCAATCTGCCATCTGCAAGAAGAAATCTAGGCAGGGCAATGGAAAAAATTGATAATAGGGAGGCGCAGGTGCTTCCATGATACAATTGTCTAGACTGCAAACGTTGGCTCTGGTGTGTTAGTTGTCTTTGTTATTATATCCGTCTCAAGTTGTCGTGGGTCGATGGGTTTCATGGATATGACCAAAGTGTTTGGGGGCTGCATTGGTTCTATGTTGGAGGTCTTGTGGCGAGCAGTTCACATGAGTGGACGACACCTGATTTTCCAATTAACCGGCAACTTTTTCATTCTTAACTAATGGATATCTTATACATCTCTACTTTAAAATAAAAATGTCAAGGAAAACGAGAGAATATCCAGTTTTTATACTACGCAACGCCTCATATATCCAAAGCCAGCTCTGCTGATCTTGACAGTTTTTGCTCCCCCATGATGTAAAAAGAGATTGTGGCCTATTTTAGGCTACTTATTGAAGATGCTAACCAATCTATATCCAGTCCACCAGGGTTCAAGTTTTAAATTTAACATTGGTACTCGCATTATTTGTTGATTTATTTCAGACTTCCGGCGATATTGTTCAGTAAGAGAAGACATCGACATTAAACCCTAAACCCGTTAAGCTTCATGCCGTTAAGCTTCATGAGACATATATACACTCATTCTGGTTAACCAACACATATATTCACACAGACATATGTACACTCATTCTGGTTAACAAACACACGCACACCCTACCACTACATGCACCTTCGAGAGACTAAGTCGGCAGGTCATCACAAACACCCTGCTTATCACTAAAAGAATAAAGCCGTTAAATACTGAAATAAATCCTGAAAAATGCAAACATCCATGGAGTGCTTCCGAACAGCCACTTGGTTTAGGCTATAGCACCTAGCAGCCAAACATTCCACCGGAACGAAACAACCCGTTCCATGGGGCATGCTACACCATGACAGTTTTGAGAGGATTATGATCATCAAAAACAATCTCAAGCACTTCAAGTCAGATTATGCTACATACAACAGGGCTCTCAGATCAAGATCTTGGAGCTCACATAACCACAAACTAGGGTTGCAGGCGCACATAAAATTGCGATGACATTAACTAGAGGTAGGATGAGACAAAATACATCAGAGTTGCTGATCACGGCACAATCAAGATTTAAGATGCTGGAACAGCTCAGGCAGATGGGCATTCGTGAGCTTGGTCCGTTTAGTTATCTCGCGTTGCTTCTTCTTAGGCTTAGCCTTGGGTTTCATGCCATGGATCTGGGCTGCTGCTCGTCGTTTGGTGGTGTCGGTCATCGGCTTCATGCCGTTCTTCTGGAGCTCCTTTTCGATATCAACCATATCACGTGGTAATTCAATGCCACGGAAGAGCTCCTTCAGGTCATCATCAACCTTGATCTTCACTTTTGGATCATTAGGGTAAACAATGTCCTCCTGTGAATCCATGTTTGACAATAGCCAAACTTCACCTGCTGCCTTCAGAGCCTGAAAGCCAGCAATATGGGTTATAAAGATATACGCAGTGTATAATATAACGTCTGTGTGGTAGTGTACACAAATCATGGCACTCAAGATTACCCATCATAAAACACATATGTACAGAAACACATGCACTCTAAAATTAAAATTTAGCTTTGCTCACACATGCTTTACTACTTCAATAGACACCACCTATTTAACAAAATTTAAGGGCGATTAAACTCGTATGAAACCAAGTTGAACAGGCAATACATATGCTACCAGACCAAAAGAAACCCATATGAAACAGCTGTTATTTACAGACCTCTCTAGTTCAGAGCTTGCACGACTGACTTGTGCCCTCTTACAGAATTTCTTGAAACTTCCTACATAAACAAATATTCTCATGATGTATCTATGATGACAACACAACTCATGGTACCCCAAAACTGTCCAGAGGGACAGCATTTCAACAAGGTATGCCATTGGTAATTTTACCAGGTCTAGATGCTAAGAAACATGAGTGACCACTAAACCTCCCATCGTGGTACTCTGAAGTCCAGAGTTAAAATGAGAAGTATTAAGCACCATTGGGTGAAACAAAAAATATCCAAGTAGACTGGGATAAACCAAGCTTTAGGCACATGACTGCAAGATTGATTGAAACATTACAATGGTCGGGTACCATAAACAGTTAACTAGCAACTGGTTAACCAAGAAAGTGCAAAGTATCACCTTCAGGAGAATTAGGGTCACATATTCTCACCTGCAAATCTTCCAATACACTTGGGTATGCATCCTTCACTTCCACAACAGCAAGACCCTCCTGGTGACACCTTATCAAATCAAGTAGTTGATCTTTCCCCTCCAGATCATGCTTGGACTGCACAAGTTCCAAAGCCAAATTACACTGACACCTTTGAACTATTTCAACTTCAAACAGAAAGATAAGTCTATGGAGATAACACATTTCTGATGTTATGTTCAGTAATACAATTAAAAGTATCTTCATATCAATTACCAAAATTATTATATATGAAGCAAGAAGCGCTTAGAAGATTCAAGCTAAGTATTGAAAACATAACTAGTAAGTAGCAATTACCTTGTACGAGAAACGTCTCCCATCATAGTGTACTTTGAGGTTATTCCTCAGACTGTCAAAGACAGCCTTATTACCATTGATATCAACGTAAGTTGCATCATTTATTTGCTCTGCCGTAAAAGCTTGTCTTGTCTGCAATAAAATATCAATTCCAGGAGTGAGACACAGCAGTGCAATTTATAAAGAAGGTTCACATAATGCTCTTGGTGAAGATATTTACAACTTCTAAAGCCAAAGAATATCAACGGGCGGAAAGCAAACCATGGTAGAAAATTGTTATAATACTATTCATATTTGCTTTTTATATCGAAAAACTGTAGACGTAGGAAGGCCTCGACAGTAGAATTTTATTGAGAACAAAAATATTTACAAGAAGAGATATACACAGCTATGTACAGAAGAGAGAGGGGAGGGTGGGCTTAGCCCAGATCATCAAGCCAGTCTATAAGGGGAATCTTAAGCTCCTCCTTCATAGTTCATTCTGAGAGGAAAAAGAAAAAGGCCCCACTTCAAGAGGAAGGGCAAAGCGCCTAAACTAGGGTTCATTGTCAAAGATTTTACAGTTTCTTTGTTTCCAAATGCTCCAAGCAGCAACAGAGAAAGCCTCCATGAAGAAGGGTTTGCTGAAGGACCCCCTGGCAAAACAATCATGTTCCCAGATCACTATTCAAATGTAGATTGATCGGCACCCAACACACCATGCTCAAGTGGCAATTCAAGGAGAGGTGATCTCTGGTATCAAGGTGGCCATCCTCGCAGAGCACATAGTTAACAACTGTTCCTGACCTGGAAATTCCATCTCTGCAACATGCCCTTAGTATCGAGACGGTCATTAAGCAGAAACCAAAAAAATGCCTTAATTATGGAGGAGCATTTAGAGTTCCAGAACCGGTTTGAGAAAAAAAAGAGGCCTGAATATGACCAAAAGAGAGCCTATGGGTTTTGGAGGCAGAGAAAGATGGCCCCCACTTATAAATCCAAATGTCAACTCCGGTGTTATTAGGGTTATGCTGGAGAATCATCTATCTGAATTCATCAAAAGCTTGCAAGAGGATCCTGAGTGAAAAGACGTCACTGACCGAGGCCAGATTGTTGATGGCAAACGAGTGAATTTGTTTCCCTCTAAGAACCGGAGACCAGTCCC
>LR738714.1:494397328-494428155 GCA_902687465.1 Secale cereale | reverse complement strand
CCCCCCCCCCCCCCAACACACACACACCGATATGTACATGCAAACCAGATCAAGATCCACCATGCATGACCATGCGCCCAACCACCTTGGACAGCATGGCACATATGCACGCAGCTGACAGAGCGCTTCTTGGACTGAGATCGTACAGACTTAGTTGGGGTGCTTGAATTAGCAAAGCAGAGATCCATTTGGACTTGGATGTAAACTTCTCCATTTGGACAAGTATGGGCGCGGATCTTTCACATTCAAATTGGATTGGATGTGAACTGGAATACTGGATCAAACTTATTTGATATGAGGTAAATGTCTGAAGTTTAAATATGGACGCTGATCCATTCCCACCTTTACTAACAGCACACATCCAATCAAACAGTCTATAGTCCTACTTTAGTTAGCAGGAAGGTGCAATAAATTATCAGCCCAAACCCCAATTACTGGCATATAAACTCAATTAGCAGAACACTGCTTTTAGAATGTATTACCATGATGATTTGCAGGATCAATGAAAGAATTTACAACGCCTTAACAGGGGAAGAAATTTGCCATCTTACACTAATGTGGGGAAAAAATAACGTTGTAGCTTAACAAGAAATACCTTGTAAAGCAGTTCAATGACAAGTTTGATCTGTGCCCCAACAGGAGATTTCCTAATCGAATTAATGTGTTGCAGCCTTTCTGTATCGTTTGAAAATTTAATAGGTTGTGCAGGCCTTGCTGGAGCAGATGGAGCATTAACCGGTTGGGCCCTGTGCTTTGGTTTTGTGGTTGAAGCTTGGCTTGCAGCTATGCTGGCCAAAGATGACTGGCACCTCTCCTGCTGCTGCTTAAATCTGGAGAGGCTGTCCTTGAGATCCATCTACAAATGGCATGCTCATAAGCAATTAGTGTAAAAATCATCATGCAGACACCTGAACAGGAAAAAAAAAACTGTCTACTATGCTCTTCTCTACAAAGTAAAGCAACTAGACATATGCTATCGAACACCTTAAATCTGGTATGAGGTGATACAATCTGAGTTGGTAAAGGCAAACTCTGGATGCTCCTACGTAAATGCAACTAGAAATGTATCATTGTTGAGGTTTTGGGCAGCTATTTACACCAAATAATTATTATTTATTAACGCATTGCAGTTCCACGTCATTATCTGGTGATGCGCAACAGAAGCCATGCCAGTGGCGGACACTCTTCTTGAACGGAGAGGCATTGCACATTGCAGTACTGGCTTCACCTTTTGTAGCATTGACCCAGCCAGGCGCAGCGCAGACCACCATGAGTCTGCTAAAGCTGAAGGAAGAGAAACCAGTCGCACCTTCCCTGTTCTTGCCGAGTGCAAGTGAATAAGCATCCCTGTTGTCTCATGTCCCCCTTCATCATCCATAACTTAATGCATTGTCATTCATAATTCATTGCTTCTCAGCGTTGAGATTCATTCAACAGGGTATGAGGAATGTGCACATGATGACTGGGTGATGTGGACCAAACTAGTTATATATATTTAGCTGTGTACCATTTGTATTTTCCCGCTCTATAAGGCTTTGTAGTTGTTGTTGTTGTATAAGGGGCTTTCTGCATATTGTACCACATGTGTACGTGTATATATACTGGCCTATGGCCACCTGGGAATACAAGCTGCATATTTCCTAACATGGTATTAGAGCCCTAGGTTTTTTTTTTCTCTTCAGACGAGCGTGCTTGATCCCATCTTGTGCCGCCGCCTTCTCCTCTTGGACGAACGCTGCTCCCACCGCTGCTGCCTGGCCACCGCTGTTCTCCACTGGCACCGCCTCCCCTCTAGGCCCCCCATCCGCCGGCTCTCAACTCTGCCCGCCCGTGCCGGCTCCCAATCCGTTATCCTAGTCCGCTCCAGCTGCTTCATCCGCCACCGCCACGCACCACGCACAAATCTTGCTAGGGTTGCGCCGCCACGCCTCGACGCGCCTCTTTCCTTCGTCGCCCAGCCATGCATTATCACACCAGTGCTCCGCCGGTCGCGCTTTGTGTGCTCCAGCCAGACCCACATCGCTGCAGCCACACACTAGTGCTACGGGAGAAATAGAAGCGAAAAGGACAGAGGGTTCGGCGCTCGCTTGTGGAGCATCACCAACGCGCCAGCGTCAGTGCTACTCAATTAGCCGCCGTCCGCGTCAAGGGCCGCCGAACAACACACCCTGTGTTTCCCTTCAATCCCACATCGTTGCACCTAGAGGGCAAGGTTGGTCGCTCCTCGGCGGCTGGAGTTGCTCACGGCAGGAGGAGCTAGACATCGGCCTCCCAAGCCCCATTGAAGCTCGCACTCGATCAGGAGGAACCCCACCTAGATCTAGAGGAGAGCCTTGACCTTGGCAACGACAGCGAACACGTTGGCGGATGTGGAGGAGGGCAGAAGAAGGCAGCGGCGAGGGGCAGGAGAAGGTGGTGGTGGCGACGGAGGCTGCTATTTGCTTGGGAGGGGAGAGGATGAAGACCACAGCCTGAAAATTTCCATCGGGACACAAATTTCGTGGATGGAGCGCACTCCCAAAATGGGCTTGCGGACTGCAAATATGGAGGCTAGAGGGGCAAGCATGGAGGGCGCTTCAAAAATTATGGCAATGAGTGCGGAATGACGAATCTACTATAGGAACCTTTTGACCAAAAACTCCAAACAGATGGTAAATATGGAGTTCAGACTGTTTTGAAAATTTTGCTGGAGTTGCTCTAACAAGTAAAGAAAATAATTCAAATGCCAAAAGAGAGAGCCGTACCATTTGGTACAACTAATCCTTCTCCTGCTCCTCTTATTTTCAGCATCCATACAAGAAACCAACTCTAAAGACCGTTTGTAAGTGCCACGCAGCAACCTCATTTTAAGACCATGTGCAACTACCAACAAGAACATATCAACCTTTTCTTCCACGGTAACATGTACACCGTCACGGAGGCCACACTTCTCGCAATATGGTGCACAAGTCATGGAAGTTTCACTTAGTTAAACACAATGCATCATAGCAAGACACTCGGAACCATCATACATCTCTTTGGGCAAATACTTCCTAAGATTATGCCTTTGCTCATCGTCACTAAAGCTACCTAAATTCCTTGATCCCCTCCCCTCTGTGTACTGGGATATGCTAGGGCAAGAACACATAATTCCTTGATCTTCTCCTTCTACTTCTTTTATTTTTAGCATCTATGCAAGAAACCAACTCTAATTAATCTGACACATGATTCTGCTACTATCTACTTGTAAGATATTGCGAACACACACCAAAAAAAAAAAATGCATGGCATGCAGTGGTAAAATTCTCTGTGGCAAGTTTGGATGAAGAATTACCTTCGAACTGCGAGAAGAACACCACTGCAATCAGCTGGAAGAGCAGGACAACCAGCAGTGCATAATCGGATAGAACAACAGGACAACCTAAAAAAAACAGCAGCAGAGGGTTAGGGTTCATGTCGAGCTGCTCCAATGGAGAAGGTTGTAAGAGGGAGGGTCGACGGGGAAAGGGATGGACATGGGCCTCAGAAGTAGGTCACAGGAATGGGAGGAGGATGGGGAGGTGGCAGGCGGCGGAGGCCCGGGACGACGGCGGCGTAGAGCAGCCCGCCACCGCCACGGAGGCCGAGATGCGGGGCAGGGGGGGGGGGTCAGGAGAGAGCGGAGATGACTGCGGCGCGGATGTTGGAAGACGTCCGGAGAGAGAGGAACCAAGGAGGAGACGGAGGGCACTGACCTGCTCGCCGCCGGGAGTCTCTCCGTCGCTTTTGGATAGGACTGAAGGACGCACGGGGTGGAGCGCCAGCCCGCCAGCCAATTGCAGAAAACCGAGGCCGTGGGCGCGCAGTTTTTTTTCTAGGCAACAGCGGGCGCGCAGGTAGTTTTGATACGGCTTGGCATTGGTGGCCCCGATTTCCAGGAGTCTGAATTCCACAACCACATATATGTGGAGTATCAGTTTCTAAAAAAAAACAATGTGGAGTATCAATTTGAACCCTTTGCCGCGTTGTTTTGGGAGCAACTACATTAAAAAAAACAGAATAGATAAATCCCGAACGTTCGGATTTTAAACATGTGATCCGAACGTTTTTTATGGCAATTTTAGTTGCTGCGAGATGGCAAATTTAGTTGTTAACACATGACAATTTTGTTCTAGTTCTTTTTTTTAGAAAATTGCCATGTTTTGTCATCATCACCTTAATTAAAGTTGCCATGAAAAGAGTCGGATTAGCATGCCTAAATCCCGAACTTTCGGGACAAATTGACGTCCTTAAAAAACAAGCTTGTGGTAGAAAAATAGAAAAATTTGTCCTGGGCTGTCGGATCTAAGAGCATCTCCAACCGTTCGGCCCCCAGGGACGCCCAAATAACGTCGTCTGAGGGTGACCCGGCGAAAACCGCTCCTTGGGGTGTTTTCCCCCAGTCGCCGACCCCCACACGGTGTTTTTTTTTCAACCCCCAACCGCCGCGCACTTCTCCTCTCCCGGGCCCGCTGGTCGGCGTCCCATTGCCCCTAGTGCACCCCTCGCTCGCCTCCTTCCTCGACGACGCCGCCGGCAAGTTGAAAATGATACATAGATACTTGATAATGATACATAAATAGTTCTCCATAGCAAAGCCTGGTAAAAGAAAAGATCAACTAGACGTCGTTTTTCGGCTCCGACTCAATAATGTCCTCCTCCGACGTCTGCAAGTAGGCGTCAGCATACCGCTCGTCCTCGGAGTCCCGGGACGACGCTTCTCCTAGCTTCATGTTCAGTTGAGCGGCCTGCTTCTGCGCACGCTTGTTCTCCCGATAGGCGGCTCGCTCCTTCCTCCTCGCCTCCCTCTCCGTCCTCCGTTACTTGTAAAACTGGCGCTCGTTGACGATGTCCTGCGGGAAGAGTTTGCGCCACTCCGCCATGGCTTTCACGTCCATCTCCGCGATGGCTAGGCGACGCTGCCGCCTCCGGTTGTCACGACGATCCTCGTCGGTGAAAAGCCGCGGGATATGCGCGAGATCCTGCGCGCGCTGGCTCGTCGACACGTCGGGGAAATTCATATCCCAACGAGGCTGCCGGAGGCGCCACGCCGCCGCGTCGTACGCGCGGGCCGCCTCCTCTGCGGTGTCGAAGGTGCCGAGACTGAGCCATTTCTCGCCGAACGAGATTTCGGAGGAGAAGACGCCGGAGCGGCGCTCGCGGACTCCGCGGAAATCAGCAGCGCCCAGGCGGCGCGTCGACATGAAGGCGAGAAGGAGAGGAGGCGGCGGAGAGGAGAGGGGAAGTGTGCGTCCACCGGCGGGGGGTAGGCGTTTTATAGCCGCGGGTGGGGCGGCGTCCGCGTGGCCGCCAGGCATACGCGTGGCGCCGCGCCTTCACTGCAGCGCCCGTGAGGCATCAATGGATGCTGACCGGCGCGGCAGTGCGCCGCAGCTTTGGCATTGATTCCCTCCGCGGGAACCGAGGCGATGAGGACGACGAAGCGACGAGAAGCACCGTGTCGCTGACTCGGGGGCCCGCGGTTAGTTCACGCCAAAACCATTTCACCCAGCGCCCCCCAGCGCGCCGGGTTCGGCTTGGGTCCGCCGGCGTCAAATTCGGCCCGAGCCGATGAAAAATGGGCTTCTGGGGACGCGGCTGGGCCGATTTTTTAGCGCTGGCGCGAAAATATCGCCTGGGAAGGGCGTGTTGGGGACGCGGCTAGAGATGCTTTAACATGGATGGTGCAGATTCTAGTATTAGTGACACCTGAGGCCATTTGATGGACATTTTATGAAAACCCCCTTGCAAATATGTACATATGAAACATGATTATTTTTCACCTAATCATCTTAAATTCCTCATACTCAATCGTTTTGTCCTCAAAAAAAATTGCGGGATAAATTTCAGATCTATTTATCTTCAATCATGATAGTACAACGAACACTAGAAATAATAAAAATTACATCCACATCCGTAGACCACTTAGCAATGACTACAAGCACTGAAGCGAGCCGAAGGCGCGCTGCTGTCATCGCCCCTCCCTCGCCGGAGCTGGGAAAACCTTGTTGTAGTAGACAGTCAGGAAGTCATCGTGCTAAGGTGTGACACCCCGAGACCGGTGCGCCACGTGTCAGCCAGTTATTCGTTGCCGTTGCCATGTCATCTGCTTGCGTGTTGCATCTTGCCATGTCATCATGTGCATTGCATCATCATATTTTCAAAACTTGCATCCATCCGAGTCCGACTGTCCTTTCCGTTGTCCGTTCTGAGCCCAGACACACTCGCACGTGCCCGCGGCGCCTCCGAATATTTATTTTATGAGTGGACAAAAAATGTTCTCGGAATGGGATGAAACTTGGCGTGTGGTCTTATTATAGTGTAGACAGGCCGCCTGCCAAATTTCATCGCATTCGGAGCTCGTTTGATAGCCCAACCGTTAAATATAGTGGCACTAGTCGCCGGTTTAAACGTCGGACATTTTCGGTCTCCGAAAACCCCCGCGGGCCTCTCCCTCTCTCCTCTCATCTCAGCCCAACTATTCTACACATCCCAATACCTTCTCTAGGCCCAACCTAAACTCTCCTCGCGATCGGATCGATCAGATCGCGATCGGAGTAGGGATGGCAATGGGTACCCATTACCCATGTACCCTGCGGGTAAAAACCCTATTAGGGTAAGGGTATGAGACAAAACGTTACCCATGGTTATATAAATAGGCAAATCTCAAACCCACCGGGTAGAGCGGGTACGGGTATGGGATCACATAACCCATACCCGCGTACCCATGTACCCTCATAAAATCTAACGAATATGGAAAAATTGCCTCTATACTTTCTTGTGAGTTTGTAAATTTAAAATGTATGCCTATGTGCTACTTTTTATGACCATGTCTTGATGTTTTATTTACAAGTGTTTGATTTTTATAGAATGTGTTGTTTTTTTAGGATGTGTTGTTGTTTATAAGTATGTATTGATGTTATTATGTGTTATTGTTTATAAATTATGATTATATATCGTTGTTTATAATTATGTTATGGTCAAATTAATGTTATTCAAACGTGGGTATTTTTACCCGCGGGTACCCATTTACCCTGTCGGGTGACGGGTATGGGAAAAAATTGTACCCACTAGCGAGTATGGGTATGGGTGATGGGTCAGCTCAAATGGGACGGGTAAGGGTATGGGGTGGCTCCACCCGTACCCATACCCTGCGGGTGCCATCCCTAGATCGGAGGGCTCAAAAACCCTCTCCTAACCCCCCTAACCCTAGCCTTTCCTTATAAAACCTCCTCCCCTTGCCATTTTTGGCCTTCTTCTTCCCCCCCTCGAATTCCGCGCCAGCCAACTCCCACCTCGCCACTTGGCGTCGCCGCCGCCGAGCCTATCGCGCAGCCGGCTTCCCCGAGCCATCCGCGGCCAGATCGGACGGTCCGGAGTCCATCGAGCCGGCTCCCGCAGCCCGAGCCGCGACTCCTAGCGCCCTGGCTGGCTCCCCGCCGCCGTGGCCCTTCGGGCCCAGCCGCGGCCCGCCCGCAGGCCGAATCGGGCCGCGCCCCGAGCGCCCCGCTCGCCCCTCCGCCTTCCTCGCGCAAGCGCCGTCGCTCCTCCCCAGCATCGCGTCTCCGTCGCCGTTGCTACTCCGGCGAGGCTCGCCGCCTCGCCCCGCCGCCCCGGTCCGTTCCAGCCGCTCCCCTCGCCGACGCAGCTCCACCGGCGTCCAGCCGAGCCGGCCCCTTCAGATCCGACCTCCCCTTCTCCGGATCCGGGCTCCCCGGCCCCAGATCCGGCCGGTCTGAGCTCCCTTCGTTCGTCCCCACCGGCCTCGAGCTCGCCGGAGCCGCGTGCGCCGTCGTCGGGCCCTCTGCCTCGCCCAGCCGCCGGCCGCGCCGGGCCGGACATCGTCCGTTGGAGAGCGGACATGTCCGGCCTCTCCTCTCCGTCTCGCTGCCATGTGGGCCCGCGTGCCCGCACCGACGGACGTGTCCGATCTGACACGGACATGTCCATTTCCCCGAAGGTTGTTTTTTCTTCTAAGTCCCAGAAATTGCATAATAATGTTGCATGTTGTGATGGCTGTAACTTTTTGTGTGCTTATCCAAATGATGCAAATGATATGTCAAAATGATCGTGGTGATATGCTCTACACTTTGTTCCATTATGGCATGCTTGTTTGAGTTCATCTAGATGCCATAATCTCTGTTGCAAGAGTGCTGCTTGTTATAAACTGTTGTTAGTTGTTATTTTGTTGCAAACTTGTGATGCTTGTAACTTTGTGCATGTTTATCCAAATGGAGCATATGATATGTCAAAATGTTCATTGTGAAGTGCTCTACATGTTAGTTGTTGTAGCATTCATGTTAGGTGTCGTATTGACATGTTAATCTCTATTACAAAAGTGCATTTGGATGTTAAGTGATGAAACTTGTTACGAGATGCTGATTTCACTTGTTCATTGCTATTGATGTGTTTGTCTTCATGCCACATGTCTATATGTTTTAGAAGCACAATCATATGGTCTTTATTGTGGTGCAATCCACTTTCCATGATATGCCTTGAGGTGACTTAAACAAGCTTGTAAACATGCCATGTTGTTGCTGTTTTATACTTAGTGAAAAAACTGCTAAGTCTGGAATCTGTTATAACCTGATGCTATGTTTGCTTGATGCCCCACTCAAATCCATGCTTGTTTTGGAGTGGCCAATGATCATGTAGTCTTGTTGTCCTTGTTATTGTCTATCAATCCATGCCCTTGTATGCATATATGACCTGTTGTAGCTTATTTATTTCTTGCTCTCAAGTTGCTATAAATTATACCTGTCAGGATTTTATCAGCATGTTCAATTTGGTGGAGCTTGTTGTTATTGATCCATGCCTCCTATGGAGATGCTCCAATGGAGTTGTTTGTTGTATGATATGTATACTACATGTCCATGCTCTTTATGTTCTTATTAGAGTTGATATGCTTGTTGTTTTGTGCCTCCGAAGGCAGCATCGTGATGATGTTTTTGCCTTCCCAGATTTTGACTAAGTCTGGATAATTTTATTGCAACTTGCCATGCTTGGTTAATTGTGTTCCACCAAGCTTTTGGGTGTGTTCTAAGTTCATGCTTGTTAAGTATCATGTCTACTTCACATCCATGCTTCTTGTTATCATGTTTGGGTGTTGTAGCATATGTTTACCTTGCTCCAAAGTTGCTATGTGGTTGTTAACTTCAGCTTTGCATTGTAACTTGTTTTGCTCGTATCTTTTAGCCCGTTGCTCCGTTTTGAGTGTGCCCTATATGAAACTTGTGTGATTTTACATGTAGATGCATAATATCATGTTTTTTTCATGTTTGGAGTGTGTTTGCTTAATGTTTGGGTGCATCTTGAACCGTTGCCTTGTCTTGTTTTGCTCATATCTTCTAGGCCGTAGCTCCGAATTACACAAACTTTATATGAAACTTGACTAGATTTTCGTGCAGATCATCATGGTGCATGTTAACTTGCTATTTAACAACTTTAACTTAAGTTTTGTTCAGATCTGGACTAATTTCAAATTATGCATATGAGGACTTACCGGATTTGTTATGTGTTGATTCCGGCCTCATTTAAACTTGTTGGTTTGTGTTATTCTTGTGTGCTTCATCCCTTGCCATGTATTGCATCATATAGATTTTTGTCTTGCATCATACTTGGTTGAGCATCTTGTCATGTTCTTGTGTTGGGTGTTTACTTTGTTGTGTGCTTTCTTCTCGCTAGTTCTTTTCCGTTGCGATCGTGAGGATTCGTTCGTCTTCACGTGGTTCGTCTTCAAGGCTTATTCTTCTTCTTATTCATGGACTCATTCTTCTTCCTTGCGGGATCTCATGCAAGATGACCATACCCTTGGATACCTTTACTATCATTGCCATGCTTAGTGTCTCGATGCTATCGTTATATGTCGCGCTACCCATCTTTATTGTCAGCCCCTCTCCTTGTTGCCATGAAACCTCTAACATTGACACCTTCCCAGCAAACCGTTGTTTGGCCATGTTACCCGCTTGCTTAGCCCCTCTTATAGCGTTGCTAGTTGCAGGTGAAGATGAAGTTTGTTCCATGTTGGAACTTGTTGTTGGAATATCACAATATCTATTATTATTATTATCACACCTATATACTGGGCATGGGTGGAAGGCTTGGCCTTTTGCTCGGTGTTTTGTTCCACTCATGCCACCTTAGGAGCCGATAAACCGGCATTATGTTCCTTGATTTTGCATTCCTTACACGGTTGGGTATATGGGGACCCCTTGACAGTTCGTCTTTGAATAAAACTCCTCCAGCAAGGCCCAACATTGGTTTTAATTTGCTCATAATAAAAACTTAATTAATTAATTAATTGCATAGGGAGTTAGCGCTACCCGAGGATTCTTCTACATAGCAGGGGGGCCAGTGCTGATGGTGTTGGTCCCAAACGGGGGTTATGCGGGGCTGCCACGGGGAAACTCGTGGTATCCGGCTCCCGTAAAATGACCCATCCGGACGTGGCCTGAGACGAGATACACGCGGCTACTATCAGGGTGTCGCCATGCCGGGAGGTCTTGCTGGACTTGTTTTACCATTGTCGAAATGTCTTGTGCACCGGGATTCCGAGCCTGATCGGATTGTCCCTAAGATAAGGGGTCATATTATTATTACTTCTGCTGATCGTGAGAGCTTGTGATGGGCTAAGTTGGGACACCCCTGTAGGGTTATGATCTTTCGAAAGCCGTGCCCGCGGTTATGTGGCATATTGGAATTTGTTAATGTCCGGTTGTAGAAAACTTGACAGAGGATCCGAAGTAAAACACACAACTGTGTGAGTAACCGTGACTGTCTCTTTTCACTTTGAGAAGAGAACACAGTGGGGTTATGTTTGACTCGTAGGTAGTTCAGGATCTTTAGCGATCACTACTAGTTGCGATGGTTTGCGTAGATGCTCATCTTATTCTTGTACTCATAAGTTAGCCACCATATATATTGCTTAGTCGTTGTTGCAACCTCACCACTTTACCTCTTCCTACCCATTAAGCTTTGCTAGTCTTGTTACCCATGGTTATGGGATTGCTGAGTCCTCGTGGCTCACAGATACTACAACAACAGTTGCAGGTGCAGGTTTCCGATGACTTGACGTGAGAGCGATGTCCGTTGTGTTGGAGTTCTTTCTTCTTCTTCTTCTTCTTCTTCTTCTTTAGTCTTGGTTTAGGTTCCTGGTCGGCAGCCTGGGATAGCAGATGGATGTCGTTGTGCTTTTCATGTTTGCATCCGTAGTCGGATGTCTTGTATTGATGTTGTTGTATTCCATGTGATTTGTATGTATTGTTGTATCCCCCATGTATGTATGTAATGGTTCGATGTAATGATATCCATCTTGCTAAGCGCCCGAAATGCGGTTGTGCCCCAATCACGTAAGTGTCATGTGATCGGGATAGAATCGCATCTTGGGCCTGACATAAGGGCCCGTAGAACTAACGCACCATAACAGCAACCGCCGCCGATGAAGAGTGTAGATAAGAAGGATCCAACCTGAAGACGCACGAACAAAGACAAACAACTAACAGATCCAAGCAAATCCACCAAAGATAGATCCGTCGGAGACACACCTCCACACGCCCACCGACGATGCTAGACGCATCACCGGAACGGGAGCTAGACGGGGAGACCTTTATTCCATCTTCAGGGAGTCGTCACCGTCTCGCCTTCTGGAGTAGGGCGTAAATCCTAACAAACCTAAAAAAAAATCTAAAAATGGAGCCCTACCGCCGACAAGGACCAGGATCCACTCCGCCCCCATGGCCCTAAGGCCACGGGAGACGGGACGGACCGGCGAGGCAGAGGGCCCCTACCTTTATGGGTAGGCGGCGGTTGGCTAGGACGTCTCTTTGTCCTCACTAAATAAGACAGGTTTACAAACCTCTCAACGTTGACACCCCATCTTTGCACATATCTATTTGTATGTATACTCGGCTTCTACTAGATCACTGATAACCCAAGAAAATTGAACATTTTGGCCCCTAAATTGCCAGTATCTATCATGATAGTTGTATACACATAAAATTTAAGCCATCTCATTCAAGTACTCCCTCCGCCCCAAAATAAGTGTCTTAACCTTAGTACAATTTTGTACTATAGTTAATACAAAGTTAAAACACTTAATTTGGGACGGAGAGAGTATATATCAAACTGGACAATCCTAGACACAAATAGTTAAGCACATGTCATCTTAGACCATCCCAAGCATAAAGATGTGAGTGCATGTGAAACCGGACATCCAGGGCACACACATTTGAGCACATATGACTCTGGGCCATCTCACTCATAGATTTCGAGTACGTTACAAATCTGGAGCAACACAATATACACAAGAGACATGCAATACATAACATGCCATGAACATTTCTAGTGTTGTGTTGTCTTGAATGCATAGAACAGAAAAGTTGTACCATTTGCCTCCAGTGCTGGTGCTTCTTGATCACTCGGGTTTATGTGCTGGAAAGATGACACCAAACATATACGGATCAGTTTGAGCACAAGACCGTGCAAGTGTCACACATCTATACTTAAAATATTTGCTCCTGTTCTAATCTAATGAGTATGCATTAGTAATACAATTTGAGTAGTAGGAAGAGAATTGTACGCTTCATATAGTCATTTGTATACTTTACTTAATATCATCACTAAACTTACAATAACAATTTGATCAGTTGTAATTTCTACCATAGGGGGAGATGAAATTTATTACAACGTTTTCTTAAATATGCGAGTTGAAAGATGATTTGAATGCAATATAACCATGCTAAATCAATTGGACATCGTTAGTATCTAGAACAAACATGATATGTATTCTTGGGTGATTCATTTATGTAAGTGTCAAACTAACTTACAGTTGGTACTAGACAAACTAGCTTGGACACTTGTCCGGATGCGTGATACGATAGTAGACATGTCTCTGACTCTCCTTCATACTTGAAACTCCTAAGTAGCATCGATCTCATGGTAGCACATTATTCATATAGTCGACATGGCACAATCAAAAAACTCAAATGAACAACCAGCAAAGTTGCATTTAGTTCGAGGGTTAGAATGCATCAAAGAAAGAAAGGGGAAAATATACCCATGTTTACATATAATATTTCTTCCTTGTGTCATTAGCTCGGTCTGTTTTTCTTTAGGTCATTAGCTAGCTATGGTATACACGTGGTGGTTAATTTGACAGAAAAACATTGTCCTTGTTTTGATTTCCTTGTTGTCAAGTTTATCCTTGACTACTAATACTAGTGCAAAAGATTGATTGACGAAATAAAATTACCTCTCTTCTTAAAATAAAGCATAGTCATCAAATCCTTAAGCAATGGATCAACGACATATTTGTTTTGTACAACAATACATTGAACGAGATCTGACTAGAAACCAACATGAAACAAGAACAGAGGATATTGTCGTGATACGGTGGTCAAAGCCTTCAGGTGATTATATAATGAATTTTTACCGTGCAAAACAAGTATTCTGGGAGAAACGGACTCCGGATGGCACACGAGGTGGCCACAAGCCAGGGAGGCGCGCCCCCACGGCTTGTCGCCTCATCGTGCACTATTCCGACTACTTCTTAATTTCCTAATTTTTTAAATATTCTAAAACGGAGTAAAATTGCCTTTGAAAAACTTTTGGAGTCGGTTTACTTACTGTATCGATACATACCTATTCCTTTTCAAAGTTCTGGAGTGTGCTGGAAAGTTCCCCTTATGTGCTCATTCAGTGTTATGGTATGAATAATATTGTAGGATCGAAAGTATGTCTAGAGGGGGGTGATTAGACTACTTGAAATTATAAAAATTCTGCCTTTTGACAAAGAACAGTTTTTGGTAGTTTCACAATTACGATCAAGTCAAGCATCACCCTACACATGCAATTCTAGAGTATAGGCAGCGGAAAGTAAATTGCACATGTAGTAAAGAGGGGTGGAGAAGAGCAAACGCAATTTGGAGACGCGGTGATTTTTCCCGTGGTTCCGATAGGTGGTGCTATCGTACATCCACGTTGATGGAGACTTCAACCCACGGAGTGTAACGGCTGCGCGAGTCCACGGAGGGCTCCACCCACGAAGGGTCCACGAAGAAGCAACCTTGTCTATTCCATCATGGCCTACGCCCACGGAGGGCTAGCCTTACTCGGGGTAGATCTTCACGAAGTAGGCGATCTCCTTGCACTTACAAACTTCTTGGTTCAACTCCACATCTCGATGACGGAGGCTCCCAAGCGACACCTAACCAATCTAGGAGGCACCACCCTCCAAAAGGTAATAGATGTTGTAGATGATGATGAACTCCTTGCTCTTGTGCTTCAAATGATAATCTCCCCAACACTCAACTCTCCTCACTGATTTGGCTGTGGTGGAAGAAAGGATTGAGTGGAAAGCAACTTGGGAAGGTTAGAGATCAAGTTTCATATGGTGGGAGTGGAGCAACTTGATCTCAACACAAGGGTAGGTAGTTCTCTTCTCAGAAAGTGTAAGGTAGGAGTGGTAGTTCTTTCTGATGGCTCTCTCCACAAATGAAGAGGGGGTGGAGGGGTATATATAGCCTCCACACAAAAATCCAACCGTTACACACATAATTGAGCAATCTCGGTGAGACCAAAGTGGACAACTCGGTCAGACCGAAAGTTCAAATATAGTGAACGTTGGGGTTTTCGGTGGGACCGAAAATACCATCTCGGTTAGTCCGATTTGATCAAAGACATGAGCTTGCCAGTTTCGGTGGGACCGAAAATATCATCTCGGTTATTCCGATATGATGACAGAAGGTTACAGAAGCTTGGCAGCCCATGTTTCGGTGAGACCGATCTCAAACTCGGAATGACCGATTTTTCTAGGGTTTGGCTTATGGCTGAGGTGGTTCATCTCGGTGTGACTGAGTTTGGAAAATCGGTTGGTCCGAGATTACTTATGAGTGTGTATTGTAGTGAAAGTTGCTGATAGTTGAAGGAGATATATCACTAAGCACTTGAGCAACCAGATCATCAACACAACCTCATCCCCTTTTAATAGTATTGGCTTTTCCTATGGACTCAATGTGATCTTGGATCACTAAACCAAAAATGGAGTCTTGAGCTTTTGCCAATGCTTGCCTTAGCATTTTGAGGTGTCCACTTCTTCAGTCATTGCCATACCCATATCACTGAACTTCTCTGAAATGATTCTCAAGTAACTATTAGTTCAATGATATATATGTTGTTATTAATTGCCAAAACCACCCGGGGATTAGTTGCACTTTCAATCTCCCCCTTTTTGGTAATTGATGACAACATATAGATCAAAGCTTCGACAAAGGATATAATCAATGAATAATATCGTCGCTTTGAGAAGTATGTGATAAGCAAGAGCTCCCCCTAAATTTGTGCATTATTTAAAATTTGCGTTTGAATGCAAATGCACAATCGATTAGGATCATGGGTCACTCTTCCATGTCACATACATCTTGGTGGAGCGCACAAAATGATAAGAATGAATAACATGCACCCAATCACCAAGACATAAGTAAATGATCATACAAGATAGGAATAGCATATGATAAGCATTAAGCACACATTAAAGCATAGTACGACCAAGCACTCATTAAGGTAGCATCAAACGTAGTATCAAGCACACTGAAAGTATCGAAAACCAAAAGTATCTCAAAGAAACCGCAAAAGAACGAAAGAGCACTCTCTCTCTCGAAGCCCTATGATCTATACAATTTCTCCCCCTTTGGCAACAAGTTACCAAAAAGTTTGAAAAAGCATAGAGCTAAACGTCACTGTGGGCTCTGCTGGCGGCTCCCGTCTGGGTAGATGTCGGAGTAGATATGACGGCATCGGCGAAGACTTCAGCTGATGTCTGCGCTGGAGGAGTGGATACTGGAGCTGTAGCTGGAGTAACTGCTGGAGCTGTAGGAGGTGCTGAAGTGGTAGTCCTGGAGTCAGTCACTGGAATAGCTGCTGATCGGGATCCTCTGGGAACCGGAGCAGTCTGGCGATGAGAGTCCTGGACTAGGTCGTCCTGCATGAGCTCTGCCCTGTCCTGCTTAGCTTCCTTCATGTTTGCCTCAAGCTTGTTGACGGTCACTTGAAGTTCAGTCAGCTTCACGTCCAGAGCGTGGATCTTCTCGTCAACAATCCTCTCTAGGCTCTCCTGAGATTGTTCAATGCTGGCCAGGCGTTGTTCAATCCTTTGGGTAGCTTCAAGGATCTGCTCTCCGAAGCTCTTTGGTTTAGCTGCTGCTGCTGCTGCCTCTTTATTAGCTTTGGCTTTCTTAGCAGCTTCTATCTTGGCTTGACCTTCAACAGACGTTGGATCCTCCTCGTCCATCACAACAACATTGTCTTCATGCTCTGGCTACAGGGGTAAGTGCTTCCTATCCAACAAGAATTTTCCCGTGCCAAACTTGGCATTGATAAGCATCTGAATCTGTGGGGCAAATCCACATGACCTCTTTTGGTCAGCTGCAGTCCTCTTAATGGTCTCTACCATTAAGTCCATCACCTTGAAAGGTGCCTTCTCATCAAGTATATGCAGCATGTTGATAGAATAGCCTCTGATCATGCGATGATCTCCAGACTTGGGCATCAAGGTATGCCTCAAAATAGTGTTAGTGGTAGGTAGACCTGCCTGGAGATAGTAAACTGAGCCGAGCTTCCATACTTCCAAATCTGCTGCGGGGATCTCCTTGTACATGTTCTTCATGGAATCATGGTTCTTCTTTGGAATCCCATAGACATCAATGTCATCCTCTCGTTGCACTGGAGCATTCAGAAGTTCTGCCCATTCTTCAACAGAAGAAGAAAATCTCTGACCTTCAGTCATCCAGGTGATCTTCCCATCAGGATAGAAGTGAGCTGTGGCATAGAACTGCATAATCATCTCATCGTTCCAATCTGTCAATTTCTGACCCACAAACTCAGCAACTCCACATGCAGTGAAGCTTTCATGCACATGTGGAAAGAAGTCTTTGTGCTCTTCACTATCAATGTATTCCCAGTCAACGTATCTGGTGTCTGCGACTATGGGCTTCTTGTCCATTAGCACAGTCTCATAGAAGTCCTGCTGCTCTCTGGTGTGGAATCTGGGGTCTACAGCAGTCCTTCTCCTCACGGCATATGGGTCAGCTTGTCTCCATAGCCTGAGACCTCTATCTTTCCTTGCCTTCATGTCCTCGGCTTGAGGGTGAGCATCATTGTGAAGTGGCAGTTTTGGACGAAGTTTCAGCAACACATGTTCTTCCTCATCAGACTCAGCTGGTGGCACATCACCCTTGTTCTTCTCAGATGCTGGAATGTTCCTGGTTGTCCTCTTGGGCTTGGCAGTAGGCTTTGCTGGGGCTGCCTTAGCTTGAGCAGACTTCTTGGGCTTTGAAGTGGCTCCAGCCCTAATGGCATCACCCATGAGCTTCTGCTTCTGAGGAGCAGGCTGGGGTACTTCTTCTTCTTCTTCATCATCGGCTGCTGCATCTGCATGAGGATCACTATACACAACCCTCTTTCTCTTGGAGGTTTTCTTCACTTTGCTTGGGGCTGGCTCTCCCAAGTTCAGCTTCTTGGCAACAGCTGACTGCTTGACCTTGCTGGTGCCCTTCTTTGACTGCTGACCTTGTTGCTCTTTGGCAACAACCTTTCTCTTAGGCTTGGAGGATACCTCTTCCTTAGCAACGAAATCAGAATCCTCATCATCGGAGTTCTTCTCTTTTCTAGCTCTGGTGGCTGCAGGAGGCAAGCCACTAGGTGTACTCCTCTCACCATCATCAACTGGACTACTAGCCTCAGGACTAGTGTCTGCTTCAGGAATATCTGCAAAAGGTGACTCAGACCTGTTCTGACTGTCACTGGCATCTGACATGGCTGATAACCTGTGAATAGATAAGGTATAGGCAGAAAAGAAGAGTTATCACAAACTGCAGAGGTTTTTGCAAAAAATGAGTTCAAATTTTAGTTTTAAGTTTTCACAGAAGGCATTTCGGTCAGACCGATTTTCAGTTTCGGTGAATCCGAAGTGTTAACAGAGGCTTTACACACCACTTTCGGTTGGACCGAAGTGGGTTTCGGTCTTGCCGATACACTAGGGTTTCACTAAAACTGTATTTCGGTCACACCGATTTGCACAACTCGGTTGGACCGAAAGGTGCAGTGCAATGGCCAGAGGCCGAATCGGTCACACCGAAAATTTAAAATCGGTTTTTCCGAGATGCATTCCGTGGAAACCTAACCCTAAGAATTTTACTCGAAACTAGAACCGATCTGGTGGAAAAGAAGTTTTCAATCGTGGTCGGATATAGGGCAAACCAAACGTGCAATGAATCGGAGATGGGAGCACGAGTGGGATCGAGACTCACCCTAACTTGGTGGAGTCCCTCTACGGCGGCAACGGCGCGGAGGAGAAATCCGTTGACGGTGATGGAGACCTGCGGCGAGGGCGCACAGGCGACGACGGCGACGATCCGGAGATCAGGGCGACGGCAGCAGGGGACGTGGGAGCGAAAACGTTTGAAGGAATAATCAACGCGCGCTGCCCTCAGTATATATATACCCCTTTGCTGTCGGTGGGACCGAGTTGAAAAACTCGGTGACACCGAGATGGATAACTGCTAGGCAGTTACGCATTTCGGTCACGCCGAGATTGAGAACTCGGTTTCACCGAGATGAAACCTAGATCAGTCTAAATGCTTTCGGTTTGACCGAGTGGGAGAAAGTTGGTCTGACCGAAAATCACTTAGAAGGTTTTGGAAGTTAGCCCTTGACGGATCGGTGGCTCCGAGTGCTCCTCACTCGGAGGGTCCGAAAATGACTTGTTCAAAGTTTGTGATATAAGCATGAATAGAATTTGAGACAAGAAAGCATAGATAGCTAGGGGAGGTACTTAGGCATTCTTGTCCATCCATTTGGCCAGAAAAAATCAAAACAACCAAAACAACAAATGGATGTCCTCGAATGAATAAAATCATGCATTCAACATGCTCACACAATAAGATAGAAAATGAAATATGTGTCAAACATGCACAACCAAAACTCTAGCTACTAGCACACAATTTGTCGATGACTAGGTCATCTTTATATGAGTATTTTGACTTAGGAGCCAAATGAGAACATTTGATCATTGGTCATACTCATCGTTTAAGCACAAGTGGGGTTACCACTTTTACATAAAGCATTGATGTGTTCACATCATTTGAAGATGCTTTAGCTCAATTTTTTAGAGCAAAGCTCCCCCTAGATGTGAGAACCCCTTTTAAAGGGTCAAACTAACCTTGGGTTGTCGTAGAAGACTTCATGTAGATGTTGAAGATGTGGATGCTCAATGTTGATGTAGATCATCAAGAGTTGGGAGCTATCCTGGATTAGGGCACTTTCAATACCTACATGGGTTAGTCCCACAAGGAACAAACAAGGATATCCATAGACATAGATTGAAGTTCACAATAGATGATGTCCATGAAAGCAATGATTACCTTGTCCCTTGACTTACCAACAAGAGGGTTTGTGACTCCATGAACTAGTGCATGATGTGTAAGTTGATTGCACAAGTTGCCAAAATGAATGTGAGTGAAGTATGTTGGCGGAGTCACCCTCAAGAACCTTCTAGTTCTTCTTCTTCGGGATCCACATCATCTTGATGGGAATCCTTGGGGTTGTAGTTGAGCTTGACGAAGTAGAACTTGACGTGTCCTTGGGAACCCACTTGACCATGGCTTGAGGTGCTTCAATGAATGCATCAATCTCCTCTTGAAGCTTGTCCTTGGCTTTTAGCTTGTGGTCTTGTGGTGGAAGATCATCTTGAGCTTGTTCCACATTGGAAGAAGTAGGATCATACTTCTCCTTTTGAGAAACAAACTGTGGAGTAGGGTATTGACCTTCTTCCCACTCAACACCTTCGGCGTTGAACTTTCGCTCAAAACCAATTCCTTGATTCTTCCGGTGCCTTCCTTGCTTGCGAACAATTTCCTCAAAGTTCTTGCTTCCGGCAAGACTCTTGTAGACACCTTTCTCTATGATCCCTTTCAATAAACTATTCTCTTGCTCAAGTGTAACTTGGCTTGAAACATTGTTAGTGGAATCAAGAGAACTACTAGAAGCAACAACATTAGATTTAACATGGTTATTGTTACTACTAGAGGAAGAATTTTTCTTATGCTTGTCATGCTTAGTCTTAATAGGTGGCAAGAAATTAGACAAGAGAAGTCGTTTGGCAAGATATGAAGAACTCTTCTTTCGAAGATCGTCATTGATCGCTTTTAGAAACTCATGTTCTTGCTCTAGAGTGAGCTTCTCGAAGCGTAGCTTCTCATGAGATCTTAGGAGCTCTCTATGATCTTCTTGAGTTGTTTCATGAGCTAACTTAAGAGTGTTTAGTTCTTTAGTTAGACGCTCAATCTCCTTCATAACATTGTCATTCGACTCTTCTCGACTATAAAGACTACTAGCATTTTCATCGTTACTAAGCTCACTAGATTTATCATGCAAGAGCTCATCTTCACCAAGCAAGTCATCCTCATCACTATTAAAGTCAATGAATTCAGGGTGTGATACCTTGGGGCCTTTAGCCATGAAGCATCTTCCAATTCCCTCATTTGGTGAATCAAATAAGTCGTAGGAGTTGGAGTTGGAGGATACGAGTGCAAGACCGGCAACACCTTCATCTTGACTGTAGTCGGAGTCGGAGTGATAGCTTCCATCGGATTTATTGTCGGAGTCGGAGCCGGAGACCCATTCACCTACATGAGCTTGATGTCTTCTTCTTGTGTAGCTCCTTGATGACTTGTCTTTCCTCTCTGAATCCTTGCTTCTCCGAGAGGGTCTTCGTTCGTAACGATCATCTCTACTCCTTCTCTCTTTCCGAGGTGACTCATCTCTTGATCTTCTTCTTGGAGATTCTTCTCTTCTCTTGTGGGGAGCCGTACACTCATTTGAGTAGTGTCCGGGTCTTCCACAATTGTAGCAGTTTCGATCACGACTAGAAGATCTCTTTTCATCATATGATCTAGACTTTGAGCTTCTCTCTTTGCCTCTGTTCTTGTAGAATTTGTTGAAGTTCTTAACCATTAGGCTTATCTCTTCATTGGAAATTAACTTGTCACTTGAGGTTGTGGGAGCATCACTTGTAGCTTTGTAAGCGCCGCTTGACTTGTTGTGAAGCTCTTCCTTATCCTTAAGTGTCATCTCATGAGCAACAATTCTTCCAATGACTTCAGTAGGCTTGAGAGTCTTGTAGTTTGGCATCAATTGGATCAAAGTGCACACGGTGTCATACTTTCCATCCAAAGCTCTTAGAATCTTCTTGATGATGAATCGGTCGGTCATTTCTTCGCTTCCTAAGCCGGCAATCTCATTTGTGATGAGAGCAAGCCTAGAGTACATTTTAGCGACTCCTTCACCATCCTTCATCTTGAACTTGTCAAGTTGACCTTGAAGAATATCTAGCTTTGATTCCTTCACAGATTCGGTACCTTCGTGCATTTCAACCAAAGTATCCCAAATCTCTTTAGCATTCTCAAGACGGCTGATTTTGTTGAACTCCTCGGGACACAAAGCATTGAAGAGAATGTCACAAGCTTGAGCATTGTTTTGCAACATCCGCAACTCTTCCGGTATAGCTTCGCGATCCGGAACTTTTCCTTCTTCGAAGAATTCACCTTGCATGCCAACACAAATAATGCCCCATGCGGCTGGGTTATGACCAAGAATATGCATTTTCATTTTATGCTTCCAACTAGCAAAATTTGTACCATCAAAGTAAGGACCTCTACGATAATTACCCTCACTAGACGCCATACTCTCCTAGGTTGTGAAACCAAGCTTATGGAGTCCAGTGCAATCGAAACCAATACAATGGAGACCAAAGCTCTGATACCACTTGTAGGATCGAAAGTATGTCTAGAGGGGGGGTGATTAGACTACTTGAAATTATAAAAATTCTGCCTTTTGACAAAGAACAGTTTTTGGTAGTTTCACAATTACGATCAAGTCAAGCATCACCCTACACATGCAATTCTAGAGTATAGGCAGCGGAAAGTAAATTGCACATGTAGTAAAGAGGGGTGGAGAAGAGCAAACACAATTTGGAGACGCGGTGATTTTTCCCGTGGTTCCGATAGGTGGTGCTATCGTACATCCACGTTGATGGAGACTTCAACCCACGGAGGGTAACGGCTGCGCGAGTCCACGGAGGGCTCCACCCACGAAGGGTCCACGAAGAAGCAACCTTGTCTATTCCATCATGGCCTACGCCCACGGAGGGCTAGCCTTAATCGGGGTAGATCTTCATGAAGTAGGCGATCTCCTTGCCCTTACAAACTTCTTGGTTCAACTCCACATCTCGATGACGGAGGCTCCCAAGCGACACCTAACCAATCTAGGAGGCACCACCCTCCAAAAGGTAATAGATGTTGTAGATGATGATGAACTCCTTGCTCTTGTGCTTCAAATGATAATCTCCCCAACACTCAACTCTCCTCACTGATTTGGCTGTGGTGGAAGAAAGGATTGAGTGGAAAGCAACTTGGGAAGGTTAGAGATCAAGTTTCATATGGTGGGAGTGGAGCAACTTGATCTCAACACAAGGGTAGGTAGTTCTCTTCTCAGAAAGTGTAAGGTAGGAGTGGTAGTTCTTTCTGATGGCTCTCTCCACGAATGAAGAGGGGGTGGAGGGGTATATATAGCCTCCACACAAAAATCCAACCGTTACACACATAATTGAGCAATCTCGGTGAGACCGAAGTGGACAACTCGGTCAGACCGAAAGTTCAAATATAGTGAACGTTGGGGTTTTTGGTGGGACCGAAAATACCATCTCGGTTAGTTCGATTTGATCAAAGACATGAGCTTGCCAGTTTCGATGGGACCGAAAATATCATCTCGGTTATTCCGATATGATGACAGAAGGTTACAGAAGCTTGGCAGCCCATGTTTCGGTGAGACCGATCTCAAACTCGAAATGACCGATTTTTCTAGGGTTTGGCTTATGGCTGAGGTGGTTCATCTCGGTGTGACTGAGTTTGGAAAATCGGTTGGTCCGAGATTACTTATGAGTGTGTATTGTAGTGAAAGTTGCTGATAGTTGAAGGAGATATATCACTAAGCACTTGAGCAACCAGATCATCAACACAACCTCATCCCCTTTTAATAGTATTGGCTTTTCCTATGGACTCAATGTGATCTTGGATCACTAAACCAAAAATGGAGTCTTGAGCTTTTGCCAATGCTTGCCTTAGCATTTTGAGGGGTCCACTTCTTCAGTCATTGCCATACCCATATCACTGAACTTCTCTGAAATGATTCTCAAGTAACTATTAGTTCAATGATATATATGTTGTTATTAATTGCCAAAACCACCCGGGGATTAGTTGCACTTTCAAATATTAGTTTCAACATTTATGGGAGTACCTGAGATATAACGTTTGATTCTTTGCCCTTTTACTACCATCAGGTTATTGCCTTCGGTGTTCAGGCCCGGCCCTGAGGGGGCAGAGGGGGCGGCCGCCCCAGGCCCCCGAAGCCGAGGGGGCCCCCAGGTCATGTTGTGCGGCCGAGAAAAATCATGGAGAAGGGCCTCGTCCAAAACAGTATGCAGGAAAAAGCATCCCTGGTCGAGGGAAACACATTACGCACGTGAAAGTCGCATGACGCGATGTGATCGATGCATGAAATCCAGTTACCCCTAAAAAATCAATCGTTGTGTACCCTACTAGGCTAGGCGCTTGATTCTCGCTCCAGTCGCGTGTCGCCGCCTCATTTTTCTGGTCTTCACCGATCAAACGCCTACAACCACGCAACCATGCCACAACTCCTTGCTGGGGGCACCCCATCGTAGATTTGCCAGCTCTCAACCCTGAGACACCACATCAACATCGCGTTCACTGCCACCGCAAATCGATTTCAGGCCATTGCCTTTGATCCTTCCCGCTCGAGATTGGAAGAAATATAACTAGCAGATTAAAGATAATCAAAGGTATGGCTCTAATAGCATGTGCATTTCGTTTTGCCATGATGACTGATAAATATTTATTGGAGTAAACGTCTAATATTTACTTGCAATGTGGCCATTGACAATTGATTAATTGGACACGGTTTAGCAATAGATATTATTTATTTAGATTTATGAGTCGGGTGCCCTTTGATCCTTCTGCTTGATCCTCGGAAGAAATATAACCAGACAATTAGGGAGAATTTGAGAAGGTATGACTCTCTTAACATATGACTGCGCCTTTTCCATGATGATTGCCAAATATTTATTATGGTAAAACGATTAATAAAATGAAGAATATTTATAAATGATGATAAATATCACTTTGTTGTTAAGAGGCCCCAGGTTCTCGTTTTGCCTCGGGCCCCCAAAATCTCAGGACCGTCCCTGTCAGTGTTGTTGATCTTGATGGCACCAGAACGATAAACTTCCTCGATGATGTAAGGTCCTTCCCATTTAGAGAGAGCTTTTCCAGCAAAAAAATCTTAGACGAGAATTGTATAGCAAGACTTGGTCACCTACATTAAATTACTGCTTTTTGTATCCTTTTGTCATGCCACCTTTTAACTTTTTCTTTAAATAATTTGGCATTTTCATAGGCTTGGGTTCTCCATTCATCAAGTGAGTTAATGTCAAATAACCTCTTTTCTCTTGCAAGTTTAAAATCATAGTTGAGTTTTTTAATTGCCCAATAAGCTTTATGTTCTAATTCAAGAGGTAAGTGACATGCTTTTCCATAAACCATTTTATACGGTGACATGCCCATAGGATTTTTGTAAGCAGTTCTATAAGCCCATGATGCATCATCAAGTTTCTAAGACCAATTCTTCCTAGATCTATTGATAGTTTTTTGCAAGATCAATTTTATTTCTCTATTACTTAATTATACTTGACCATTAGGCTGAGGGTGATAAGGTGAAGCACTTCCATGATTAACATCATACTTAGCAAACAGTTTACGGAAAGCACCATGAATAAAGTGTGAACCACCATTAGTAATTAAATATCTAGGGACTCTAAACCTGAGGAAAATGACTTCTTTAAGCATTTTAATAGAGGAGTTATGGTCAACACTATTAGTTGGAGTAGCTTATACCCACTCAGTAACGTAATCAACAACAACTAAAATATGTGTATACCCATTAGAGGCTGGAAAAGGTCTCATATAATCAAAACCCCAGACATCAAATGGTTCTATAACAAGTGAATAATTCATAGGCATTTCCTGGCGTCTATTAATATTACCAATTCTTTAACATTCATCACAAGATAAGACAAACTTACGGGCATCTTTAAAAAGAGTAGGCCAATAAAAATGAGATTGTAATACCTTATGTGCAGTTTTGTCTCCCGCATGGTGTCCTCCGTAGGCCTCGGAGTGACACTTGCGTAGGATTTGTTCCTGTTCATGCCTAGGTATACAATGTCAAATAACACCATATACTCCTTTATAAAGTGTGGGTCATCCTATAAGTAATGTCTTAAATCATAGAAAAACTTTTTCTTTTGTTGGTATGTAAAAGTAGGTGGTATAAATTTAGCAACAATATAATTAGCATAGTCTGCATACCATGGGTGTCGTGGAATTAGCACGGCAGATGTCCGGTTTAGGGGACTTAGGTGTGAGGCCATCGCGCGGGTTAGCTTGAAGAGGTTAAAGCGGACAAAGGACACACGGAGTTTTATACTAGTTCGGCCCCTTCGATGAAGGTAAAAGCCTACGTTTAGTTTGGTGTGGTATTGCTTGTGCGTCGATGAACAGGGAGCGAATCCGCTTGCCTGTGTCTCGAGCTGTTGTCTCTTGTCCTTGAACCGTCGTCGGGTCGTCCCTTTATATAGGAGGCGACGCCCGGTCCGGTTTACAGAGTCCCGAGGCCAGCTCATAAACGTGTCCGCCTCGGTCTCTACTCTTTCCATCTTATATCCCAAGTTACATGATACGACGGTTTACAGACCGTGGGCCTTATACATGGGCCCCAAACCTCTATGGGTTGTAATCTCTTGTACCTACTCTACTGGGCTTGTAATAATACAACCATGTCAGTGTAATCCGGACCTTCCCGGCCGGTTTATACCTGCTAG
Source organism: Secale cereale (assembly GCA_902687465.1). NCBI lineage: Eukaryota > Viridiplantae > Streptophyta > Magnoliopsida > Poales > Poaceae > Secale > Secale cereale. The sequence goes on along the minus strand of LR738714.1, from coordinate 494,402,150 downwards.
TAATATCCCTGACATTAGGCCCCAGATTGATTTGAACTTGTTCATGTCAGTATTCTAAGTCTTGCGCAAATCTCATTTATGCAACTTTATTTACTTCATAAACCGGCCATGACGTCATCTCCTGGAATCGCCTTAGTCCGTCGTGACATCATCTCCGCATTTAATGCTCGCATCTGTCTGTTATCTTTCTTAAATGCTGCACCGAAAATCGAGGCGACAGCTCAATCTTTATCCGATCTCTGGCCTCCTCGATTCCCGCGCTTACCGTTTTTACCCTTTCGGCTTATAAATACCGCCGAGGCATACCTCTTTTTCCCCTTCTGCTTTCTTCTTCCTCTGTCTCCAGTGCTCAAACCTCCACCGCGACTCTTCGAACTCACCGTCGTCCTCGAGCTAGGCCGCTGCATCAACCTGAGCGTCACCAGAGAACCTCGCCGCCGTCCTCTACTTCTTTAGGCACTCCTTCTTCTTCCCCATAGATCTTACTCTAGGGTTTCTTCCGTAGCTTCGCCATGAACCCTCGAAACCTTGCAGTTCATCCCTGTAGGTCAGCCTTGCTGTAGATTTAAACTTATTTAGGTTCGGCCTGAATCCATGCGCTTCCGCTCCGTCCTCATATCCTTAGTTCCTCTAGCTTTATCAGTTTAGATTCAATCTGTAGAGAACCTCCGTGGCCCTTACTGAATATACTTGTATTATCCTGTCTTTATTCTCGCACCTTAGATCCATTTTTACCTCAGCGCCATGTGAAACCTGTTTCTCACACCTTTAGATCTGTAGCTCACTTCACCGGTTTAGTCATAATTTGCGTGTCATATAGTCTCCTTGACGGTTTAGACATAAGCATGTATCCCGTAATTGACGGTTTAGCTTCTGCCTTCCCTATCATGAATCGATAGCTGTTTCATTCATACCTGCTTCCGGATCATTAATACCACTAGTACCTTGTTTAAACCGACAATTAGGCCCATAACTTTATAGAATGCACCGGCTTATACTTTAGCAATTGGTAAACCGGATTTTGCACTGTACTTTCCAGCACTTCCTCATCCATACCGATGGCCAAGCAATTTGTCACTTGCAACTGGGCTCCTTCCCGGATCACTGAGGATGACTTAATAAACACTGCTTCAATCAGTATTCTGGGTCCTAAGGAGGTTCTGCACTGGCGGGCCCCAAGAAAGGAGTGTCCTCCTACACCCCAAGAAGGAGAGATCATTGTCTTCTTTGATCACCTGGCACGGGGTTTCAGTCCTCCCGGTTCAAAGTTCTTCCGGGATGTGTTAGCCGCTTTTCAGCTCCACCCTCAGGATGTAGGCCCAAATTCTATGTCAAACATCTGCAATTTTCAAGTCTTCTCAGAAGCATATCTTCAAGAAGAACCATCAATGGATCTGTTCCGAGACTTCTTTCATCTGAACCGGCGGACGGAGTTTACTGACGGGCCACATCAGGAGTTGGGTGGTGTCAGTATCCAAAAGAGAAAAGATGTGAGTTTCCCTCATGGTGCCCTTCACAGCCACTCCAAAGAATGGAACCAAACGTGGTTCTATTGTAGGGACACTTCGCCTGAAGGAGAGAACCCACTACCGGGTTACCGCGCCTATCGCCTAGCAACAGATCACCCCTTGCCGCAACGCCTCAGCGCCCCGGATCATGCCCGGTTTGCCCCTCAACTTTCTAAGCTCAGGGCCTTCGTAGCTAACGGCTTAACCGGAGTCGACTTTGTTCACTGCTGGCTTTCTTGGAGCATCCTCCCATTAAGCCGGTGCTCAAGTCTGATGTGTGAATACTCCGACAAACCGGATGATCCTCAGCGCCACACTGACATAATACTTCCTGAAGACGAAGTTACTGAGTCCGCGAAGAAAATGCTAAACATCCCTCTGGAGGAGTGCAGCCGGACCGGTTTAGCTCCGTTCTGCGAACCAGTAAACCGCCAGCGGTAAGTCCTTCCCGATTTTTTCCTGTTTTTTTTTAATCCGGCCATATCAATTGTCTTCCATTTATTACTTATCTTTTGCGCAGCCCAATGACCCTTTCTGGAAGAGGAAATCTCAAGATAAACCGGCCAGGCAACCACACAGGAAAACTTATGCTGTTAAGAAGAAAAAAGCTGTTGCTGCCTCCGGTTCACATCCTGAGGAAGATGATTTGGACTCTGAGGTACCAACTAACCCTTATATCCTTTGATTTCCCTTTGTCTAAATTTACGTTAATAATGCCTTTCCGCAGGATCTGGCGGAAGGAAGTAAAGCGGCGGGAGTTGAGGTAATTTCTCTCTCTTCTGATTCAGAACCGTTTCCCTCCAGAGTCCGCCGGATGTCCCGGAAATATCCATTTTCTCATCCTTATGCTCAATTGGATCCCAAGTTTCTTTTGAAGAAACAACAGCATGAAGCACGCTGGACCACGCGCCACAGCGGCCATGTGGTTGAGTCATCCGGAATACCTCTTACGCCAGCTCGCAGGCATCGCTCCGAGGTTTTACTTTCTCCAACTCTCCTTCATCCAAAAGCCGGCCTCATACGTAAACCACTTAAACCGTTTGATCCTAACTATCAGGAGGCTCCTCTGTCCTCTTCCGGTGAGTCAACTGCCACGCAGGTCCTAGTGCTTAAGACCGTGCCTGGGTAAGTCCTTCTTTCAAACATCCGGTTTACCTTCATGTTTTTAACTTCATGATTCTCATTGTTCCTTTGATTTTTACCAGAATGCCAAAGCCTAGCAAGAAGGCGAAAGCAAACAAAGCGGCTGCTGAAACTACTACCGCTGAACCGGACGATGACCCTGAAGCGGCCATTCTTTCGGAAGATAATCCTGAAGCTCAATTTGATGATCCCATTCCTATGGATCGTGACGATGTTGTTGCCCCGGGAGGTGACAACATGGAAAACACGGCTGAACCGGCAAGCCATGTCTGGGTTAGCCCTCCTCGGACCAACCCATCATCTGTTAGCCCGGCGCCTACTACTATCCCCCTCCAGCCAACTGCTGCCTCATCCGCAGACGTTGAGATAACCGGGCTAGGCTTCACTGCTCCCACCGAGCCTGTCACCTTGGCCAGGCATACTGCCAAGGAAGAAAAATTTCAACAAGACAAAGGTAAGTGGAGCACAGACTTATCCAGCTATGCCCAATTGAGTGCCCAGGAACTTCATTCCGGGTATCTGAACCGGCTCTTTACCAGTCGTGATTATGAAGCCGGATTGGTTAATATGATGAAGGATAAGTATGAGGTGATTTTCTTTCCTTTTACTTCTGTCTCTGCTTTGTAATTCTGTAATCCTGTCTTTAGGTCATAGTAGCCCCCAAGTGCCGTTTTAGCTTCATTGTAGGTGAACCGGGACTTCCGTTATGCCTGAGAACGCCTTTACATTAGCCCCCAAGTGTTAAGGGCATAACTTGTTTATGCGCTTGGGACTTGTCTGAAAATTTTTCTTTCTTTACTTCAATTGCACATTAGCCCCCAAGTGTCAAGTGCATAACTTGTTATGTGCTTGAGACTTGATTGATCTGTCTTTCTAATCCGTTTGATTTCCTGGTAGGCTGACTTGACCCGGAGGGCTTCGGAGGTAACAGAGCTCCGGAACAGCTTGGCTGTTAATGAAACTGCCTCCGCCAAAGCCAAGGAAGAACTTGTGCTTACCTTGACCAACATGGAGAAATTGAAAAATACTTTGAAGCGGAGCGGTCCACATGGGAAGTGCATAGGAATGCTCTTGAAAAAAGAGCAAAGGATGCTGAAGCTGCTCTTAATCCGGTTACGCAGGAGTTGACCGGTTTAAGACAGCAAATAGAACTCATGACTTCTGCTATCTTCGGTGAGTACCCGTCTGTATATGTTTTTCATCCTTGCAATCTTTGTTCCGCTTCGGTTTAACTCAGCAAACATATATAGGGAGGCGCATAACTCATCTTGGAGATGATGTCCGGAAGAAGCTCAAGGCATCTTATATCCTGGTGGAGCAACTTTATTTCGGCGCTCAAAGGGTTATTAGTGCTATGTCCCATAACAAACCGGCACCAACTACCATCCAAGCCACCTTGGAGAAGCTATCTGTCCTGCCTGTGCGTCTGGTGGAGGTGAAGAAGTCTGCTGCATGGGCTGGTTCTCTTATGGCGCTGACCCGGGCCAAAGCATGGGTCCCTGACTTTGACCCGGCTGAAGCTATGAACGGCTATCCCAGCAACAAAGAGGACGGGTCAATCTTCTCTGCCGAAGACCTCCGTGCTCTGACTAAGGACATGCGCCCACTTGCCAGTAAGCTTGCCGATGAAGCGGATTTGACAAGGTATCATCCGGCCTATGACTTAGAAAATGAGCGGGTAGAGCGTCCGGTTTATGACACTGAAAATCTGATCCCACCAGTTCATGGCCATACTTTCGCTCCAGATATTGATCCGTCAGATCTTATTGATGAAGAAATGTATTTTCATGCACTCTCCAAGCTTGATTGGCGCGCTCCTGGTTTCCGGCCATTGCCTGAAGTTGATGAAGACCCGGAACAAGTTGACCCTTAGCCTTCGCAGCGTGAAGAGGAGTCGTAAACCGTCCGGGTTAATTTGTAGTTGCTGAATATTTTTGCCAAAACTTTAATCTATTCGGGCCTGCAGGTGCCTTGTAATAGGATAGTTGAAACATTGTCTTTCTCCCAATATGGATGGCACAGCTTGACTTGGCATCTGCCAATTTAATCCTCTGTTTTGCCATGCTTGATCCGTTTATACTATCTGTGCCTGCATGAATGAGGCTAAAGGATGTCCTGGCGGTTTACCACTGAACCCATTACACTACTCCAATATATATATATATATATAT
>LR738714.1:494352904-494397239 GCA_902687465.1 Secale cereale | reverse complement strand
ACCAAAGATACATCATACCTCTGATTAAGTGTACCTGACGTCCTTAATTGGGTAGGCATAATTGAAAGCGTAGGTGTTGATGAGGCTCTTGGCTCTCTTACTTGGCTTTTACCTGATGGCTGATCCGGGTTATAATGAACGCCAGTTTAACTCATGCTGGTGTTCATGACCAAGACTTTTAACTCATGCTGGTGTTCATGACCCAGACTTTTAACTCATGCTGGTATAGGGTCAACCTTGCAGTTGCCCAATCCCACATTAATAGACTTGTTTAAAAACAAAATTTGCGAAATCATAGAAACAAAGCATTTTTTGGCAAATAAGACCATGTAGTCGAGGCTTTTTGCGAGCTGCCAGGCTCCAAATTCGAGGCTTTTTGTGAGCTGCCAGGCTCTAAATCGAGGCTTTTTTGTGAGCTGCCAGGCTCTAGGCTTTTTGTGAGCTGCCTTTAGGCTCTAGGCTTTTTGTGAGCTGCCTTTAGGCTCTATATTTGACGTTTTCATCAATACTACCCAATGTTTCAAGACCTCTAAGGGATCTTGTCTTTAGGTGATCGACTCAATGATTGTCAATGGCTTTTTACGAGCTGCCAGGCTCCATATTTGACGTTTTCATCGATACTACCCAATGTTTCAAGACCTCTGAGGGATCTTGTCTTTAGGTGATCAACTCGATGATTGTCAATGGATTGTCCCTTGATGTATCAAGGGTGCCGGTTTAGGAGGCCGGGTACCTATGTTTGAGTTGTGTTGTGCAACAAACCCTCTTTGGTCCCTCAATAAATAATTGTCCTGCATATCAAAATATACAGATCAAAGCAATTGTTTTCTTGATGAAAATGATATATATCAAGAGAAATAGACTTTAGATGGATATCACCTGAACGAACTCCCATATGATACTCTTTTCGAAGAAGATGGCTGATTCCCCGGTTTACTGGGGGCGCCGGTTTATTTATTAATCATAATATGTACATGATACATAAAGCGGAGCCAATGGCTCAAGTGTAGTAAGGTCGCAGAAGAGCGATGTTCCATGGCCGATTCGTCTATTCCTCTGCTGTACGTGAGTCTTTATGCTCTCGAACGTCGATCAAGTAGTATGAACCATTATGCAGGTTCTTGCTGACCACAAAGGGTCCTTCCCAAGGTGGGGATAACTTGTGCATATCTATCTGGTCTTGGATGAGCCGGAGCACCAGATCCCCCTCCTGGAACGTCCTGGTTTTAACCCGGCGGCTGTGATATCGGCGCATGTCTTGTTGATAAATTGCTCAGCTCCTTCGGATTACTCTGATATCCGGATTGCTGTTGCTGCTGCCGCTGTTGATTGCCTTGGTTGTTATAACCACCCTGGCCATGCTGCTGATTATGCTGATGCTGATTGTTGCCGTTATAATTATTGTTACCGCCGTGATACCCTGATCCGAATCCGTTACCTTGGTAACCTGGACCCTGAAAACCGGAACTTGATCCGCCGCTGGGGGGTCCTTGGCTATATCTGGCCTGTTTCATGGCCTCCTGCATGATCCGACAGTCCTTCCATTGATGCTTAGCTGGGTTTCCCTCCGTACTGTGTCTTGGGCAAGGCATGCTTAGCTGTTGATCTAGATCGAAGGATAGCCCTTCACTACGCGGGGGCGGTTTACCCTTGCGGCGCTGCCCGTTCCCCTGAACGTTGGTATTGGCCACAAATTCGGAGCCACCCTTCGCTTTTCGCTTACAATTGTAACTCGTTCCTACCGGATCAGCTTGCGCCGGTTTACCAGCCTTGTTTGCTTTCCCGGACTTGTCTCCGTCTGCATCTGGGTACTTGGTGTTATCAGAATCCCCATATTTCACCAAAGTGCTCATGAGCGTTCCCATGTCGTTACAATCGCGCTTGAGCCGTCCTAACTTCAGTTTCAAAGACTCGAACCGGCAATTGTTTTCCATTGTCACTATCGCCGTACTAGGGTTGATGTTATTAGAAGAGTGTTGGATTTCTGACACTCGCCGCACCCAACTACTCGTGGGTTCCTGCTCTCCTTGAACACATGCTACTAAGTCTACCACCAACATTGACTGTTTGCACGTGTCTTTGAATTTTTTGATAAACTGGCAACGCAACTCACCCCATGATCCGATGGAGTTAGGTGGTAGGCCCTTTAACCATGTCCGGGCTGTACCCTCAAGCATCATGGTAAAGTATTTGGCACACGCCGCTTCATCCACATCAAGCATCTCCATAGCCATCTCATAACTTTCCACCCACACCTCTGGAGCCAGATCCGCCGTGTAGTTAGGTACCTTGCGCGGGCCTTTGAAGTCTTTGGGTAATTTCATGCTTCGTAAAGCGGGGATGAGACACTGTACTCCAAAGGAACTAGCCGTGACTCCCGTTTCTGCTGTGGTGGGGTGAACCGACGTCGCCTGACGGGTGTCCTCATGGGCGGTATGTCTAGCCCAGTTTATCGCCTCTTGGGCGTGTGCTTATGCTCCCGCCGGATTATCCTGCATGTGATGGTGTCGTCTCCGCTCGCTGCTAGGCACAGCTGGTTCATCCCAGTGCCTAGTGTAACTCCGGCTTGGGCGGGGGGTTGAATGAATCCTCTCCCTGCTATAAGAGTACGCCTGCTACTGTGTCAGCGCCATGTCCAGCAACTCCTTAGCCCGGCGTGCTTCCATCGCCACGGGGGATGTCCCCTCAATGGGTAAAGCGGCTAGTCATGAAGCGGCGGCGACAATGTTGTCCAGCAGATTAGAATAATGGCCGGGAGGGGTGGAGACGTGCGGCGTTGGCACAACTTGGTGGTTTCGCTCTGCGGCCGGCGGGTGAACCGGCGCACCAGTCCCCAGAGCTCCTCCCCGGTTTCCTTCTGGGCGGTTACTGCCTCCCGCTCCTGGTGTGCCAAAGAGATTCCTTGCCTCGTAAACCGGCGGTAGACGAGTTTGCTGTCTTTTGTACATTACTTCCTGTGCAGAATTCTGATCCACCCTGAGCCGGAAAGCTTGGGAGTCTAGCTCTGCTTGCCTTGTAGCCATCCTGGCTTTCTCCGCATCCAGATCTCGTTTAGCTTGCTCAGTCCGGCCCTTCAGCTGAAGGCTCTCCACATCATGTTGCGCCTTGTCGGCAGGGGCCACTTCTGCTGTTGCGAGCGCCGTCAAATTCTTGACCAAGATGGATAAGACGTCAGAAGGCGATGGGATTTGGTTGCCTGCCCCGGTTCCCGCTGCCTCTGCAGTGAACGCCCCGGTCACCGAGGGCTGCTGCATAGACTGTGATCCAGCCATGAAAACAGCCACCCGGTTTGGCGGATCAAAGGGGTCCGGAATACTATCGCCATCGGACACCCCCTCAGATCGGCCGTCCTGCAACAGATACAAAGATTCGGTCTCTCCGGATGAAGATTCATCGTCAGAGTAGACAACTGTCTTGCCACCAGAATCCGATCCGTCCTTGGCTTGTACTCCGTGCACGGTTCCAACGAAAACATGCTTCATGGCGGGCCGAATCCGGGCCGATTTCGCACGCTGAGCCGGCTCGACGATGTTAGGGAAGACGTCCGGCTCAGGTCCCGGTTCGCCGATCTTGCCAATGAAGACATGGATGCCGCCGAAGGGGACCCGGTACCCGTATTCAATGGAATCGGCCTCGGGGCCCCAGCCTGCATCGTCGATGTAGATCCGGCCGCGATGACTCCTGGTCATTCGGCCAACTGCGAAACCCTTGAGTCCTTCAAAGCTGCCCTTCAAGAACTCGAAACCATCGTGCGATAGCCCCACGGTGGGCGCCAACTGTCGTGGAATTAGCACGGCAGATGTCCGGTTTAGGGGACTTAGGTGTGAGGCCATCGCGCGGGTTAGCTTGAAGAGGTTAAAGCGGACAAAGGACACACGGAGTTTTATACTAGTTCGGACCCTTCGATGAAGGTAAAAGCCTACGTCTAGTTTGGTGTGGTATTGCTTGTGCGTCAATGAACAGGGAGCGAATCCGCTTGCCTGTGTCTCGAGCTGTTGTCTCTTGTCCTTGAACCATTGCCGGGTTGTCCCTTTATATAGGAGGCGACGCCCGGTCCGGTTTACAGAGTCCCGAGGCCGGCTCATAAACGTGTCCGCCTCGGTCTCTACTCTTTCAATCTTACATCCCAAGTTACATGATACGACGGTTTACAGACCGTGGGCCTTATACATGGGCCCCAAACCTCTATGGGTTGTAATCTCTTGTACCTACTCTACTGGGCTTGTAATAATACAACCATGTCAGTGTAATCCGGACCTTCCCGGCCGGTTTATACCTGCTAGTAATATCCCTGACAATGGGGGGTACTACGAGAAGCGTTTATGACTGCTAATTGTTCATCGGGAAAGCTATCATCAATGTGTAGTGGGTCATCAAGAATATTTTCTAACCCAGACAAGCAGTTATCTGCTACCAGGTTCTCAGCTCCATTCCTATCAATAATATGTAAATCGAATTCTTGTAGCAGGAGAACCTGCTACCTCTTGAGCTTGCGTTGGTTTTTCCCTTGAAGAGGAAATGGTGATGCAGCAAACTAGAGTAAGTATTTCCCTCAATTTGAGAACCTAGGTATCAATCCTGTAGGAGATTACGCACAAATCGCCAAATACCTGCACAAAAAATCAAACAACTTGCACCCAACGCTATAAAGGGGTTGTCAATCCCTTCACGGTTATTTGCAAAAGTGAGATCCGATAGAGATAGTGAACTAGTAAAGTAAATATTTTTGGGTTTTTGGTTTATAGATTGAAAAGTAAAGGATTGCAAAATAGTAGAACAAAAACTTATAAGATGGAAAATAGACCCGGGGGCCATAGGTTTCACTAGAGGCTTATCTCATGATAACAAATATTACGGTGGGTGAACAATTTACTGTCAAGCAATTGGTAGAAGAGAGAATAATTATGACGACATCTATGGAAATGATCATGAATATAGGCATCAAGTCCGTGACAAGTAGACCAAAATGATTCTGCATCTACTACTATTACTCCACACATCGACCGAAACAATTATGCATCTAGAGTATTAAGTTCATAAGAACAGAGTAACGCCTTAAGCAAGATGACATGATGTAGCGGAATTAACTCAAGCAATATGATGAAAACCCCATATTGTTATCCTCGATGGCAACAATACAATATGTGTCATGTCCCCTACTGTCACTGGGATTGAGTACAACAAGATTGAACCCAAATCAAAGCACTTCTCCCATTGCAAGTAAAACCAATCTAGTTGGCTAAACCAAACCGATAGTTCGAAGAGAATTAATAAGATATTAAATCATGCATATAATAATTCAGAAGAGACTCAAATAATATTCATAGATAATTTAATCATAAACCCACAATTCGTGGGATCTTGACAAACACACCGCAAAAGAAGATTACATCGGATAGATCTCCAAGAACATCGAGGAGAACATGGTATGGAGGATCAAAGAGAGAGAAGAAGCCATCTAGCTACTAGCTATGGACACGTAGGTCTATGGTAAACTACTCACACTTCATCGGAAGGGCAATAGGGTTGATGTAGATGCCCTCCGTGGTTGAGTCCCCCTCCGGTAAAGTATCGAAAAAGGCCTCCAGACGGGATCTCGCGAGAACAGAAGGTTACGACGTCAAAAAAGTGGTTTCGATGGATGTTCTGGGGTTTCTGGAATATATGTGAATTTATAGGCGGAAGAAGTAGGTCAGGGGACGCTCGAGGGGCCCACAAGGTAGGGGCGCGCCCTGCCCACCAGGGTGCGCCCTCCACCCTTGTGGCCGCCTCAAGGCTCCCCTGGAGTGTACTCCAAGTCCATCTGGTGTCTTCTAGTCGAAGAAAAATCCCCGTAAAGTTTCTATATGTTTGGAATCCGTTTGATATTCCTTTTCTGTGAAACTTAAAAACAAGGATAAAACAGAAACTGTCACTGGGCTCTGGGTTAATAGGTTAGTCCCCAAAATCATATAAAATAGCATTTAAATGCATATAAAACATCCAAGATAGATAATATAATAGTATGGAACAATCAAAAATTATAGATACATTGGAGATGTATCAAGCATCCCCAAGCTTAATTCCTGCTCGTCTTTGAGTAGGTAAATGATAAAAAAGTTGACATGGAATGCTACCCAACATATTTATCAATGTAACATTCTTTATTGTGGCATGATTGCTCAGATCCATAAGACTCAACATAAAAGTTTATCAATATCAAAACAATAATAGTTCAAGCATACTAGAAAGTAATCTACGAAGTTTCAAAAATAACATGGCTAAAGAAAGTTATCCCTACAAAATCATACAGTCATTTATGCTCACACTTCTTAACACAAAGTAAAAAATCATGTCTATCCCGGTGTCAATCAAGTAATTGTTTTCATACTTTAACATTCTTAAACTTTCTCAAATCTTCACGCAATACATGAGCGTGAGCCATGGATATAGCAATATGGGTGGAATAGAAGGTGGTAATAGACAAAAGGAGGGAGAAAGTCTCACATCCACTAGGCAAATCAACAGACCATGGAGATGTCCATCAATCGATATCAATGTGAGTGAGTAGGGATTGCCATGTAACTGATGCACTAGAGCTATAAGTGTATGAAAGCTCAAAAAGACAACTAGTGTGTGTGCATCAACTTGCTTGCTCATGAAGACCTAGGGCATTTTGAGGAAGCCCATCGTTGGAATATACAAGCCAAGTTCTATAATAAAAAATTCCCACTAGTGATATATGAAAGTGACAACACAGGAGATTCTCTATCATGAAGAACATGGTGCTACTTTGAAGCACAAGTGTGGAAAAGGATAGTAACATTGTCCCTTCTCTCTTTCTCTCTTTTTTCTGTAGTCTCCTCTCTTTTTTGGAGACCTTTTCTCTTTTTTGGGGGGACTCATTTAGCCTCTTTATTTATAACCTCACATGGGACAATGTTCTAATAATGATGATCATCACACTTCTATTTACTTACAACTCGATATTACAACTCGATACTAGAACAATGATATGACTCTATATGAATGCCTCCGGTGGTGTACTGGGATGTGCAATGACCAAGAGTGACATGTATGAAAAATATGAATAGTGGCTTTGCCACAAATACTATGTCAACTACATGATCATGCAAAGCAATATGACAATGATGAAGCGTGTCATAATAAACGGGACGGTGAGTTACATGGCAATATATCTCGAAATGGCTATGGAAATGCCATAATAGGTAGGTATGGTGGCTGTATTGAGGAAGGTATAAGGAGGGTTTTATGCACCGGCGAAAGTTGTGCGGCACTAGAGTGGCTAGCAAGGTGGAAGGGTGAGAGTGTATATCATCCATGGACTCTACATTAGTCATAAAGAACTCGCATACTTACTGCAAAAAATTTATTAGCTCTCAAAGCAAAGTACTACGACGCATGCCCCTAGGGGGGAGGTTGGTAGGAGTTAACCATCGCGCGCCCCCGACCTTCACGCAAAGACAAACACTCAAATTACAAAGTAATCCAATTTGGTTACATAGTTAGGAGACCATACGTGCATGCTACGGGAATCACAAACCTTAACACAATTATTTCTTTGACCTCACAAACTACCACTAGCATGACTCTAATATTACCATCTTAACATATCAAAACAATTACAAGGAGTCAAACTTCACATAGTATTCAATGCTCTATACATGAAAGTTTTTATTATATATCCTTTGGATGTCTATCATATTAGGACTAAATTCATAACCCAAACAAATTACCATGCTGTTCTTTAAGACTGTCAAAATAATATAAGTGGAGCAAGAAAGTTCACCAATTTATATAAAATAAAACCACCGTCGTGCTCTAAAAAGTTATAAGTGAAGCACTAGAGCAAAATTGCCTAGCTCAAAAGATATAAGTGAAGCACATAGAGTATTCTAATAAATCACGATTGAAGTGTGTCCATCTCAAAAGGTGTGTACATAAAGGATGATTTTGACAAACTAAAAAGCAAAGACTCATATCATACACGACGCTCCAAGCAAAACACATATCATGTAGTGAATAAAAATATAGCCGCAAGTAAAGTTACCGATAGATGAAGACGAAAGAGGGGATGCCTTCCCGGGGCATCCCCAAGCTTAGGCTCTTGGCCGTCCTTGAATTTTACCTTGGGGTGCCTTGGGCATCCCCAAGCTTAAGCTCTTGCCACTCTTTATTCCATAGTCCATCAAATCCTTACCCAAAACTTGAAAACTTCATAACACAAAACTCAACAGAAATCTCGTGAGCTCCGTTAGTAAAACAAAGCAAATAACCACTCAAGGTACTGTTGTGATCTTATTATAATTTTATATTGGTGTAATATTACTGTACTCCAACTTTTCCATGATTCATACCCCCGATACTAGCCATAGATGCATCAAAATAAGCAAACAACACATAGAAAACAGAATCTGTCAAAAACAGAACAGTGTGTAGCAATCTAAAAACCTCGCATACTTCTGTAACTCTAAAAATTCTGAAAATTAGGACGACGTGGGGAATTTGTATAAAAAATTTGTGTAAAAATTTCAGAAGGTTTAAACGTTCGAGTGAATTATTGAATTTTCTGCACTGGGCGCAAAAGTTTCTGGTTTTCAGCAAAATCAAGTCAACGATCACCATAAGCCATCCCAAATATATTACTTGGCTCAAACACTAATTAAAACACCAAAACACAATTACTACAGAAGTAATAATGTGTAAAACTTAAAAAACAGAATTAAAAATCAAAAATCAAAACTAAAATTGGGTTGCCTCCCAACAAGCGCTATTGTTCAATGCCCTGAGCTAGGCATAAAACGCAAATTGATCTAGGTATTATCATCTTTGGTTTTGCTCAACTTAGTGGGGTTATTTTCAATTTCCGGAGGTTCCTTCCGCTTCACACCTTTCTCCGAGACATAAGAGAATTTTAAATTCAAAGCGTCTAATCGCTTATTGCAAAGAGTAATTAACATGTTCATCCGATGGAGATTTCGACTAATGTTTTTGAGAGGCTCATTGGATTTGTGTAAATCAATCAAGTTTTTCTGCATTTTACTCAAATTTTCTAAAATTGTCATCCCCTCAAGAGCATAATTAGGTTCCTTCTTAGAAGGTGCCCCCACTATTCCCTCTATTATGCCATAAGCGATGTTGGCATCAATCTCGATAAAATTTCCCTTAGCCGCAAAATCCGGAATTTCCCTATGGGGCATATTTAAACTGATATAAAAATTACGAAGAAGAACCCTCGTATCCCCCTTTATACCATTGGTGTGAAAAAACTCTATAATTATATACCAAGCGTCTTTCAATTTTTCCCCTAGTTTCTACTTGAAGTGAAGGACTTCAAATTTCAAAGACAAAGGGGGTGGAGTGGCGTTGGCCATGAAAACGCGGTAGGTGGAGTAACACCACAAAAGCAAGCGGATAGGACGAACGAAAGAAGGGCGAAGAAAAGTGTCGGGGGAAACTGTCCGCCACGAACACCTATGGGACCGGAGCCCCTTGTCTGTGCGGTACGAGGGCGGAGGGAGCACGAAGAGCAGATCGAGGCAGACGCGCGGGCAGTTTTACCCAGGTTCGGGCCGCACGGATGCGTAAAACCCTACTCCTGCTTGGTTGTGTATTAAGTTGAGCGCTCGGGAGCTTGAAGAAGCAGCTACACCGTGCGTGAGAGTAATCTAGGCTTCGAACCCCCCTCCACGTTGTGCATGGGCCTCCTTTTATAGTGCAAGGGGTCACCGACAGGTGTCAACGTAGGAGAAAGGGGTAAAAATGTAAAAGAGGTGGTAGTTGTAATAGTGCGGGAACAGTGGAGCTACAGTACAGAACAGTGATCTATACCTACTTTAACAGTGGGGGACAAGGGCATTTAATGCCCGTCGCCGTCGACCCCAAAAGCTCCCGCCGTTGCGTCTCCGTCTGCCACGGCGATGGATCCACTGCCGTGGAGTGCCACCGTGTCCCCCAGGCTGCACAGCCATCCGCCACGCGTCCCAGGAGTGGCCCCAGGGCGACGCGTGGGCCGATGAGCTGGAGCGCGGGCACACAGCGCACCTCCCCCGGCAAGCACCTTGCCGGGGATCTCGACCTTGCCGGGCCCGGAAGCTTGCCGCTCCCCGAGCCCTTGCCGGGTCTTCTAAGATAAAATCTTCTATTCGTCCTGACAAGCTCCTCTTGCCAGGGCCTCGTGCTAGTTAAGCAATCTCGAGCCTGGGACGGCCTTCCCGGCAAGCTCCTCTTGCCGGGGTCTTGGTTTTCTGTCTTGTATACTTTGTTTTTGAATGGCTAGATAAGGGGCAGGAAGGTCTCCGGCAAGCGCGTGGTGAACCCTGCCGCGGGGAGCTGCCGCTGCCCGTGCACAAGTTGGGGTACTAGGGTACCCCTACCTTAGTACACCGACAGGAGCCCCCGGGCCTGGGCCACACACGGTGCCGAGCGCTGTTGGGCCAGGCCCAAAACAGTGCACGGGCACCCGCGGCCCGCGGCGCGCCGAATCCACTTCCATATCCGCCGCACCCCACGGCAACGGCACGCGTCGATTGCGGCGCCGTGGGATGGGACGTGCCCACGATTTCTTTAATGGGAAGGGCGAAACGCCCCCCACTCTCCCATAAAAGCAGAGAGAGCGGCGCGGTTCCCCTCCCTGCGCACTCATTGCCATCGTCTTCTTCCTCAGATTCCTCTGCTCTTTGCCTCTACTCCTCCGCCATCACCAAGCTCTTCGTGCCCTTCCTTCCACCGCGTCCGCCATGGCCCCAAAGACCGACAAGGCGAAGTCGGAGAAGTCCAAGCGGGAGAAGTCAGATCAGGCGGCGAAGCTCGTCGCGTTCCGGAAGGAGCACATCGTCTTTGCGCCGAAGCTCGGCGTGCGGGAGCTTTGGAACAAATATTATTTGTTCTGGGCCAAGGAGACCCCAGCGCACCCCCGCACGCGCGTCTACCCGGCCGTCGCCAAGGATCACTACCCCGGCGGGTATTACTTTTTCGCAGCCTTCTTCCACTGCGGTCTGTGCCCTCCCTTCTCAAACTTTTTCTGCGATATCATGAATACTTATGGCCTCCACCTCCTCGATTTCACTCCCAACGCCATCCTCACCATGTCCGTTTTCGCACACATGTGCGAAAACTTCGTAGGAATCCAGCCCAACGTAGCTCTCTTTAGGCACTTTTTCATCCCCAGAGTAGAGGCCGACGCCCCCCTCTCCGGAGGAATCTCTTGGGTGTTTAGGCTGAATAAGAAATTATCCTACTTGCCGGGGGAGCTCCGCGGCAAGTGGGAAGAGTGGCGCGCGGAGTGGTGCTGGGTCGTCGAGGAGCGGCCGCAACACTTCACCGCGCCGCGCACATCGCCCATCGTGCGCGGCAGGGATTGGAGTAATTTTGATTCCGACGATGCCAAGCTGGATATCGCTCTCGTCAGAATCATGCGTCTTCGGATGGCGCCGCTGTCTGTCGCTGAAGTGGGCGCGGACTTTCTTCGTCGCCGGATCGCCCCCCTCCAAGACCGGAAGAGGCCGGCGTGGCAATACGGCGGCCCGGCAGACATCATGAGGCTGCGCCCCGGCCTCAATTTTAACTTCACAACACTCGAGCTGCGGGGTATGGTCAGGGAACTTTTCAAGTTCGACCCGGCACACCCCGAGTACTTCCGTGCTCCCCGGGGAGTGGTGCCGCAGCGGGAAGAGCGCCCGGAGACCGTCACCGAGGAGCCGCAGGCCCCGCCGTCCCCGGCAAGGGAGAACTCTCCGGCAAGGGAGAGCGCTCCGCCAAGGGCGGGTACTCCGCCAAGGCAGAGTACCCCGCCAAGGGCGAGCAGCCCGGCGAGGACGGCCACTCCGCCAAGGTCGAGCCCCCCGGCAAGGGAGCCCGCCGCAGAGGGCGTCCGCCAAGGTATGTTCTGTACTTGGTTTTCTTGACTTTGCTTCTTTTTGGATCTTTGCTTGATTTTGAACTTCTTTTTCTTCTTCTTCTAGATCTTCCTCCTCCTCCTCCTGCGCCGATGGAGACCGAGGTCATCAATATCGAGGATGAGGAGGGCGCGCAGGGCGGTGGCGATGACGTTCCCGTCGTCGTGGAGATGGTCGAGGCCACCGAGGAGGCGACCAAGGCCACCGAGCCGGCCGCGCAAGAGGACGCTCCGGCCGCTGACGCCGCGACCGGGGAGGGGGACGGCGACCGCACCGCCGACCCGGAGGTGGCGGGAGCACCGGATGCTACACCGGCCGCCGGCCCCTCCACCAGCGAGAAGCAGGCGTACTATCTTCGTGCCCCCAATGGCGTCTTTATCCAAGTGCCTTGGGGGTCTTCATCAAGAGCTCCCGCGGAGGGCGAGGCATTTGACGGAGAAGTCCTCGCCTCCGCGGGTCTGACAGTCGTCGAGGCGCCCGGCGAAGGAGATGGGCCCGAGGAGGAGAAGCTTCTCCACCGACTCCTGGCCCTTTACCGGGCCAGGCAGGCGAAGCTTGCCTCCCGGGAAGCCCTTGCTGCCCAGGCCGCCGCCGAAATGGAGAAGCGTGCGGCGGAGCTCAGCGCTGCCCACAAGGCGGGCCTCCGCGAGGTGGCGGAGGAGCGTGAGCGTCTCGCCGGCGAGTATCAGGAGTGGGTACTTGAGAAAGCCGAAGCCGACGAACAGCAACGGCTCGCCGGGGTAGAGATGTCCCGGCGAGAAGGAGAGCTCGCGCAGCGGAAGGTGGATCTCGACTCCCATGAGGAGGACCTTGCCGCTCGCGAGGCTGCCCTTGGCGGGGAGCTGAAGGAGGCGAAAGCCGCTGCTGCTGCCGCGGAAGACGCCAAGAAGGAGCTTGCCGCCAAGGTTGAACGACTAGAAGCGGCGATGAAGGTGAGCACCGAGAAGGTTGCCGCGCTCATTACTGAGCGCGAGAAGGATGCCCACACCAACGCGGAGCTCCAAGTGAATCTGTCCAAGAGGGGCGATGAGCTTAAGGCCGCCAAGGACTCCATCGAGGACTTGGAGCTGAAAGTCTCAACTCTGAGGGATTCAATTGACGCCGCCAAGCTTCGAGAAGATAAGCTGAAGGAGGAGCTCCGCAAGGAGCGGGCCTTGGTAGACAGCACCAACAAGGCATCCGAGCTCTTCCGCAAGAACATTGAGCTGTGGACCGAAGAGCTGGTTTCTTCGGCATCCATCATTGACCAGGAGCTGCTTGCCTTGAAGGTCGAACACCTTATCTACTCGCCGGATCCAGACCTCCCGCACAGCGCCAAGCTCAGCCTCTTCTTCAGAGGCGTCGCTCCGGCCCTTGCAGGTCTCCGGAACCGCATCCCCGCGCAGCTGGCCGAGGAGTCGCGCCGTCTCTGCGCAGGAACTCTGGAGCGGGTCTTGACGAAGATCGTGTTCCGCAACCCGGGGATCAACCTCACGAACGTTCTTCGCAGCTTGCCGGCGGATGCAAACACGGAGGCCCTGAAGGAGCAGGTCGGCCATATCATCGCCAAGGTGGCAAAGCTTGGCAGGAAGGAGGGCGACCGCGTAGACTAGGGCCCCATTTATCTTTATCTTTTCGTTGCTGCACATTATGTTATGAACTCATTAGTCCATTGCGACAAGTTATCCTTGTAAGATATTTGCTTTACTTCAATCAATCAGTGCAATGTTATCTTCCTTGTTCCAATCTTTGACTTTGTATGTTTTTCACCCTACGCTCCCGGGGAGCTTGCCGGAAAGGGGCCCTTGCCGCGAGCGCTGAGTGCTGGACTCTGAGCGGCCTGCTGGCCAAGGTCCTCGCCGGCAAGCAACCTTGCCGCAGCAGGTCGCAACGCGCTTAGCTTGCTGAGTGTACTCGGAAACGAGGCAAGGGCGCGACACTTGTCGCAGCTCACTTAAATCGTTGAGTGGACTCGAAAACAAGATAAGGGTGCGGCAAGCTACGGGTAGGTTCCTCCGCGCACAGGTTTTCCATACAAAGTGTGATCGTTCAAGGAAGACAACCAAAATTTTAAAATTTGAACTGGTCAAATTCTAACAACTTATCTTTCATATGCTGCTTGCTCATGTTGTTTGCTTTCCGGTAAGGCTCTTCTTTCTTGAACGGCACTTAGTTCCTCCTCCATCTCCTTCCCCCCCGGCAAACTTGTGCGCGAGGAACGTTCCTTCTGCTTAAGAGAAAAAGGAAAAGGAGAGGGAAACAAGCATATTGCCTTTCGGCGTAATAGCGCTTACCGAATGTCTAAGTGTTGCATCAAATGCCAAATAAAACATGCAAATAGCAAAGAGAAGCATGCGAAAGGCAATCGATGCGAAAACACGAAATCTTTACTGATGCACGGGGTCTGCGCCCGGCTTTGTACAAAGGGTTAGATGCAACAGCGGCAAGGCTTGTACAAAAGTTGGTTGCCGGAACGGATCACGGCAACCGCGCCTTAGGGGTGAAACTTGCGAAGATGCTCTATGTTCCAGGAATTGCTCACCGGTAAGCCTTCTTCGGTCTCGAGGCGGACAGCGCCGGGCCTCGTAACTTGTCTCACCCGATAAGGGCCTTCCCACTTCGGCGTCAACTTGTTGGAATTCTTGGCGGACTGAACACGCCGAAGAACAAGGTCGCCTTCCTCGAGACTCCTGGCCTTGACTTTGCGGCTATGGTAGCGGCGCAAAGCTTGCTGGTATCGAGCAGCTCGTACAGCAGCCTGGAGACGTCCCTCCTCAAGGAGCAATGCGTCATCTTGCCGCAGTTGCTCTTGCTCGAGCTCATCATAAGCGAGCACTCGAGGAGATCCGTATACGAGTTCCGTGGGGAGAACTGCTTCTGCTCCATAGACTAGAGCAAAAGGTGTCTGTCCGGTGGCTCGACTTGGTGTCGTTCTGATTGACCAAAGAGCCGCCGGGAGCTCCTCTATCCAATTCCTTCCGCACTTGCGCAGCCTGTCAAAGGTCCTTGTCTTGAGTCCGCGCAGCACTTCAGCATTTGCCCTCTCCGCTTGGCCGTTGCTCCTCGGATGAGCAACAGAAGCGAAACAGACCTTGGCGCCAAGGTCTTGGACGTACTGCACGAAGGTGCGACTAGTGAATTGCGTACCGTTGTCGGTGATGATCCTGTTAGGAATCCCGAAACGGCAAACAATCGACCTGAAGAACCTGACTGCTGACTGTGCCGTCACCTTTCTCACTGGCTCCACTTCTGGCCACTTTGTGAACTTGTCGATTGCAACGTACAAGTACTCAAAGCCCCCGACAGCGCGAGGGAAAGGGCCGAGGATATCGAGCCCCCAGACCGAGAAGGGCCATGACAAAGGGATTGTTTGGAGAGCTTGAGCTGGCTGATGTATTTGCTTTGCATGGAACTGGCACGCTTCACACTTGGTTACTAGTGCAGTTGCATCTTGGAGGGCTTCTTGCCAAAAGAACCCTTGCCGGAAAGCTTTCCCGGCAAGTGCTCTTGCGCCAATGTGGTGGCCGCATATGCCTCCGTGTATTTCCGCCAACAGCTTCTGTCCATCTTCCCTGGAGATGCACTTCAACCTGACTCCGTTGAGTCTTCTTCTGTACAGCTCGTTATCCACAAACTGATACATACTTGACTGCCTGGTTATCTTCTCTATCTCTTGAGGGTCGTCGGGAAGTTCTCCAGTTTGTAGAAAGCGGACGATCTGCTGTGCCCATGCCGGAGCTCGGGGCTCGACGGCAAGGACTAAAGGCTCGAGGGCCGCTGCGGGAACCCCAGCTTCTACGGCAAAGACCTCTGGTCCTGTCGGAGCTGACGGTCCCCCGGCAAGCTCGCCGGGGCGAGGCTTGTCGGGAACACTTGCTTCAACTGCACAAGCCCGAGGGCTTGCAGGAGCAAACTGTTCCTCAGCGTTGTCGTTGATCCTGGGGACCTTGGCGGCGGTTTCTGGAAGATCCGCCGGCAAGTAGTCGCCGGAGACCAACTTTCTCTTCTTGGACTGCCCAATTGATGGTGTAACTGATGGTCGAGTCAGCTTGAGCAAAAAGGTCCCTGGTTCCATAGGTAACTTCATTGCGGCGCACTTTGAAAGGCCATCTGCAATTTCATTTGCAGATCTCGGGATGGGGTTTGTGGCCGCCGGTGAAGGCGCCAACAAACTGATGGCAGAGGTCGGCCCAAGAAGAGATAGAGCCTTCCGGCAAGTGCATGAGCCACGAACGGACGTTCGGCTTCAGCACGAGCGGGAAGTAGTTGGCTAGGATCTTCTCGTCGCGCCCCCCGGCAGCTTGCACTGCTATGGTGTAGACGCTGAGAAACTCCGAGGGGTGCGTCTTGCCGTCGTACTTCTCCGGTACGTCGGGCTTAAAGTTCTTCATGCTGGGCCACTGGACGCGCCGCAGCTCGCGGGTGAACGCAGGGCAGCCTGCCGCGTACGGCAAGTCGCCTGGTTCACCGGGCGCGGGTGCGTCGACAGCGTTCCCAGCTCTCTTGTCGGATTGTCGCCGAGCTTCTCGGCGGCGCTCGATCGTGGTCCGAGCGTCTTCATCTCGCCGGTCGTCGAGGACCTGGCGCTGGTCCCGACGGGCCCGCGGGTCCGACGAGGCTGTGGAGCCGGCGTCGGGGTTGTTCCGGCGGGGCGGCGTCTTCTGCTTCTGCGGCGGGGAGTGCACGCTTGTCGCACCCCCGGCAGTCTTGTCGCCGATAGCCTTCGTCTTCTCGGCCTGCCGCGGCCGTGAGGCCGACGGCTGCTGCGGAGAGTCGTTGTTGGCGAAGTCTATCAGGCTCCGGATAGTGGCCCTCCATTCCTCGGCCTTGTCGGCCGCTGGAGGAAAATCGAGGAGCAGCTGCGCCCTTGCGAGCGCTTCTGCCGGAGTAGTGGGGAACGCGGGCGAGCGGTGCGAGGAGCGGGATACGCTCGGACTTCTAACGACGTTAGAAGGAACGGGGTCCCGCGCCGGCGCCTTCGCTTTGCTTGTGCCCGGACGGGGGTCCGGGGCATCCCGCGAACCTCCGGCATGGCCTTGTCCCAGCAAGCGGATACCACCTCCCGTGGTATGGCGCTGCGGGGTCGTCGTATGTTGCGATGGACGTGGCGCGTCCACGGAGACCGAGGTCCGGTCGTCCGTCCTGTTCTTGGATCTGGTGGCACCGTGAGTGTCCTCGCCGGCAACCACCCTTCCGACGGCGTCTCCCCCACCCACCGTTGGCTCTGGTGGCGGCGGGTGAGACGCGGACGGGCCTCCGACCTCCGAAGGCTTCTTCTTCGGGGCCATGGAGTTGTCGCTGATGAAGTTGCTGATGAAGCTGGAGAGGTTGATGAAGATTGCGCCCGCGCGAACGCCGGATCAGGTTCGCACAACCTCGACGCCCCCTACCTGGCGCGCCAAAGATGTCGGGGGAAACTGTCCGCCACGAACACCTATGGGACCGGAGCCCCTTGTCTGTGCGGTACGAGGGCGGAGGGAGCACGAAGAGCAGATCGAGGCAGACGCGCGGGCAGTTTTACCCAGGTTCGGGCCGCACGGATGCGTAAAACCCTACTCCTGCTTGGTTGTGTATTAAGTTGAGCGCTCGGGAGCTTGAAGAAGCAGCTACACCGTGCGTGAGAGTAATCTAGGCTTCGAACCCCCCTCCACGTTGTGCATGGGCCTCCTTTTATAGTGCAAGGGGTCACCGACAGGTGTCAACGTAGGAGAAAGGGGTAAAAATGTAAAAGAGGTGGTAGTTGTAATAGTGCGGGAACAGTGGAGCTACAGTACAGAACAGTGATCTATACCTACTTTAACAGTGGGGGACAAGGGCATTTAATGCCCGTCGCCGTCGACCCCAAAAGCTCCCGCCGTTGCGTCTCCGTCTGCCACGGCGATGGATCCACTGCCGTGGAGTGCCACCGTGTCCCCCAGGCTGCACAGCCATCCGCCACGCGTCCCAGGAGTGGCCCCAGGGCGACGCGTGGGCCGATGAGCTGGAGCGCGGGCACACAGCGCACCTCCCCCGGCAAGCACCTTGCCGGGGATCTCGACCTTGCCGGGCCCGGAAGCTTGCCGCTCCCCGAGCCCTTGCCGGGTCTTCTAAGATAAAATCTTCTATTCGTCCTGACAAGCTCCTCTTGCCAGGGCCTCGTGCTAGTTAAGCAATCTCGAGCCTGGGACGGCCTTCCCGGCAAGCTCCTCTTGCCGGGGTCTTGGTTTTCTGTCTTGTATACTTTGTTTTTGAATGGCTAGATAAGGGGCAGGAAGGTCTCCGGCAAGCGCGTGGTGAACCCTGCCGCGGGGAGCTGCCGCTGCCCGTGCACAAGTTGGGGTACTAGGGTACCCCTACCTTAGTACACCGACAAAAAGGCAAATCTTTTCGAAGATCGTTTTATAAGTGGGGGAGAGGAAAACGAGAGGCGAATGCCAAATAATGTAAATGCAAGAGATGAGAGTTTAATAAAGGCTACTTGGTAGGTCTTGACTTGGCATAGATCTCCCCGGCAATGGCGCCATAAATTCTTCCTGCTACCTCTTGAGCTTGCGTTGGTTTTTCTGTTGAAGAGGAAATGGTGATGCAGCAAAGTATAGTAAGTATTTTCCCTCAGTTTGAGAACCAAGGTATCAATCCAGTAGGAGATTACACACAAATTGCCAAATAACTGCACAAACAATCAAACAACTTACACCCAACACTATAAAGGGGTTGTCAATCCCTTCGCGGTTATTTGCAAAAGTGAGATCCGATAGAGATAGATGAACTAGTAAAGTAAATATTTTTGGGTTTTTGGTGTATAGATTGAAAAGTAAAAGATCGCAAAATAGTAGATCGGAAACTTATAAGATGTAAAATAGACCCGAGGGCCATAGGTTTCACTAGAGGCTTCTCTCATGATAGCAAATAATAAGGTGGGTGAACAATTTACTGGTAATCAATTGATAGAAGAGCGAATAATTATGATGACATCTATGGAAATGATCATGAATATAGGCATCACGTCTGCGACAAGTAGATCGAAACGATTCTGCATCTACTACTATTACTCCATGATACGTCTCCAACGTATCTATAATTTTTTATTGTTCCATGCTATTATATTATCCTTCTAGGATGTTTTATGGACTTTTATATACACTGTTATATGATTTTTGGGACTAACCTATTAACCCAGAGCCCAGTGTCAGTTTCTGTTTTTTCCTTGTTTCTGAGTTTTACAGAAAAGGAATATCAAACGGAGTCCAATTGACGTGCCAATTTTTGATGATTTTTTATGGACCAAAACAAGCCCCCGGAGTAAAAGAGTTGGGCCAGGAGAGTCACGGGCTGCCCACGAGGGTGGGGGCGCGCCCCCTATCTCGTGGACAGCCCGGAGACCCCCCTGACTTGTGTCATATGCCAAAAAATCCTATAAATACAGAAACCTCCGGAAAATAACCTAGATCGGGAGTTCCGCCGCCGAAAGCCTCTGTTGCCACCGAAAACCAATCTATACCCATTCTGGCACCCTGTTGGAGGGGGGATCCCTCTCCGATGGCCATCTTCATCATCCCGGCACTCTCCATGACGAGGGGGAGTAGTTCACCCACGGGGCTGAGGGTATGTACCAGTAGCTATGTGTTTGATATCTCTCTCTCTCTCTCTCTCTCTCTCTCTCTCTCGTGTTCTTGAGATGGCACGATCTTGATGTATCGCGAGCTTTGCTATTATAGTTGGATCTTATGATGTTTCTCCCCCTCTACTCTCTTGTAATGGATTGAGTTTTCCCTTTGAAGTTATCTTATCGGATTGAGTCTTTAAGGATTTGAGAACAGTTGATGTATGTCTTGCATGTGCTTATCTGTGGTGACAATGGGATATCACATGATCTACTTGATGTATGTTTTGGTGATCAACTTGCGGGTTCCGTGACCTTGGGAATCTATGCATAGGGGTTGGCACACGTTTTCGACTTGACTCTCCGGTAGAAACTTTGGGGCACTCTTTGAAGTTCTTTGTGTTGGTTGAATAGATGAATCTAAGATTGTGTGATGCATATCGTATAATCATGCCCACGGATACTTGAGGTGACAATGGAGTATCTAGGTGACATTAGGGTTTTGGTTGATTTGTATCTTAAGGTGTTATTCTAGTACGAACTCTAAGATAGATCGAACGGAAAGAATAGCTTCGTGCTATTTTACTACGGACTCTTGAATAGATCGATTAGAAAGAATAACTTTGAGGTGGTTTCATACCCTACAATAATCTCTTTGTTTGTTCTCCGCTATTAGTGACTTTGGAGTGACTCTTTGTTGCATGTTGAGGGATAGTTATATGATCTAGTTATGTTATTATTGTTGAGAGAACTTGCACTAGTGAAAGTATGAACCCTAGGCCTTGTTTCCTAGCATTGCAATACCGTTTATGCTCACTTTTAGCACTTGATACCTTGCTGTTCTTATATTTTCATATTACAAAAACCTATATCTACCATCCATATTGAACTTGTATCACCATCTCTTCGCCGAACTAGTGCACCTATACAATTTACCATTGTATTGGGTGTGTTGGGGACACAAGAGACTCTTTGTTATTTGGTTGCAGGGTTGCTTGAGGGAGACCATCTTCATCCTACGCCTCCCACGAATTGATAAACCTTAGGTCATCCACTTGAGGGAAATTTGCTACTGTCCTACAAACCTCTGCACTTGGAGTCCCAACAATGTCTACAAGAAGAAGGTTGCGTAGTAGACATCAAGCTTTTTTCTGGCGCCGTTGCTGGGGAGGTGATTGCTTGAAGGTATATCTTTAGATCTTGCAATCGAATCTTTTAGTTTCTTGTTTTATCACTAGTTTAGCTTATAAAATAAAAATAAAAAATGGAATTAAGGTTGCCTCATATGCTTCCTCTTTTTAATATCTTTCGTAAAAATGATGGGAAGGAAAATTGTGCTCAAATACTAGAAGAAGAATTACATAGAATGCTTGGCATAAAATATGTGAATGATGAGCATGATTGCAATGTTGTTAGTATGAATTCTTTGAATACCCAAGATGCTAATGATATGCAAAGCCACAAGCTTGGGGATGCTATGTTTGATGAAGATGATATTTTTTCTCCCCCAAGTTCTGATGAGCAAATTTATTATGATGAAAGCATGCCTCCTATTTGTGATGATTATTGTGATGACACGTATGCTATAAAGAATAAAGATAACCATGAAACTTGTCATCATGATTTTAATTTTCAATTGGATTATGCTTCACATGATAGTTATTTTGTTGAGTTTGATCCCACTACTATTGATGAGAATAAATTTGCTTATGTGGAGACTAGTAAAATTTCTATGCAAGTAGATCATGAAAAGAATGCTTTATGTGCTGGTTATATGGTTGAATTAATTCATGATGCTACTGAAACTTATTATGAGAGAGGATCATATGCTTGCAGGAATTGCAATAATATCAAGTTTCCTCTCTATGTGCTTAAAGTTTTGAAGTTATGCTTGTTTTTGCCTTCCTATGCTAGTTGATTATTGTTCCCTTAAGCTGTTTGCTCACAAAATCCCTATGCATAGGAAGTGGGTTAGACTTAAATATGCTAGTCATATTATTCATGATGCTCCCTTTATGTTTCAATTCTTATCTTTTATGCGAGCATCATTGAAATCATCGTGCCTATCTAGGGGCGTTAAATGATAGCGCTCGTTGGGAGGCAACCCAACTTTATTTTATTTGCTTTTACTTCTGTTTAGGAATAAATATTGCATCTAGCTTCTGTTTAGATGTGGTTTTGTGTTTTAATTAGTGTTTGTGCCAAGTAGAACCTTTCGGAAGACTTGTGTGAAGTTTTTGCGATCATGCTGTAAAAAACAGAAACTTTAGCGCTCCCGAGATTGGCTACCATTTTTACTGGAGAATGCTTTTTAGTTGATTCTTTTTGCAGATGCTTAATAGACAAATTCTTCACGTCCACCAATTTAGTTCATAATTTTTAGAGTTACAGAAGTATTCAAAAGTTACAGATTGCTACAGACTGTTCTATTTTTGACAGATTCTGTCTTCTATGTGTTGTTTGCTTATTTTGATGAATCTATGAGTAGTATCGGAGGGTATGAACAATAGAAAAGTTGGAATACGGTAGATATTACACAATATGAATTTAGAATGAGTTCACAACAGTACCTAAGTGGTGGTTTTATTTTCTTATACTAACGGAGCTTACGAGTTTTCTATTAAGTTTTGTGTTGTGAAGTTTTCTTTTGGGTAAAGATTCGATGGACTATGGAATAAGGAGTGGCAAGAGCCTAAGCTTGGGGATGCCCAAGGCACCCCAAGGTAAAATTCAAGGATAACCAAAAGCCTAAGTTTGGGGATGCCTCGGGAAGGCATCCCCTCTTTCGTCCTCGTCTATCGGTAACTTTACTCGAGGCTATATTTTTATTTACCACATGATATGTGTTTTGCTTGGAGCGTCAATTTATTTTATTTTGTTTTGCTTGCTGTTTGAATAATATCCAAAGATCTGAAATTCTTAAATGTTAGAGAGTCTTCACATAGTTACATAATTATTCAACTACTCATTGATCTTCACTTATATCTTTCGGAGTAGTTGTCATTTGCTCTAGTGCTTCACTTATATCTTTTTAGAGCACATCGATGGTTTTATTTTGAAGAAATAGATGAACTGTCATGCTTCACTTATATTATTTTGAGAGTCTATTAGAACAGCATGGTAATGTGATTTGGTTATGAAACCAGTCGTAATGTGATAGGCATCCAAGATGGGTATAATAAAAACTTTCATATAAAGTGCATTGAATAGTATGAAAAGTTTGATACTTGATGATTGTTTTGAGATATGAGGATGGTGATATTAGAGGCATGCTAGTAGATTAGTTGTGAATTTGATAAATACTTGTGTTGAGGTTTGCAAATCCCATAGCATGCACGTATGGTAACCGTTGTGTGACAAATTTGAAGCATGAGGTATTTCATTGATTGTCATCCTTTGTGTGGAGGTTGGGATCGCGCGATGGTTAACTCCTACCAACCCTTCCCCTAGGAGCATGTGTGTAGTACTTTGTTTTGATGACTTGTAGATTTTTGCAATAAGTATGTGAGTTCTTTATGACTAATGTTGAGTCCATGGATTATACGCACTCTCACCCTTCCACCATTGCTAGCCTCTCTTGTACCGCGCAACTTTCGCCGGTACCATACACCCACCATATACCTTCCTCAAAACAGCCACCATACCTACCTATCATGGCATTTCCATAGCCATTCCGAGATATATTGCCATGCAACTTTCCAACGTTCCATTTGCTATGACACGCTTCATCATTGTCATATTGCCATGCATGATCATGTAGTTGACATCGTATTTGTGGCTAGGTCACCATGCATAATTTTTCATACATGTCACTCTTGATTCATTGCACATCCCGGTAAACCGCCGGAGGCATTCATATAGAGTCATACTTTGTTCTAGTATCGAGTTGTAATATCGAGTTGTAAGTAAATAAAAGTGTGATGATCATCATTATTAGAGCATTATCCCAAAGACAAAAAAAAGAAAGGCCAAAGACAAAATAAAGGCCCCAAAAAAGAAGAAAGGCCAAAGAAAAAAGAAAGGCCCAAAAAAAGAAAAGAAAAAAAGGAAAAAAAAAGAAAAAGAAAAAATGCTACTATCTTTTTCCACACTTGTGCTTCAAAGTAGCACCATGATCTTCATGATAGAGAGTTTCTTGTTTAGTCACTTTCATATACTAGTGGGAATTTTCATTATAGAACTTGGCTTGTATATTGCAACGATGGGCTTCCTCAAATGCCCTAGGTCTTCGTGAGCAAGCAAGTTGGATGCACACCCACTTAGTTTCTTTTGATGAGCTTTCATACATTTATAGCTCTAGTGCATCCGTTGCATGGCAATCCCTACTCACTCACATTGATATCTATTGATGGCCATCTCCATAGCCCATTAAAACGCCTAGTTGATGTGAGACCATCTTCCTCCTTTTTGTCTTCTCCACAACCACCATTCTATTCCACCTATAGTGCTATATCCATGGCTCACGCTCATGTATTGCGTGAAAGTTGAAAAGGTTTGAAAAAATTAAAGTGTGAAACAATTGCTTGGCTGAAACCGGGGTTGTGCATGATTTGGGTATTTTGTGTGACGAAGATGGAGCATAACCAAACTATATGATTTTGTAGGGATGAACTTTCTTTGGCCATGTTATTTTGAGAAGACAAAATTGCTTTGTTAGTATGCTTGAAGTATTATGCTTCTTATGTCAATATCAAACTTTGTCTTGAATCCTTCGGATTTGAACATTCATGCTACAATAAAGAAAATTACATTGAGAATTATGTTGGGTAGCATTCCACATCAAAAATTATGTTTTTGTCATTTACCTACTCGAGGACGAGCAGGAATTAAGCTTGGGGATGCTTGATAAGTCTCCAACGTATCTATAATTTTTGATTCTTCCATGCTATTATATTATCCTTCTAGGATGTTTTATGGGATTTTATATACACTTTTATATGATTTTTGGGACTAACCTGTTACCCAGAGCCCAGTGCCAGTTTCTGTTCTTCCTTGTTTTTGAGTTTTACAGAAAAGGAATATCAAACGGAGTCCAATTGACGTGCCATTTTTTGATGATTTTTTATGGACCAAAAGAAGCCCCCAGAGTAAAAGAGTTGGGCCAGGAGAGTCACGGGCTGCCTACGAGGGCGGGGGCGCGCCCACCCCCCTGGGCGCGCCCCCTATCTCGTGGACAACCCGGAGACCCCCCTGACTTGTGCCCTACGCCAAAAAATCCTATAAATACAGAAACCTCCAAAAAATAACCTAGATAGGGAGTTCCGCCGCCGAAAGCCTTTGTTGCCACCGAAAACCAATCTAGACCTGTTCTGGCACCCTGCCAGAGGGGGGATCCCTCTCTGGTGGCCATCTTCATCATCCCGGCGCTCTCCATGACGAGGGGGGAGTAGTTCACCCTCGGGGCTGAGGGTATGTACCAGTAGCTATGTGTTTGATCTCTCTCTCTCGTGTTCTTGAGATGGCACGATCTTGATGTTTCGCGAGCTTTGCTATTATAGTTGGATCTTATGATGTTTCTCCCCCTCTACTCTCTTGTAATGGATTGAGTTTTCCCTTTGAAGTTATCTTATCGAATTGAGTCTTTAAGGATTTGAGAACACTCGATGTATGTCTTGCATGTGCTTATCTGTGGTGACAATGGGATATCACGTGATCTACTTGATGTATGTTTTGGTGATCATCTTGCGGGTTCCGTGACCTTGGGAATCTATGCATAGGGGTTGGCACACGTTTTCGACTTAACTCTCTGGTAGAAACTTTGGGGCACTCTTTGAAGTTCTTTGTGTTGCATGAATAGATGAATTTGAGATTGTGTGATGCATATCGTATAATCATGCCCACAGATACTTGAGGTGACAATGGAGTATCTAGGTGACATTAGGGTTTTGGTTGATATGTATCTTAAGGTGTTATTCTAGTACGAACTCTAAGATAGATCGAACGGAAAGAATAGCTTCGTGCTATTTTACTACGGACTCTTGAATAGATCGATCAGAAAGAATAACTTTGAGGTGGTTTCATACCCTACAATAATATCTTCGTTTGTTCTCCGCTATTAGTGACTTTGGAGTGACTCTTTGTTGCATGTTGAGGGATAGTTATATGATCTAGTTATGTTATTATTGTTGAGAGAACTTGCATTAGTGAAAGTATGAACCCTATGCCTTGTTTCCTAGCATTGCAATACCGTTTATGCTCACTTTTAGCACTTGATACCTTGTTGTTCTTATATTTTCATATTACAAAAACCTATATCTACCATCCATATTGCACTTGTATCATGATCTCTTCGCCGAACTAGTGCACCTATACAATTTACAATTGTATTGGGTGTGTTGGGGACACAAGAGACTCTTTGTTATTTGGTTGCAGGGTTGCTTGAGAGAGACCATCTTCATCCTACGCCTCCCACGGATTGATAAACCTTAGGTCATCCACTTGAGGGAAATTTGCTACTATCCTACAAACCTCTGCACTTCGAGGCCCAACAACGTCTACAAGAAGAAGGTTGCGCGCGTAGTAGACATCACTCCACACATTGACTGAAACGATTATGCATCTAGAGTATTAAGTTCATAAGAACAGAGTAACACCTTAAGCAAGATGACATGATGTAGCGGAATTAACTCAAGCAATATGATGAAAACCCCATCTTGTTATCCTCGATGCAACAATGCAATACGTGTCATGTCCCCTATTGTCACTGGGATTGAACACCGCAAGATTGAACCCAAAGCAAAGCACTTCTCCCATTGCAAGAAAAACCAATCTAGTTGGCCAAACCAAACTGATAGTTCGAAGAGACTTACTAAGATATTAAATCATGCATATAAGAATTCAGAAGAGGCTCAAATAATATCCATAGATAATCTGATCATAAACCCACAATTCATCGGATCTTGACAAATACACCGCAAAAGAAGATTACATCGGATAGATCTCCAAGAACACCGAGGAGACCATGGTATTGAGGATCAAAGAGAGAGAAGAAGCCATCTAGCTACTAGCTATGGACCCGTAGGTCTATGGTAAACTACTCACACTTCATCGGAAGGGTAATAAGGTTGATGTAGATGCCCTCTATGGTTGAATCCCCCTCCGGCAAAGTACCAGAAAAGGCCTCCAGATGGGATCTCGCGAGAACAGAAGGTTATGACGGCGAAAAAGTGGTTTCGATGGATGTTCTGGGGTTTCTGGAATATATGTGAATTTATAGGCGGAAGAAGTAGGTCAGGGGACGCTCGAGGGGCCCACGAGGTAGGGGGCATACCCTACCCCCCAGGGCGCGCCCTCCACCCTTGTGGCCGCCTCGAGGCTCCCTTGGCGTGTACTCCAAGTCCATCTGGTGTCTTATAGTCCAAGAAAAACCCCATAAAGTTTCGTTCCGTTTGGACTCCGTTTGATATTCCTTTTTGGCAAGAGCTTACTAAGAAGCGTAGAAATTTTAGAGTAGTCTTTAATGAATCTCCTATAGAAACCAGCATGACCAAGGAAACTTCGTATACCTTTGATATATTTAGGACACGACATTTTTTCAATAGCATCAAACTTTAGCTTTATTAACTTCAATACCTCTTTCAGAGATTTTATGCCCCAAGACAATACCTTCATTAATAGTAAAGTGGCACTTCTCCCAATTCAAGACAAGATTAGTTTCTTCACATCTCTGCAAAACTCTCACTACTGCAGGATGCTGCTAACACAACACTACAATCAGAGACCCTTTGACGAAACTGTGGGCGATGCAATAATCGCAAACGATGATATCAAAAAATGTCAAAAAAGATGCAAAACATTTGCGATGCGGATACATCAAACACAATCTGTATTTTAGTTGCATGTGTGATGCGGGGCATATGGTTCAGTACAATGAACTATTTGTCATGAGGCAGAACACCAGAAACGGGAAGCCTGATGAAGGTGTGTGTGCGATATACGACATACCGTTCACTCGAATGAACTATTTGTAATTAGGCAACATAAAAGAAACGGTCAACCATATTAAGGTGTGTGCGCTAGAGGGCATACAATTCACTCG
This sequence comes from Secale cereale, assembly GCA_902687465.1. NCBI lineage: Eukaryota > Viridiplantae > Streptophyta > Magnoliopsida > Poales > Poaceae > Secale > Secale cereale. The sequence goes on along the minus strand of LR738714.1, from coordinate 494,369,743 downwards.
GATGAACTGTTTGCATTGAGATAAGAGAACAGAAACGGATCAACTTAACAAGATGTGTGTGATATGCGGCAAATAGGTCTGTAATTTGAAATGTGTGCGAAGACCGATAATAACACACACGATTGCTGCTAATAGGACGTGTGTGTTGTGCGATGGGATTGCATATAGAACAATACACACACACAAACATATAAGGACATTTTTTCATAACCAAATTAAACATCCAATTACATAGGTGGCTACCACACACATGACATTTCCACACACCAAAGTAAACTATTACATGCGTAATTACATAGGTGGCTACTACACACATGACATTTCCAACACACATCAAATTAGACTATATATTACATGCATAATTAACTAGGATAAATGATCATCTGATCATCGTCCACTTCTTGTGATGCTTGTCGCTACTGCTCTGCTTGTGGCTCGATCCGGCCTCGTCGATTTCTGACACGAGGCACTTCCTCATGTCAATGATCCGCTTGTGCATCTCATAGCATGTGTACATGCTCTTGGCCGCGAACCTGAGGTGAGTTTCATCCAGTTGCCGTGTCCAGGCCCCGTGCCAGGATACGAGATTTGTTCTCTTGGCATCCTGCTTCATCTTTTCGTAGTAGGGGTCGATGATGGCCGATGCGAGTTCAACTAGGGAGTCCTTCTTCATGCTGCCCCAGACCCGATAGTGGTCATGGATTTCGATAAGGTTCTTGCAGGCCAAGCCCGTAACCTTGAGCGCCTTTACATCATTGCAGGTTTTCATCGTAGCGAACTTGTAGTCCATGTTGTTGACAAACCTGGCGAGACGGTCACAAGGCTCTGTGGCCATGCAGTAGTGGAAGTTGAGGACATGATGGCCCATGCACAATTGGGCGACGGCAACCTTCTGATCTTTGACGGGATGACCACCGGTGTATTGGAGGTTGATGCTGACCACCTTGTACTTGTCTCGAGCAAGCAACTGCTCCACGGTGTTGATGTAGTCCTCCACCACGGCCGGGCCGATGGTGTACACCACAGAGACATCCGTCTCCCTTGCGTGGGTCTCCACTTTATGATCTCCAAACTCCATTGAAGCGCCGCTAGATATCCCTCTCTGTATGTGTCATCATGGGTGTGCTTGTTGTGTTGTGGGGCGAGATCAAAAGGTTGAAGAGACCAAGGTTATAATGGTTGCGGGAATTAATGCGGAAGCCGGACGGCCTAGAATATCCGCACGCCTGGATGGCAGTTCTAATTTGCAGCGCATAACTCCATTGTGTCGCACGTAACTGCATCGCGGCAATGCGCGCGGCGCAAGCGCATGCATATGGGCCCCCAACGTGGTCATGCGCAGGCCCCAACCGTTGGCAGAGCACGCGCGCGGGGATGCGAGCAGAGCGCTCCACGATCGCCTCAACGATGAGCAACCATATATATGCATATAATAGTTGAACACGCAAGTAAAAGTTGTCCATATGCCGAGTGCGTGGAGATACGACGGACGCGAGCAGAGCGCGCTGAGGGATGGAAGCAGAGGCCGACACAGTGATATGTGGCAAATAAGACGAACTGTGTGAGCGATGGCGGAGACATCAAGCAAGAATCTGATCAGTTAAATGAACCTCGAGGTCCTTGCTTTGTTTTTGTTTTTAACACATGTCAAAGAAGGTATTTCGCATTACTGCAATGTGCGATATGTGACATATAGTTGATCCATCCGAGCTGTTTGTGATGGAATAAGCCGTGTGTGTTGTGGGCAAACGCTCGATGGTATACAACCGTTTGCGATAGATGAATTCATCACTGACGGGTTCCCTAGTGTGGTCCGTGTGCGATGTGATATCCTCTGTCTGCACAACATCTATGCTCCGTGTACAGAATAACAACATATATATACTTATAACAGGACATGATTGCAAAACCAAATTAAACATCCAATTGCGTTATATAACAGATACTATTAATATTGCAAGGTTCAAATTCCAGCATTACAAGGTTCAAACTATTCAGACACATCAAATTCATCTTCTTCAGAATCTTTTTCAAGCATTATTTGTGCGAAAGGATCAACCACCGAGAAATCATATAGCGGCTCGATACAATGAATTCCGAATAATTTGTCATATGAAGTTACAAACTGAAATTCAGCTTCTGCAGAGCCTTTTCCATTTAGCTGTACACTGCTACTTCTTGAGCTTGCGTTGATTTTTCCATTGAAGAGGAAAGGGTGATGCAGCAAAGTAGAGATAAGCATTTCCCTTAGTTGAGAACCAAGGTATCAATCTAGTAGGAGATACAAGCAGGTCTCCAATATATGCACCTGCACAAACTAACAAACACTTGCACACAATGCAGAAAGGAGGTTGTCAATCCCTTCTACGCCACGAACAAGAGTGAGATCTGATTGAAATAGAATTAAAACTAAAGTAAAAAATAAAAATAAAGTGAACACAAAATAATTGCAGCAAGGTATTTTTGGGTTTTTGATTTTATAGATCTAAAAATAATAGATGTAAAATATACCCGGGGCCATAGGTTTTACCAGAGGCTTCTCTCTTGAATAAAGCATACAGTGGGTAAACAAATTACTGTCGAGCAATTGATAAAAAGCGCAAAGTTAAGACGATATCTAAGGCGATGATCATGAATATAGGCATCACGTCTATGACAAGTAGACCAAAACGATTCTGCATCTACCTCTGTTTTTGAGTCGTTCGACTAGTCGTGACTAGTCGATGACTAGTCGATGAGTCGCTGCTCCAGGTTCGCCTCAGACTCTCGACTCGACTCCTGGCATGAGTCGAGCGACTAGTCTCAACTTGTCACGACCAGTCGCTCTTTTTGGGTCGAGCGACTTACTTAAATTGAGCCCAACTGTTATATGTTTTGTTTACAATATGGGTCGGCCCATCTCCCCTGGAAACCTAGATCGATCATCCCCCACCCCCCCGATCCAACCCTCTCCAGCCGCCACCCCTGGTTGCCCCTGCTGCTGTTCTGTTCCGACCCTCCTATGGTGTGCTCCTTCCCTCCTCCCCTGCTACTGTTTTTCACCTCCCCTCCCCTGGTTGCTGCTCCTGATGTTGTGCTCCTCCTGCTGTTGTGCTCCTCCCCTTGTTGTTGCTGCTGCTGTTGAGCAGTGTGCTCCTCCCCTGGCTGCTGCTTAACTCACGTCGACTCGTCGCCATGTCGACTCATCGACCATGAGTCTAGACTAGTGATGGGCCTCTAACCCCTCGTTGGTTACCCCAAGTGGAAGGTGTGAGATGCAGTGTTGTGGAAGTTTTTCCCTTAGCAAAGATGCCAAGGATCGAATCCCCAGAGACTCCTAGGTTCAACAAGTAGGTGTCAACTGCTAACGGCGCCAGATATTAGCAATCAACGTGGACCTGCACACAGATACAAATAACTTTGCTCCCAACGAGTACAGAGAGGTTGTCAATCCCTCCGGCCTTGTAGTTCACAAAGGATTAAACGCAAATGATAGTAGTGATAGATAATGTTTGCAATAGTAAGTAAAAGCGAAAAGTAAATAGCGGATGTGATTAATGATGGTAATATGGACCGGAGTCTCATGATGTTCACTAGTGATGTCTCTCTCCCAAAAGACGATAAAACAGCTATGTGAGGTAAACGAATTACAGCTGGGCAATTGACAGGACCACGAACGCAAACCAATGCTGACTACATTGCAAGAAAGGTTGAGGTTCAAAGCATGGGCGGTACGCCAAAGTAAGTAGACCGAAATCCATCAATATCTACTACTAATCATCCACCTTGAGATATCTATCCAGAACATCTCGCTGGTATTAAGTTGCGAGCCCCACCCATAGTGTAAACTCAATGCAACAGACAACTGTATTAAAAGAACTTTGCGTAAAGTAAACAATCCTTGCACCCGCGGGCACAAGCACCGTTGTTTTCCCCCTTGTGGCAACAACACATCCCCTAGACTCATGTTTCTGTCACTCAAGCTAGTCATCGAGGGGCATGAACCCACAATCAAGCATAACGTTCCCTCTTGGAGTCACTACGTATTACTTGGCCAAAGCAATAAATAACAACGGAGAACATGCAAGAATTACTTACGAACATAAATATAAAAGAGGTAGATCAAATATATTACTCAATCACAATTTGAACATAATCTCATAATCCATCGGATCCCAGCAAACTCATCATAGCAACATCATAAGGATTACATATGTGCCTCGATCATGTAGGGCAGCTCACGAGGACTAATTGGTGAAGCACAAGAACGGGAGGAGAACATCACATAGCTACTGGTCATGGACTCATGGTCCAAGGGAGACTACTCACAACTCATCCGGGAGGCGTCCATGGTGGTGGAGAGGCTCCCGATGGTGATCCTCCCCTCCGGCAGGGTGCCGGGAAGAGTTCTCCTGGTGCTCCTGATCTTGGAAGCGGCGGCGGCGGCGGAACAGAGATGAGATCGCGAAAAAGAGTTCCCGTCCCGAGGGTTTCGAAGGACGCTCTAAATATATGCCAAAGGGGGGCACCAGACGGGGCTCGGGGGGCCCAGGCGCCCCCCCGGCGCGGCCCAGGGGGGGGGGGGGCGCCGCCAGGGCGCCTGGGGCCCTGGTGGCCCCCCGGCTGTACTTCGAGCGCAAGGTAGGTTCTGGAACGCTGATTTTTTATATAATTTTTCTGGATTTTTCCTGACAGTTCTCGTAATGTGAAAACCTGAAATACAAAAACAGCCGAAAACAGAAACTGGCACTGGGGTGCACTGGATTAGTAGGTTAGTCCAAATATGATCAAAAGTGTATGGAAGTGTATAAATATCATAGCAATATCACCCAAAAGTGGCATGGAGCAAGCAGAAATTATAGATACGTTTTGGACGTATCAACATCCCCAAGCTTAATTCCTGCTCGTCCTCGAGTAGGTAAATGATAACAAGAATAATTTCTGTGGTGACATGCTATTAACCATATAGGACTTTTTATAGTCATATGACAAAAGCTTACTGAGACAATGATTCTGTAGTAATTAAGTGGCCTCATGAGAAAATCACAAAGGACTGAAAGTTTTACAATATGAAACTGAAACATCAAAAAGATTTGCAATGAACATGATGTGCAAATATGATAAAGTGATATCTAGCTTGCCCCCTTTAGTGAAGCAAAACATAAATGCAGGGGCACCTTCAAGGTTTAAGTGATGACTAGATACAATGATTTCAAAATAAACGATATCACAATCATGCAAAAGACAATGCTACTTTGGAACAATGCACATTACACTTAGAATGACAATCATGCTCTCAGTAGTTGGTGCTTGAAGAAAGAAGGTGGAGACTCAAAAAGTAAAAGAATGGTTATGTTCTAGAGCTTTTTATTTTGAAAACATAGAAGCAATTTTGTCAACGGTAGTAGTACTTCATATGTGTCATGCATAAGACATCCTATAAGTTGCAAGCCTCATGCATCGAATACCAATAGTGCTCGCACCTTGTCCTAATTAGCTCGGATTTCCATGGGTTATCATTGCATTACATATGTTTCAACCAAGTGTCACAAAGGGGTACCTCTATGCCACCTGTACAAAGGTCCAAGGAGATAAATCGCATTTGATTTCTCGTTTTTGATAGATCTCAACTTGAGGACATCCATACCGGGACAACATAGAAAATAGATGATGGACTCCTCTTTAATGCTTAAGCATATTCTCATAAGAGATTGAGGATTAATGTCCAAGCTAAAACTTCCACCATGATACATGGCTTTGGTTGGCGGCCCAATGTTCTTCTCTAACAATATGCATACTCATTCAACCCATGGCAAATCACCCTTACTTCAGACAAGACGAACATGCATAGCAACTCACATGATATTCAACAAAAGTGTGACAGTTGATGGCGTCCCCAGAAACATGGTTACCGCTCAGCAAGCAACTTATAAGAAATAAGATACATAAGCAACATATTCTTTACCACAATAGTTTTTAAGCTACTTTCCCATGAGCTATGTATTGCAAAGTTAGTCTGCTTAGTACAGGTGGAGGTTAGCAAAAGACTGGGAGCGACCAACTAAGAGAGCAATGACGGTCATAATCATGCAGAGCGACAAAGCAACATTGAATCAGGCATGGTAGTTATATAGCTACTCAGAAATAAAAGATCATCAAGGCTTGACAGACTTTTTTTACAGTCTTAAATATGAGTGAGCATACGCCAAGTCAATCAAAATAAATTCTCGAAGGAAGATATTACTAAACCATACCACATCATAGGCAAACAAATCATGTTGGTACTCCAATAACACATTGGGAATCCCCCAGCTATTTGAGACTAACCATAAGAAAACCTGAACTACTAAGCGCCATTATGCAAGTAGCATCTTTATCATAGACATATCAACCAATGCAACGGAAGCAAACTCTCTTAATAAGATAAGCATGATAATTAAAGAGAGTTCAAGCAACCAACTAAACAAAAGCTCTTTGAAAAGATAAGCATGAATACTAAGAGCAGAGCATGATAGTAGCTATTAAAAGACAAAGAACACACACAGCAAAGATAGACATGAAAATTCTATGTTATGTTCTAGGTAGAAGTGGAGCGTGTTTCTCTCCCACATAAAGAACGCTGAGTTCCGACTCGTTATGAAAAACTAAAAAGAAAACTAAAAGCAAGACGCTCCAAGCATAGCACTTAACACATGAAGTGATAAAAATATAGCGGAACGAAAGACGAACTGATAATGTTGATGGAGAAGGGGATGCACGGGGGCATCCCCAAGCTTAGACGCTTGAGTATCCTTGAATATTTCTTGGGGGTGCACGGGGGCATCCCCAAGCTTGAGCGCTTGACACTCCTGAATCTTTTTATCATCTTCCCTCGCACACTTGAAAACTCCCTTCATACATAACTCATCATAATCTGATTAGCGAGGTTAGTACCCTTAATAAAATAATTGTTCCTTGCTGGAAATAAAGATATTCTTGAAGGTCTACTGTTTCTCAAGATTGCCAAAAGGTTTTTGCAAAGAAAAAGCAAGCTCTTGGTTTGCAAAATGAAGGAAAGGCAAAACATGACAGAATCTGTGAAAAACAGAACAGCAGGTAGTAATTGATTTGTTCGGAGTACTTCGGCAACTCAAATCAAAAAACTCAGAACAGATGCATGAAATACAATTATATAGAGAACGCTGTCGAAAAAATTCAGACCAAAAAGATGATCTGGTGATTTTATACGAATTTTTCTATCCAAGGACAGAATCTGTTTCCTGGACAGCACCTCACAACTTTTGAACTTTCTAGCAATCAGAGGCTATACTTAGCACAAATATGAAAAGCAAAGATACAATGATGATGCTACTGTAGTAAAAAACATCAAGACACAACAAAAGCAAAATATAAAAATTTATTCATGTGGGCTGCCTCCCAAAAGCGCTTTCTTTTATGCCTTTAAGCTAGGCATAATGCATAGAGATCAAGTTTTATCAAGAGTAAAAGAATAGCTAGCCCGTACAACGGACTCAAAAGGTAACTTGATCTTCTTTCGAGGGAAGTGTTCCATCCCTTTCTTGAGAGGAAACTGAAATTTTATATTACCCTCTTTCATGTCAATGATAGCACCAACGGTGCGTAAAAAGGGACGTCCCAAAATAATTGGACATGAAGGATCACATTCAATATCCATAATAGTGAAATCAACGGGAACATAATTATCATTAACAACGATAAGAACATCGTCGATCCTCCCCAAAGATTTCTTTATGGAAGAATCAACGAGATGAACACCAAAAGAACAAGAATCATAAGGTTTCAATTTAAGCATATCATATATTCTTTTGGGCATAACAGAGGTACTAGCACCAACATCACATAATGCATAACAAGAGAAGTCATTCAATTTAATTTTTATCATAGGATCCCAACCATCTTCTAGCTTTCTAGGTATGGAGGCTTCTACTCTAAGTTTCTCCTCCCTAGCTTTGATGAGAGCATTAGTGATATGCTCTGTAAAGGCAAGGTTAAGCGTGCTAGTGCGGGGGTCTCTAGACATCTTGTGAAGGAAATCAATAACTTCGGTAAGAGTGCAATTATCAAAATCAAGGTCATTAGCATCAAGTAAAGTGGTAGTGGTGTCCTTTAGGTTCACTTGTTTGGTAGTTTCTATAGTCATAGCATCACCATTAATAGGTCCATTGGGACCAGGAGTACATTGGGTGCTAAGAGTTTGGATATCCTCAACAACTTGGATAGTAGCAATAGTGTGGTGGGTAGGAAGGCTCTTAATTCTATCTTCTTCCTCCCTTTCTCTAGCCCATCTCTCTTTAAGTTTAGCCATCATCCTAATATTTTCATTAATTTACACTTGAGTAGCATTAATGGGAGTGACCTTCCTCTCCTCAAGAGGAGAAGTTTTAATTTTTAGCAATTTTACCTCATTGGCTAAATGGTCTACCTTAAAAGAAAGATCATCTAGTTTATGTAGTTTTTATTCTACACTCTTATTAAAGGCTTTTTGGGTAGTGATGAAATCTTTAAGCATAGTCTCTAGTTCAGTAGTGGAGTTCTTGGTGATAGGATAAGCATTGTTGTTCCCATAAGAATTAGAGGGGAACGGTCTAGGATTGCTACCAAAGTTACTCCTATAAGCATTGTTGTTAAAATTGTTTCTAGAGATAAAGTTCACATCTACTTGTTCTTGAGCAATCAAAGAATTTAAAGGAACATCGCGAGGATCAACAGAAGATTGCTTCAAAAGTAGAGACATGATCAAGTCAACTTTTTCATTTAAGGAGGAAATCTCCTCGACAGAGTTTGCCTTCCTACCTGTTGGAGCGCGTTCGGTGTGCCATTGGAAATAGTTGGTCATCATCTCATCGAGAAGCTTTGTGGCAGCACCAAGTGTAGTTGACATAAAAGTTCCTCCCGCGGCCGAATCTAACAAGTTCTGCGAGGTAAAGTTCAAGCCTGCATAAAAAGTTTGGATAACCATCCAAGTAGTCAAACCATGAGTAGGGCAGTTCTTGATAAGAGATTTCATACGTTCCCAAGCTTGGGCAACGTGTTCATTATCCAATTGTTTAAAATTCATTATGTTACTTCTCAGTTGGATAATTTTAGCAGGTGGATAGTATTTTCCGATAAAAGCATCTTTGCACTTGTCCCATGAATCTATGCTATTTCTAGGCAAAGACTGAAACCAAATTTTAGCTCCTCCTCTCAAGGAGAAAGGAAAAAGCTTAAGCTTAACAATATTACCATCTATTTCGTGGTACTTTTGCATATCACAAAGTTCAACAAAGTTGTTTAAGTGTAAAGCAGCATCATCTCCAGCACCGGAGAATTGATCTTTCATGACTAAGTTCAGTAAAGCAGGTTTAATTTCATATGAAGGTGCTGAAGTGGCAGGTGTAGTGATAGGTGTGGTGATAAAGTCATCGTTGTTGTGACTAGTGAAGTCACACAACTTGGTGTTCTCGGTGGAACCCATAGTAGCAAGCAAGCAAGATAACTATTTTTGTGATTTTCGATAAAAGGTACTAAAGCAAAAACTGAAAGGTAAACTAACAAGACTAAAAGCAAAGGTAAAAGATAGCATGCAACTCCCCTATCCTGAAGAGTGGAGTCCCCGGCAACGGCGCTAGAAAAACTCCTTGATGGGCCTCTAACCCCTCGTTGGTTACCCCAAGTGGAAGGTGTGAGATGCAGTGTTGTGGAAGTTTTTCCCTTAGCAAAGATGCCAAGGATCGAATCCCCAGAGACTCCTAGGTTCAATAAGTAGGTTTCAACTGCTAACGGCGCCAGATATTAGCAATCAACGTGGACCTGCACACAGATACAAATAACTTTGCTCCCAACGAGTACAGAGAGGTTGTCAATCCCTCCGGCCTTGTAGTTCACAAAGGATTAAACACAAATGATAGTAGTGATAGATAATGTTTGCAATAGTAAGTAAAAGCGAAAAGTAAATAGCGGATGTGATTAATGATGGTAATATGGACCGGAGTCTCATGATGTTCACTAGTGATGTCTCTCTCCCAAAAGACGATAAAACAGCTATGTGAGGTAAACGAATTACAGCTGGGCAATTGACAGGACCACGAACGCAAACCAATGCTGACTACATTGCAAGAAAGGTTGAGGTTCAAAGCATGGGAGGTACGCCAAAGTAAGTAGACCGAAATCCATCAATATCTACTACTAATCATCCACCTTGAGATATCTATCCAGAACATCTCGCTGGTATTAAGTTGCGAGGCCCACCCATAGTGTAAACTCAATGCAACAGACAACTGCATTAAAAGAACTTTGCGTAAAGTAAACAATCCTTGCACCCGCGGGCACAAGCACCGTTGTTTTCCCCCTTGTGGCAACAACACATCCCCTAGACTCATGTTTCTGTCACTCAAGCTAGTCATCGAGGGGCATGAACCCACAATCAAGCATAACGTTCCCTCTTGGAGTCACTACGTATTACTTGGCCAAAGCAATAAATAACAACGAATAACATGCAAGAATTACTTATGAACATAAATATAAAAGAGGTAGATCAAATATATTACTCAATCACAATCTGAACATAATCTCATAATCCATCAGATTCCAGCAAACTCATCATAGCAACAGCATAAGGATTACATATGTGCCTCGATCATGTAGGGCAGCTCACGAGGACTAATTGGTGAAGCACAAGAACGGGAGGAGAACATCACATAGCTACTGGTCATGGACTCATGGTCCAAGGGAGACTACTCACAACTCATCCGGGAGGCGTCCATGGTGGTGGAGAGGCTCCCGATGGTGATCCTCCCCTCCGGCAGGGTGCCGGGAAGAGTTCTCCTGGTGCTCCCGATCTTGGAAGCGGCGGTGGCGGCGGAACAGAGATGAGATCGCGAAAAAGAGTTCCCGTCCCGAGGGTTTCGAAGGACGCTTTAAATATATGCCAAAGGGGGGCACCAGACGGGGCTCGGGGGGCCCAGGCGCCCCCCCGGCGCGGCCCGGGGGGGGGGGGGCGCCGCCAGGGCGCCTGGGGCCCTGGTGCCCCCCCGGCTGTACTTCAGGCGCAAGGTAGGTTCTAGAACGCTGATTTTTTATATAATTTTTCTGGATTTTTCCTGACAGTTCTCGTAATGTGAAAACCTGAAATACAAAAACAGCCAAAAACAGAAACTGGCACTGGGGTGCACTGGATTAGTCGGTTAGTCCAAATATGATCAAAAGTGTATGGAAGTGTATAAATATCATAGCAATATCACCCAAAAGTGGCATGGAGCAAGCAGAAATTATAGATACGTTTTGGATGTATCAACTAGTCTAGAGTCGCCCCCCCTGAGCGACTCGTCGACTCATTGACTCGAAAACATTGGCATCTACTACTATTACTCCACACATCGACCGCTATCCAGCATGCATCTAGAGTATTAAGTTCATAAGAACAGGGTAACGCCTTGAGCAAGATGACATGATGTAGAGGGATAAACCCAAGCAATATGATATAAACCCCATCTTTTTATCCTTGATGGCAACAATGCAATATGTGCCTCACTACCCCTTCACTACAGGAATCAGGTTATTAGCCGTCTGCCATGGCAGACGGCAAAGGACCAGAAAGCTGACGGCAAACCTCTTTGCCGTCTACCGCAGACGGCAAATGTGTCCGGCACTGTAAACTCTGGCAAAGAGTTTCTTTGCCGTCTGTTTTGTGACAGCGGACGACAAAGAACCCTTTCTCGTCTGTAGAAATGGCAAAGGAGGTGGACAGCAAACAAGTGACGTTAGCCACGTTAGATGGCTAACGGGAGGTTTGGCTGTCAGCCAGCTAACAACACATGCCCTCCCCTTTGTCGCCTGCCTTGTGATGTCAGCAGACGCGACACTACACCCAGCTCTTTGTCGTCAGCCACTGACGGCAAACCTCGCTAGCCTTTGTCGTCTTCCACGGACGGCAAAGTGACAAAATGGGTCACCTCACAGGTTGCATAGGTTACTGCCATGTGGCCTCTTTGCCGTCTATGGCGGACGGCAAAGACCCCTTTGCCATCGATGGCAGACGACATAGTGCCTGTATTGTTACTGTTTTTTCTGTTTTCTGTTATATCCCTGCATTTTCATAATACATATATGATATATATAGATTCAACCTCAAACATAGCCCATGTATCCGACATCTAGCAATCCATCAATGTAACAGAACACATAGGGCATTAAAAGATCCAATACATACATAGTTTCATGAAGTTCATCCATATATACATACATAGTTTCACATTGTACATCAATACAAATGAAAACAAAAACTAAACACTAGCAGTCCATCAATGTTGCTTCCATGAAGTGAATGAAACATGCAAAAATGGGAGTAAGAAAGTTAGAAGAAGAAGACTAGAAGAACAACAACAAGAAGAAGAAGACTAGAAGAAGAAGATGAAGAAGAAGAAGACTAGAAGAAGAAGTAGAAGAAGAAGAATAAGGAGTAGAAGATGGAGAAAAGGAAAGAAGAGAACAAGGAAGAATAAGAAGATATTTTCTTCTTCTTCTTCTTCTTTTCTCATCTGTCTTCTTCTCTTCTATCTTTTTATCCTCTTCCTTTTCCTTCTCATTCTTCTTCTTTTATTGTTTCTTTTTCTTCTCTTTCTTCTTCTATTATTTATTTTTCTCCTCTTCCTTGTTTTTCTTCTTCTTATTCCTTATTTGTGTCATTTTAGAGCTAATGTAGGTAATTATGCCATTTTTGAGCTAACTAAGCTTATTATGTCAATTTGGAGGAAAATAAGGTAAGTGTAGGTCATTTTTGTGCTAACCTAGGTGACGATGCCATTTTCTAGCCAAGTTAGGTGAGTATAGCTCATTTTTGATCTAACTTAGGTAATTATGCCAGTTTAGAGGAAAACAAACTAAGTATATGCCATTTATGAGAGAACGAAGGCTATTATGCCATTTTTGAAATGAATAAGCTCATTATGTCATAAATGAACTAAATAAGATAATTATGTCATTTTGGAGGTTAATTAGCTAAGTACGTGGCATAATAGGGTTAATAAGCATGTACAAAGCTAAGTATGCATTTGTTAAGCAAAGCACTAGACAAAACTTATCGTCATCACAACAAATGCGATCAAGATCGCAACCAAGTTAACAATTGATCCAATGGCATAATGACACCAAGCCTCATTATCAATGGCATATTTTCTAATCTTACGACTCTTCAAGCGCATTGCATCCATCTTGATCTTGTGATCATCGACGACATCGGCAACATACAACTCCAATTTCATCTTCTCTTCTTCAATTCTTTCCAAAAAAAATTCAAATACTTGTTTTCTTTTTCAATTAAATTTAAATTCTTGACAAGAGGGTCAGTTGCACTTTCAAGTTCACATACCTCCTAGATGAAAATATCTCTATGTCAACTTGATGGGCATAATTTTCATAAATGCGAAATGCAAAAATAGTTATAAAATAGAATATACCACATCCGAATCATAAACCCGACGAGGGCCGACGGGGACGCATATCAAGACCATGGCACTATGTATAACAAACAATCATACAAGTAAGAAAATTACAAAAGTAACTATATAAATCATACAATCATAGAAGTAACTATATAAATCAAGTACAACATAAAAAATTGAATACCTAACATGAACTAACAATACATATATGTATATAATACGAATTGAATACCTGACATGAACTAATAATAATCTTGATAATCGGGTTCAATAAATGCTCCGGGATCAATAAATGCATCATCAGCATCACTATCATCAATGACGTGCTCATTGGGTTCAGCGGCATCAACATGTGGAAGGACACCTTTATGTAATCGGTCAAGCATTGCGAGGTCATCCGCAACAGTAACCTCTTCTTGTTCCGGCTCTTCTTGTTCCAGCTCAGGGTTGAAGTCGGATTCACTGTCGCTGTCAACTTCAATGTTATGGGGTGAAGTAGAGCGTTTCTTGAAGCGTTTTTTGGAAAGGCGTGTTTCTTGGAAGCATTCACCTTCATATGTGTTTGGGTTAATGTGAGGTTCATAATCCTCTTCATTGGGGGGAGGTGGTCTAACACGTGGCAACACTTCATAAACGACATCCCAACCATTCAGATTTGGATCAGTTTGGTAGGCCCACGGTAGATAGTAAACTTGGGTCGCGTGTTGATCCGTAATATAGAAATCGGGAACATATAATCGGGTGCTTTGTTTGATTTCGACTAGCCCAATATGTTCATGATTCCTTCGAGTATCCTTCGGCTGAAACCAATAACATTTGAAGACTACGAAGTTTGGTGGGTTTTCACCATAGAATAGAAGTTCATAAATTGCTTCAAATCTCCCATAATACTCTGTACCTCCTTCGCCGATAGCAGAGACACAACAATTTGTAGACTTCCGGTCGGCCATAGATAGATCTTTGCCATATGTATGAAAGTGATACCCGTTGATGTTGTATTTGTCAAAGGAACTAACCTTATAGTCAAAACCATTAACGACTTGTCTCAATTCGGCGTCCATAGACTCTAAATTAGCCTACAAGTTTAAAACGAAAGGATTGTTGCATTAATTAGCCACAAATTAGACAAAGAAATGAGAATGCTCTAATGGAAATTACCATTTGTTTGAACCAAGAGATGAAATCGGCAAAGCCGCTTCCATGCTTTGCCAGAAGCTCATAATCTTTGATGGATTCCTTTTCGATCTCCGCTCCATCCAAGAATTTGGCGACATATCGACTGTATCAAAAAATATCCAGGAATAAGAGCAGTTCAAAGGAATTAGAAGTTGCGAAACGATGTACCGTGAGAACTTACTCGATGTACGGCCGCACTTCTGTTAGGTTGTTCAAGATATACAATGAAATGGTCCTCCATTCTTCGACATCCAACGATATTGGTTTCGAAGCACCGACTGGTGCGACATTCGCTTTGAATAGGCTAAGGTTGGACCCACCTTGTATAGGGTCACCAACATTGTACCGAGGCTTTGGATTATGCAAATGACGAATTTTGGCTTTGTAGTGTGCTTTCATGAAGTTTGTTGCCTCCTCAGTAATGAATGCCTCGACTATCGATGCTTCAATTCTACGTTTATTTTTACATTTTGCTCGGAGCGTCTTCTGCATCCTCTCAGTTGCGTAGAACCAATGATTTTGCACGCCCCCGAATCTTGCCTCGGTCAGGAGATGCAAAATCAAGTGTTGCATTGGATTAAAGAAGCCCAACGTAAAGATCTTCTCTAACTTGCAGGTCAACTCCGGCGCTAACTCTTCCATTTCTTCTAGCACGCCAGGTGATAGTTCTTTCGCGGAAATAACATGGAATAAATAGCTCAGCTCATCCAATACTAGCCATTCATCCTCAGGGATAAAGCCACACAACATCACCGGCATTACCCGCTCAATCCATATGTGCCAATCATGACTCTTGAGACCAAATATTTTCAATTTTTCCAGACTCGCTCCCATCTTTAGATTCGCTGCATACCCATCGGGGAACATCAACTGCATTTTCACCCACAAGATAATTTCCTTCATAGCTGGCCTTCCAAGATTGAACCATGCCTTTGGCTTCGTCCAGTTCTGCTTTCCTTTCGATCCACACATGTTTTGTAACGGTCTATCACATAGCGCCTCTTGATCGACTCTAGCCTTAGTTTTATCCTTTGACTTCCCCTCTACACCAAACAATGTACCAAAAAGGGCCTCGGTGATATCCTTTTCAATGTGCATCACGTTGATGTTGTGTGGGCAAAGGAGGTCTATGAAGTGAGGCAGATCCCACAAGCATGTTTTGTGAGTCCAGGCGTGTTCTGAATTATACCCCTTGAAATACCCTGGACGCTCTAGATCTGGCTTGAGAGCATTTAATTGATCCAGGGTCTCTTGGACTGTCAATGTAGGTGGTGCTGAGTATTTGACAACTCTACCTTTCATGAAGTTCTTCTTGTCTTTCCTGAACTTATGGCGAGGATCCAGGAATTGTCTATGCAAGTCGAAGCAAGAAAACTTGCGACCCACCTGTAGCCGACGAAACTGAAGAGATGCCTTGCATGTGGGGCATGGGAACCTTCCATGCACACACCAGCCAACGAATAGTGCATACGCCGGCAAGTCATGCATCGAGTACATGTACCAGACACGCATTATGAAGTTCTTTTTGCTAGCGGCGTCGTATTGTTGGGGAACGTAGTATTTTAAAATTTTCCTACGATCACGCAAGATCTATCTACCAGATGCATAGCAAAGAGAGGGGAGACTGTGTCTACGTACCCTCGTAGACCGGAAGCGGAAGCGTCAAGTGACGCGGTTGATGTAGTCGAACTTCTTCGCGATTCAACCGATCAAGCACCGAACATACGTCACCTCCTCGTTCAGCACACGTTCAGCTTGATGACGTCCCATGAGCTCTTGATCCAGTTGAGCTTCACGGGAGAGTTTCGTCAGCACGACGGCGTGGTGATGGATATGATGAAGTTACCGGCACAGGGCTTCGCCTAAGCACTTCAACGGTATGACCGAGGTGTGTTTCTGTGGAGGGGGGCACCGCACACGGTTGGAGAGATCAACTTGTGTGTCTAGAGGTGCCCCCCTGCCCCCGTATATAAAGGAGCAAGGGGGGAGGCCGGCCAGCCCCTATGGCGCGCCTAGGAGGATCAATCCTACTAGGAATAGGATTGCAATCCTATTCCTAGTAGGAATCACCAAGAGGGAGAAGGGGGGAAGGAAGGAGAGGGAGAGGGAGAAGGAAAGGGGCGTCGGCCCCCCCTCCTTCCTTGTCCAATTCGGACCAAGGGGTGGGGGGCGCGCGGCCCAGCCCTCGCCTTCCTTCTCTCTTTCTCCTATGGCCATTAAGGCCCATAGCTTCCCCGGGGGG
>LR738714.1:494304223-494348015 GCA_902687465.1 Secale cereale | reverse complement strand
TAGGTAGTTAATTCTTTGTTGTGTGCTAGGGGACGTCAACTATTCTTTGGCATCCGCTAGCCAACGACAAAGAGATGGGGAGGGGTGGGCCGTTACAGTGCTGTCCTCCACTAGACCCACCCACCTCGTTGTCGTCTGCTAGCTGACACCAAAAAGTCTTTGCCGTTTGCTAGCATACGACAAAGAAATGGCTGATGGAAAAGAGTATATTTGCCATCAGCTAGTTCTTAGTCATCTGCTAGCAGACGACAAAGAAGTAGCTGATGGCAAATTCCTTGATTCCAGTAGTGCTTCTGTCACTGCATGAGGTCACCTCAAGATTTAACCCAAAGCTAAGCACCTTTCCCATTGCAAGAACTACCAATCTAGTTGGCCAAACCAAACCAATAATTCGAAGAGAAATACAAAGATATCAAATCATGCATATAAGAATTCAGAGAGCATTCAAATAATATTCATAGATAATCTGATCATAAATCCACAATTCATCGGATCTCAATAAACACACCGCAAAGGAAGATTACATCGAATAGATCTCCAAGAACATCGATGATAACATTGTATTGAAGATCAAAGAGAGAAAAGCAACCATTAAACTACTAGCTATGGACCCGTAGGTCTGTGGTAAACTACTCACGCATCATTGGAAGGGTAGCAAGGTTGATGTAGAAGCCCTCCGTGATCGAATCCCCCTCTGACAGAGTACCGGAAAAGGCCTCCACATGGATCTCAGGATATCACAAACCTGCAACGGCGGAAAAGTATTTTCGTGGATGCCTATAGGGTTTCTGGAATACTTCTAAATATATAGGCCAAGGAAGGGAGTCAGGGGGTCTCCGAGGGGGCCACAAGCCCTAGGGGCGCCCCCCTAGGGTGCGTCCCTTGGCTTGTCGTCGCCTCGAGGACTCTCTTACTAGGACTCCAAGTCCTACGTGTGTCTTCTGGTCCAAGAAAAATCATCGTGAAAGTTTCATTCCGTTTGTACTCCGTTTGATGTTCCTTTTCTGCGAAACTCAAAAACAAGGAAAACACAGAAATTAGCACTGGGCTCTGGGTTAATAAGTTAGTCCCGAAAATAATATAAAATAGCATTAATGCATATAAAACATCCAGAGTTGATAATATAATCGCATGGAACATTAAAAAATTATAGATACGTTGGAGACGTATCAAGCATCCCCAAGCTTAATTCCTACTCGTCCTCGAGTAGTTTTGATGTGGAATGATACCTAACATATTTAGCAATGCATTTCTTCTTTATTTGGCATGAATGTTCAGATCCATATGATTCAAAACAAAAGTTTATTAATATCAAAACAATAATATTTCAAGCATACTAGAAAGAAAATTATGAAGCTTCAAAAATAACATGACTAAAGAAAGTTATCCCTACAAACTCATATAGTCTTGTTATGCTCCCCCTTCTTAGCATGAAGTATAAAACATGCCCACCCCGGTGTCAGCCAAGCAATTGTATTCATACTTTTACATCCTTAAACTTTTTCAACTCTTCACGCAATACATGAGCGTGAGCCATGGACATAGCACTATGGGTGGAATACAAGGTTGTAGTAGACAAAAGTAGGGAGAAAGTCTCACATCAACTAGGCAAATCAATGGACTATGGAGATCTCCATCAATGGATATCATTGTGAGTGAGTAGGGATTGCCATGTAATGGGTGCACTAGAGCTATAAGCGTATGAAAGCTCAAAAGAAAACTAAGTGGGTGTGCATCCAACTTGCTTGGTTATAAAGACCTAGGGCATTTTGAGGAAGCCCATCGTTGGAATATACAACGAAGTTCTCTAATGAAAATTTCCCACTAGTAATATATGAAAGTGTGAAAATAGGAGACTCTCTATAATGAAGAACATGGTGCTACTTTTAAGCACATGTTTGGAAAAGGATAGTAACATCGTCCCTTCTCTCTTTTTCTCTCATATTTTTAGGCTCCTCCATTTTTTGGAGACCCTTTTCTCTTTTTTTTTTCTCTTTTTTATACTCTTTTGGCCTCTCTCCGCATTTTTATAACCTCACATGGGACAATGTTCTAATAATGGTGATCATCACACTTTTATTTACTTACAACTCAATATTACAACTCGATACTAGAAAAAAATATGACTCTATATGAATGCCTCCAGTGGTGTACCGGGATGTGCAATGATGTACCGTAGCAATGACATGAAAAAATGGACAAGCCATGAAAACATCATGCTAGCTATCTTACGATCATGCAAAGCAATATGACAATGATGGTGCGTGTCATAATAAACGGAACGGTGGAGTTACATGGCAATATATCTCGGAATGGCTATGGAAATGCCATAATAGGTAGGTATGGTGGCTGTTTTGAGAAACGGTATAAGGTGGGTTTAATGCACCAGCGAAAGTTGCGTGATACTAGGGTGGCTAGCAACATGGAAGGGCGAGAGTGCGTATAATCCATGGACTCAACATGAGTCATAAAGAACTCACATACTTATTGCAAAAAAGTTTATTAGCCCTCAAAGCAAAGTACTACTAGACATGCTCTCTAAGGGCATATTTCTCCCTAAGTAGTTTTGGTGATTGATGACAATGCTTTTGCGGACTAATCGTGTGCACCGAGCTTTTCAGATATATCACACCTAGGCACAAGACGATTAAGTGCCCCTCGGATTCTATAGAAGACGGTGTTTCCTTTTGTTTCTTTTCGGTGGAATTGAGTCATAGGAAAGCCGTACTATTAAGAGGGGGTCCGCTTCGGAAAGGTTTGGGTGGAATCAACATGTACACATCTATTCATTCGCACCACCTTGCTTTCGCTTCTCTGGAGCTCCGGCTGTTTTTCCTTGTCCTTGCAAAAACAGTGGCGTCCTACTACTACCACTGCTAGGCATGCGGTAGTACCGCTCAAAGGAGGCGGTAGTACCACACGGCCCCACGGTAGTACCGCTCCAGGGCTACGGTAGTACCGCACATTGCGGTAGTACCGTGCCAAGGACGCAGTAGTACCGTGTGACCGGCCCCAGTGTCGTAACTAGTACGGTAGTAGGAGCAGAAGTAATTTTTTACTTCCGCGTCCTACGCGGTAGTACCGCTTCCAGCAAGCGGTAGTACCGTGTTGGGTTTTTGCATCGACCGGAACTCTACGGAAGAAGCCGCGGATGTAATTTATTTGGTCCGCACTCTTCAGTCTGACCCTGTCTTACGGTAGTACCGTAAGGACGTGCGGTAGTACCGCTCTGGCAGTACTACCGCCCGTTGTTTTAATGCAACAGGGGCTAGATCTGGCTCATACCGCGCCAGCGGTAGTACCGCACCCAGTGCGGTAGTACCGCAGGGTAGTACGGTAGTACCGCAACTTATGTGTGGTAGTACCACGCGTTGCGGGCAGAGTCGGTGGATAACGGTTGGATTTGTCCTTCCACTATATATAAAGGGAGTCTTCTTCCTCAAGATGGCTCACCTCTTCCTCCCCAAGCTCCATTGTTGCTCAAAGCTCCATTTCCGCCCGATCTCTCTCCCTAGCCAATCAAACTGGTTGATTTCCTAGGGATTGCTTGAGAAGGCATCGATCTACACTTCCACCAAGAGAAATTTGATCCCCCCCACTAATCCCTTGCGGATCTTGTTACTCTTGGGTGTTTGAGCACCCTAGACGGCTGAGGTCACCTTGGAGCCATATTCCATTGTGGTGAAGCTTTGTGGTGTCGTTGGGAGCCTCCAATTCGGTTGTGGAGATTGCCCCAACCTTGTTTCTAAAGGTCCGGTCGCAGCCTTCAAGGGCACAACTAGTGGAATCACGGCACCTTGCATTGTGTGAGGGCGTGAGAAGAATACAGTGGCCCTAGTGGCTTCTTGGGGAGCATTGTGCCTCCACACCGCTCCAACGGAGACGTACTTCCTCTCAAAGGGAAGGAACTTCGGTAACACATCCTCGTCTTCACCGGCTCCACTTGTGGTTATTTCTTACCTTTACTTGTGCAAGCTTTCTTTGTATACCTTATCTTGCTTGCTTGTGTGATTGTTATTGTTGCATCATATAGGTTGTCCATCTAGTTGCATATCTAGACAACTTACTTTGTTGCTAAGTTTCAATTTGGTTAAGAAAAGCTAAAAATTGTTAGTTGCCAATTCACCCCCTCTAGTCAACCATATCGATCCTTTCAATTGGTATCAGAGCCTTGTCTCTTTTAAGGACTTTACCGTCCAAAGAGTATGGGTGACAACGTAGTCTAGAGGGACACTTCGGTGGAACTCCGCCCTTGCCTACATCCGATGGGGGAACCGCAGTCTCTCGTGAAGAGTTAATGTGGCTATGGACACATTGAAAGACTCACTAGCGACCGAGGTCAAAGGCATGTTTAAGGAATTACTTGAGGGACTCAAATTATCCACCGCACCGTTGGAAGTGGCTCGTCCCACTACCAACGTGTCGGATGCTATTCCCGACAAGGGAGAAGCTAGTACTGAGCAAGTCCCGGTTACTAAGAATGGGAGTGGGATTTTTGCCCACTCCGCTCGTCCTACCCATTATGGAGGACCCGTTCCTACTACGCATTTAAATTCCGTTGGTCCTCCTCCTAAGTTTGTGAAAATTCTGATTTTGCTACATGGATGTTTCGCTTTAGACGTCACTTAAATCATTGTTCTACTAATCTTTGGAGAATCATTGAGCAAGGTTTCTACCCGCATGATCCCTACAACTTAACTCCGAGAGAAGCTGCGGATCATCAATTCAACGAGTCCGTTCTTTGCATACTTCAAGATGCTATCCCTCCCGAAGACATTGCACATCTCCGACCCTTCACCGTGGCCAAGGAAGCATGGGAGCATGTTGGTTCCATGTACAAGGGAAGCGCAAGCATTCAACGCTCAAACTATGAAGTTGTGCAAGATGAAGCCGATGAGTTTGCCATGATCGAAGATGAAGATCCCCGTGAACTTTATCGGAGATTAACCACTCTTGCGGGTTCACTTCGAGATCATGGGAGGAAGTACATGGATGACAATTGGATCAAGCGCAAGTTTCTCAAGACCATGATGCCTTATCACAAGGCCATGTCCTCCGTCATTCGCCAAAGACCGGACTTCCACACTTTGTCATCAAGTGAAGTGTTGGATGAGTTCGTTGCCATGAGGATCTTGGACAAGACCGCCGACAATGCGGTATTACGAGCTCAACGATCAAAGAAGCATAACCTTGCCTTGAAGGCCAAGGCTTGTGTGTAAGAAGAGGATGAGGAGGATGAAGATGATAGTTGCCCCGAAGACACCAAATATGCCTATCATGAGCACATGGCTCTTGCATCACGGCAATTTTGGGGCAACAAGAACAACTCAAGGCCCAACTTTAACAAGAACAATTAAAGTGGCAACAAGGGAAAGCAACGAGTGAGGACGTGCTACAACTGTGGGAATGTGAGCCACTTTGTTTTAGATTGCCCATATGAGAAAAGAGAAGACAATGGAGGCAAGCTTATCTGAAAGGACAAGGCCAAGTCTTATCCCAACAAGAACAACCTCAACAAGAAGACCCCTCCCAAAGGGTTGGTGGCCCAAGAAGAATATGTTGAGGATGATGATGATGATGAAGATGATGAGATGTTCACTATGGCCACCATTGCTATTGCAACTACTCCACGATCATCTCTCTTTGACTCACCAAATGAGAACATCATCGCCAAGTGCCTCATGGCTAAGGCCACCAACAAGGTAACTCCCAACATCAACACTACCATCACCTCTAATCCTTCATTGACGGATTGTATTGATGAGAGTGAGGGGGCAGAGGAGGAAGAAAATGAATTTGAGTTGTTTATGAGTAAACTCAAGGGCAAACCCAAGAAGCACTTTGTTGCTCTCTTGGAACAACTCGGTGAGGCCAATGACATGATCGAGGCTCACGAGGAGACCATTTCTAAAATGGAGGGTCATAGTCGAGACTATGCCGATGAGATATCGGATCTCTCTAATGCTCTTGAGGAAGAGCGTGGTCTTCGTTTGGCTCTTGAGGAGTCACACAATGACGATCATGCTAAATTAAGGAAAGATCTTGATCATGCTTTAGTTGTCTCTCGTGTGCTCAATTCCGAGAAGGCAAAGCTTGTGGTTGACCATGCTAGACTCAAGGAGGAGTTTGTTACGCTTGACAAGGCTCATAAGGTCTTGAAAGGTGTACATACTTGCCTCAAGGAGTCTCATGATCAACTTCAAGTTTCGCTAACCAAGGATAAAGCTATCTTTCCTCGCATGGTTTTGATTGATAATGCAAATGTTACTAACCCATGTTGCGAGCATGTGTATCTTGTTGAAGAGAATGCCAAGTTAAAGAAGCAACTTGAGAAAGGCCTTGTGTCATGTATACAAGGTGAGAAGAACCTCAACGATCTTTTGAGCAATCAAAAGGAAGTTGTTGCAAAGGAAGGAATTGGGTTTTCTCCCAAGCCCAAGAAGAAGAAGAACGACAAGACCAAGCAACCTCCTCCTCTCAAGCAAACCTTTGTGAAAGAGGGAGAGGGTGCTCCTAGGAAGAAGAACAATGTGAAGAGTGGTGGAGTCAAGAAAAACCCCACCATGCCATCAAACATAGCCGGCGACTTTAATCCTTCATATGTTTTATGTCGTGCTAGTGATGGACATGTTTTTGCTAAATTTGTTGGTTCTTATTATGAGTACATTGAATGGTCTATTTGGGTTACTAAGACCCTTGTTACTAACCTCAAAGGACCCATTGCCAAATGGGTACCTAAATCCAAGCATTGATCTCTTGTAGGAGTTTGCTTCCGGTGGGGGATCATGGTTGCTCGATAGTGGAGCCACAAATCATATGAACGGAAGCAAAGACTTGGTGGTGGACGTGCATCAAGGTTCATCTATGGCCACCAATGTCGAATGGGGTAATGCTTCATCTTCTAAGGTATTGGGGCTTGGCAAGGTTGTTGTTTCTCATGATCTCATGATCGAGAAAGTCATGGTTGTTGAGTCCCTTGCATACAACTTACTTTCTGTTCGTCAACTTGCACTCATGGGCTTTGTCACATTCTTTGATATTAATACTATGGCCCTCTTGTGGAGCAAGACTCTTAAAGTAGCCTATGTTGGACATGTCGAGAACGGTCTCTATGTGGTTAACTTCTCGGAGCAACCCAGTAAGACCGCGACGTGCCTAATGGCTAAAGTTGATGTGGGATGGCTTTGGCATCACCGGTTAGCCCATGTCAATATGAGATCTTTGCAAAGTATTCTCAAGGGGGACCATGTCCGTGGACTAAGAAATGTTAGCTTTGCCAAAGATCGTGCTTGCAGTGCTTCTATTGAAGGAAAGTTACATGAGACGGCTCACCTTCCCACGACTATCATCTACTCAAAAAGACCATTAGAGCTCCTTCACATGGATCTCTTTGGGCCTCCATCCTTTGATAGTCTTGGGGGCAGAAAGTATTGCTTGGTGATTGTAGATGATTATTCAAGATACACTTGGGTATATTTCTTCAAGAAGAAGAGTGAGACCCAACAAAACGTCACCAACTTTGCAAATGAATCTCAACGTCAACATGAGGCAAAGATCTTGATGACCCGAAGTGATAACGGCACCGAGTTCAAGAACTACACCTTGGATGAGTTTCTTAGTGATGAGGGGATCAAACATTAATATGCCACACCTTATACCCCTCAACAAAATGGTGTAGCGGAGAGAAAGAACCGGACATTGATGGACACGGCGAGGACCATGATGGCAGAATTCAAGTCTCCATACAACTTTTGGTCCGAAGCCATCAACACCGCTTGTCATGCATCCAATCGGCTCTATCTCCGCAAAGGCTTGAACAAGACTCCGTATGAGATTCTTACCGGTAACAAGCCCAATCTCAAGTACTTCCGGGTGTTCGGGTGTAAGTGATTCATCCTCAAGAAAGGTCCTCGTTTGTCTAAATTTGAATCTAGATCTCATGAGGGCATATTTGTTGGTTATGCTACAAACTTTCATGCTTACCGTGTCCTCAACAAGTCCAATGGACTCATTGAGGAGACATGTAACATAGAGTTTGATGAGAATAACGGCTCCCAAGTGGAGCAAAGTGGTACTTGTGATGTAGGTGATGAAATTCCTCCTCAAGCCATAAGAAGAGTGGGTGTTGGCTATATCCTACCCCTTGAGGAACCCCTTGTGGCCGAAGGAGAAGGACAATGTTCCACTCAAGTGGAACCATCATCAACCCAAGACACGCACGCTTCCGAAGAACAAAGTGAAGGCCCTCAACCAGACGAACAAGGTCAAGTGCAAGATCAACGAGAAGATGGTGGTGAGCCACCAAATGATGCACAAGGCCAAGTTACCTCTTTTGAGCATGATCAAGATCAATAGGAAGCTCAAGATCAAGATCAAGATCTTGACGACGCTCAATATGATCAACTCAAAGCTCCTCAATTATCACTTGAAGAGAAATTGGAGCGTCGTGCTGCTAAAGTTGCTTCCAGGCTTGCTTCTAGAGAGCATCACATGGAGAATATTCTTGGAAGCATCACAAAGGGGGTAAGCACTCGTAGACAATTAGCAAAATATTGTGCTCATCAAGCTTTTGTCTCTTGTGTTGAACCTCAAAAGGTCTATGAGGCGCTCGAAGACCCCGATTGGCTCAATGCTATGCATGAAGAACTCCATAACTTTGAGCGCAACAAAGTGTGGCATCTGGTGCCAAGGCCGAAGGAGAACCATAATGTCATTGGGACCAAGTGGATCTTTAAGAACAAGCAAGATGCTCACGGCATTGTCATTTGCAACAAGGCTCGTTTGGTGGCTCAAGGCTACTCCCAAGTTGAGGGTATCGACTACGGTGAAGCCTTTGCCTTCGTTGCTCGCCTTGAATCTGTTCGTTTGTTGCTTGCCTATGCTTCTCATCATAACTTTAAATTGCAACAAATGGATGTGAAAAGTGCGTTTCTTAATGGTCCTATTAATGAGTTAGTGTATGTCAAACAACCCCCGGTGTTAGGGATATAACTATCAGGTGTAAACCGCCCAGGAGGGGCCGATTTATGCCTATGAAGAATTACTTCTACTGAAGCCCAACAAGATATAGATTATGGCGTTTTAATATAAAAAGTTAAAACGCTTAGGGCCCAAAAGGTGTTAAGGCCCGTGAATGTAAACCGCCATACGGCGTGTAACTTGTATTGTAAGATAGGAAAGGTAGAGACCGAGCTGGGCACGTTTATGAGCCGACCTCGGGATTCTGTAAGCCGGGCCGGGCGTCATCCTGTGTATATAAAGTGATGACCCATCAGCGGTTCAAGGACAACGAAAGACAACTCGAGAAACAGGCAAAGCATATTTGCTCCCTGGTCATCGAAACCCTAGCAATACCACAACAACTAGACGTAGGCTTTTACCTTCATCGAAGGGGCTGAACTAGTATAAAATCCCTTGCGTCTTTTGTCCGCTTTAATCCCTTTAAGCTAACCCGTAACGATGGTTCCACGACTAAGTCCTCATGCTAGGACATCTGCCGTGACAAAACCATGACAGTTGGCGCCCACCGTGGGGCTATCGCACGATGGTTTCGAGTTCTTAGAGGGCAGCTTTGAAGGACTCAAGGGCTATGCAGTATGCCGGATGACTAAGAGTCGTCGCGGCAAGATCTACATCGACGACGCAGGCTGGGGCCTGAGGCCGATTCAATCGAGTACGGTTACCGGGTCCCCTTCGGCAGCATCCACGTTTCCATCGGCAAGATCGGTGAACCAGGCCCTGAGCCGGACATCTGCTCCAACATCGTCGAGTCGGCTCAGCGTGTGAGACCAGCCCGGGTTCGGCCTGCCATGAAGCGTGTCTTTGTGGGAGTTGTCCACAGAGCGGAAGAAGAGGATAGATCGGAATCTGGTGGTGAGACCGTTGTTTATTCCGGCGACGAGTCATCTACGAGAGAGACCGAGTAGTTATACCTACTGCAGGATGGCCGGTCTGGCGGCTGTTCCGATGGCGACAGTATTCCGGACACCCTTGCCGGGTTGCGGTCTTCATGACCGGATCACAGTCTGTGCAACAATCTTTGACTGCGGCAGCATTAACGTCCGGTCTGGCGACGACAGCGGCAGCTGGGGCACGAGGCCCTGTGCAACCGCCAGCTCAAGTCCTGTCCGCTTTATTCGACACTTTAACAACGCTGTTGACCACGGAGGTCAGCCAGGCTGATGAGGAGCATTACGGCATAGAAGTTGCTAAAGTAAGGGGTCAGATAGATCAAGCCAAGGTGGACCTGGCCGCTGAAAACACTAGGATGGCTGCAAGGCAAGCTGAGTTCGATGATCAGGCTTATCGGCTCCTGTTGGATCAGAACGCGTCGAATGATGTAATGAGGAGAAGGCGCCAGTCTTGCCTACCTCCGGTTTATGAGGCCAGGAATCTCTTTAATACGCCAGGAGCGGGAACCAGCAATCAGCCAGTGGTAAACCGGGCAGAGGTGCCTAGAACTGGGGCGTCGGTCCAGCCGCACGCAACAGAACTATCTCGTCAGATCATTCCATCACAGCGCACACCAACGCCTCCCGGTCACTACTCCGACCCCTTGGATAACATAGTCGCAACCGCTTCACGATTGGCGGCCCTCCCCATTGAAGGTGAATCCCCTATAGCAGTGGAGGCATGGCGAGCTAGGGATTTCCTAGAGACGGCTTTGACTCAGCAGCAGGCTTACTCTCACAGCCGCGAGAGGATTCATTCCACCCCCCGCCCAAGCCCGAGTTATAACAGGCATATGGATGAACCGTCCGTATCAAGTAGTGCGTGGAACCGTAACCCGCCTCGGAGGGATAACCCAGCAGGTGGAGGTGCAAATGCTCAGGATGTAGTAGACCAGGATAGACAGCGTCGAGAGGCCAAGTTAGCAGCGCAATATACATCCCGTCAGCCTACTCCGGTTCGTCCAACTACTACGGTAGAACCAGGAGTTTCTTCCAGTTCTTTGGGAGTGCCGTGTCTCACCCCCGCTTTACGTAATGTGCGGCTGCCTAAAGATTTCAAAGGACCATGAAAGGTGCCCAACTATACTGTTGATCTATCCCCCGAAGCATGGGTTGAGAGTCACGAGATGGCGATGGATATGCTGGATGTGGACGATGCGGCATGTGCTAAGTACTTCACCATGATGCTGGAAGGAACGGCTCGTACTTGGTTGAAACGTTTACCGGCTAATTCCATCGGGTCATGGGCCGAGTTAAGGCGCCGGTTTATTGATAATTTCAAAGATACATGCAAGCAACCCATGTCAATTGTGGACTTAGCTGCCTGTGTCCAAGGGGAGAACGAATCAACAAGTCATTGGGTGCGCCGGGTTTCTGAGATCCTGCATTCATCAGACCGCATCAATCCGGACACGGCGGTCTTGACATTGGAAGGCAATTGCCGGTTCAAACCTCTGAAACTGAAGTTGGGATGGCTCAAACGTCACTGCGATGACATGGGAACACTTATGGCGGCTCTGGTGAAATAGGCCGATTCTGATAGTGCCAAATATCCAGAGTCTGACGACGAGAAGTTAGGAAAGGGAAAGAAGAATGGTAAAGCACCGCAGTCTAATCTGACGAATCATGGGTACAACGGTAAGCGTAAAGCGGATAATAATTCAGATTTCGTGGCTAACACTAGTACGCATAATGATGGTCAGCGTCGTAAGGGTAGACCGCCCCCCACGGGGCGGAGGATCAAACATCAATCTGGAGCGCCAGTTGAATCTGCCTTGCCCTAGGCACGACACGAAGGAAAAACCAGCCACACACCTCTGGAAGGACTGCTTTATTATGCGGGAGTTCAAAAATTCGGATCGGTTCCAATATGATCATGGTCCGCTCGGCGGTTCAGGCCCTGGTTTTCATGGGCTGGGTTATCAAGGTGGTGGCTCTGGCTCAGGATTTCAAGGCAATCAGAACGGATATGGTAGTCAGAATGGACACAACAATCAGGGCAGCCAAGGTGGTTATAATCACCAGGGGAATCATCATTAGCAGCACTCAGGTTATCAGAGCAACCCGAAGCAGTTGAGTAGTGGGCAATATCATTTCTTCACCACTAGCTTGTGTAAGCGTGATCAGAAGGTTTACAAGAGGGCGGTACACTCCATTGAACCGGCAGTACCTCGCTATTTACGCTGGTCGGAGCAGCCCATTGTATGGAGTCGTGAGGATTATCCACCCCGGGTTGATAATCCGGGTCAGCTGGCACTAGTGGTGGCACCTTAGGTTGGGGGGTATAAGTTCACGAAAGTACTCATGGACGGAGGAAGCAGCATCAACATCCTGCATTATGAAACCTTCCGTCGCATGGGGCTGACAGACAAGAAACTCAGACCGTCCAACACTGTTTTCCATGGCGTGGTACCTGGTAAATCGGCATATCCGGTCGGTAAGATAGATCTGGAGGTTACCTTTGGAGATGAGCGAGACTCAAGGTC
Source organism: Secale cereale (assembly GCA_902687465.1). Classification (NCBI taxonomy): domain Eukaryota; kingdom Viridiplantae; phylum Streptophyta; class Magnoliopsida; order Poales; family Poaceae; genus Secale; species Secale cereale. The sequence continues at coordinate 494,335,579 of LR738714.1, read as the reverse complement.
AGAGACTTTGACCTTTGAAGTGGTAAAAATTAAGAGCCCGTATCATGCCCTGTTCGGGCGGCCGGTTTATGCTAAGTTCATGGCAAGGCCCTGTTATGTTTATCTGCAGGTCAAGATGCCGGGTCATAAAGGGATTATCACGGTACATGGGAGCCTTAAAATTGCTTTGGAATGTGGGGAAGGTGATGCGGCCTATGCCGAGGCAGTTTGTGCAACAGAGGAGTTAAAATTCTACAAAGACAATCTTGATCCGGCGGATATGTCTCCGTTGAAGAAGCCAACTACAGAGCATTATCCAGCCTTGAAGTTTAAATTGGCTGATGAGACCAAGCTAGTTGATTTCGTTCCTGGCGATTCGTCCAAGCAGTTTAGCATCAGCACTAACCTGGATCCAAAATAGGAAAGTGCGCTCATCGAGTTCATCCGTGAGAACCGGGACATCTTTGCATGGAAACCTTCTGACATGCCAGGTGTACCGAGAGAACTCACTGAGCACACTCTTAATGTTGATCCCAAGTTCAAACCGGTCAAACAGTTTCTCCGCCGCTTCAATGAGGAAAGGCGCAAGGCTATTGGTGAAGAGGTAGCCAGGCTCTTGGCGACCGAGTTTATCATTGAAGTGTTTCATCCTGAGTGGTTGGCGAATCTGGTGCTAGTGCTAAAAAAGAATGGCACTTGGCGTATGTGTGTTGATTACACATATCTAAACAAGGCTTGCCCGGCTGATCCTTTTGCTCTCCCCTGTATTGATCAAATCATTGATGCTACGACGGGTTGTGAGCACTTAAGTTTTCTAGATGCATATTCCGGCTATCATCAGATCAAGATGGCAGTTAGGGACCAGGAGAAGACATCATTTATAGCTCCCTTTGGAGCCTTCTGCTATGTATCTATGCCCTTTGGGCTCAAGAGTGCCCATGCGACTTATCAACGTTGCGTACAGAATTGTCTTCATAAACAGAATGGGCGTAACGTTCATGCATATGTGGATGATATTGTGGTAAAATCTAGAAAGGAAGAGACATTGATAGATGACTTGAAAGAAACTTTTGATAATCTCCGGGTTTATAAGATGATGCTCAATCCGGCCAAGTGCGTTTTTGGTGTACCGACAGGCAGGCTCCTGGGGTTCCTGGTATCAAATAGGGGAATTGAAGCTAATCCGGAGAAGATCGAAGCTATTACGTCCTTGTCTAAACCGGCGTGTATCAATGATGTTCAACGTCTGGCAGGCCGCATTGCGGCACTGAGCCGGTTGTCAGCCGATTGGGGGAGAAAGCCATCCCGCTCTACCAGATGATGAAAAAGACAGATCACTTTGTCTAGAGTGATGCTGCTAATGTTGCGTTCGAGGACTTGAAGAAACAGTTGGCAGAGCCGCCTGTCCTTGCTGCTCCGGTTGATAATGAGCCACTGTTACTATATGTGGCCGCTAATGCCCGAGCCGTCTGTGTCGCCATTGTAGTGCAGCGCAAGGAAGCTGGGAAGGAATATCCGGTTCAACGGCCGGTTTACTACATCAGCGAGGTGCTCATTGAATCTAAACAGAGATATCCGCATTGGAAGAAACTAGTATACAGAGTCTTCATGGCAAGCCGGAAGCTTAAGCAATACTTTCAGGGTCATCCCATTACTGTGGTCAGCTCTGCCCCTCTGGGAGATATAATCCAAAACAAAGAAGCAACTGGCCGGGTTGCCAAGTGGGCCATTGAGCTTGGTCCTCACGGGCTAAAATATGTGCCCCGTACGGCAATCAAATCCCAAGCACTTGTGGATTTCATCAATGATTGGACAGAGTTACATGCGTCGGAAGAAAAACCGGATCACACGTACTGGACTATTCACTTTGATGGATCCAGGCAATCGGAGGGCTCGGGGGCTGGAGTCGTATTAACTTCCCCACGAGGTGATAAATTTTGTTATGTTCTCCGTTTAATGTTCCCTTGCACTAACAATGCAGCTGAATATGAGGCTCTCCTCCACGGTCTTCGAATGGCTAAGGAGATGAATTTAAGCCGGGTTAAATGCTTTGGTGATTCGGACCTGGTGGCCCAACAAGTATCTGGTACTTGGGATTCCAAGGACCTGCTCATGGCAGCATATCATCGAGAGGTGGATATTGTTGCTAGGCACTTCAAGGGTTATCACGTGGACCATGTGGACCGGCGAAAGAATGAAGCGGCGGACGCATTAAGCCGTTTGGGTTCCCAACGTAAACCGGTTCCACCTAATGTTTTTCTGGACGTTCTGCATAATCCGTCGGTCAAATTACCTTCAAAAGAGGACTTGGCTGTTCCTGATCCAGAGGCTCAGTTGGTAGCGGCGCTTCATGCTATCCCGGATTGGACAGTCCCATACTTGGCATATATGAACCGAGGCGAGTTACCAGAGGATGAAATCTTGGCTAGGCAGATAATCCGGCGGTCCAAGTCAATGACTATTGTCAATGGAGAACTGCATCATTGTAGTGTAACGGGGGCGTTTCAACGTTGCGTGTGTCTGGAGGCCGTGATATTCTACGAGAAATCCACGAAGGAGATTGTGGTCACCACGTCGGTATAAAATCCTTTGTAGCTAAAGCTTTTTGTCACGGATTCTATTGGCTGACGGCTCATGCTGATGCGGAGGACTTGGTCAAAAAGTGTAATGCCTGTCAGAAATTCTCAAGGCGTGCTCATGTACTGGCTCAAGAATTGAGGATTATTCCAATTACTTGGCCGTTCGCGACTTGGGGGCTAGATATGGTTGGGCCCTTTAGGAGATCTCCAGATAAGAAGACCCACCTTCTGGTTGTGGTTGATAAGTTTACCAAGTGGGTCGAGGCAGATCCAGTCAGCAAGTGTGATGCAGCAACGACGGTTCAGTTCATCAAGAAGGTGATTTTCCGGTTTGGCTTTCCACACAGTATTATAACTGATAATGGCACTAATTTGTCCAAGGGGGCCATGAAAGAATTTTGTCAATGAGAGCACATCCGGCTTGACGTATCCTCAGTGGCTCACCCCCAATCTAATGGTCAAGCTGAGAGAGCCAATCAAGAGATCTTGAGAGGCATCAAGCCCTGGCTTATGGTTCCCTTACAAAGGACGCCAGGTTGTTGGGTGGAGGAGTTACCTTCTGTATTGTGGAGCATCAATACCACACCCAACATATCTACGGGTTAGACGCCTTTTTTCATGGTGTACGGAGCTGAGGCAGTTCTCCCTAGTGACATCCGTCATGATTCGCCTCGTGTGGCGGCTTATGTTGAAGCTGACAACGAGAAGGCGCGACAAGAAGCACTGGACCGGTTGGATGAGGAGCGTGACATCGCAACGGCTCGGTCGGCCATTTACCAGCAAGATCTGCGTCGATACCATAGTCGCCGAGTTAGAACCAGAATGTTTCAAGAAGGCGATTTGGTGCTCCAGCTCATCCAAGACCAGACAGATATGCACAAGCTGTCCCCGCCTTGGGAAGGACCCTTTGTGGTCAGCAAGAATCTACACAACGGGTCATACTACCTCATTGACGTTCGAGAACACAAGGATACACGCACCGCGGAGGAGGAGACCCAGCGGCCGTGGAACATTGCTCATCTTCGGCCTTACTACACCAGAGCCATAGGCTCCCTTTATGTACATATATTCACAATGTATATATTATGATCAATATAATAAACCGACTGTAATGCCTAGTATGAGATTATACCTCCTATGTGTGGAGGCACGACTTAAAGGCATAAGCTCATACTAGAATGATCTCAAGTATGGTATCTTTGCACGACTCATGTAAACGAGGGATGAAATTGCAAAAGAGTAGTTGTCTTACACTCGCCATGTCACACAATACATTACATAAGCAATCATCATCCAAATAACATCAGAGTACGACTATGGACGAAGATCCAAATGAAAGATACCATACATAAATAACAACACGAGGTCCCGATCAGAACATCCTAGTAAGAGCCCTACTGATCCTCTGGATAAGACACGTAGTATCGCCCACGTTCTTCATCAAAATCCCAATACAACTCTGTGCCATCTCCTGTGTAGTTCTATCGGTATCTGCATCTGGTGTTGTGTAGAATCTGTGAGCCACGGAGGACTCAGCAATCCCGTTCCCGGGTAGCAATACTATCAAAGCCTTAGGTGTGATAAAGGCTTAAAACAAGGTTGCAGCTGCACTAGCACTAGCTTACGTGTTTAGAACGAGAAGTGAAAGTGCCAACGATCGACAAAGTGATCACGAAGTGATTCTAACTAAGCACGTCATTCATAACCCCACCGTGTTCACTTCCCGAACCCCTTCGGAAAATGACCATCACAGTTACTCACGATGGTAGTGTATTCTGAACATGGTGTCAAGTTTTCTACAACCGGATATTAACAAATTCCCATTTGCCACATAACCGCGGGCATGGCTTTCGAAAGATCAAACCCTGCAGGGGTGTCCCAACTTAGCCCATCACAAGCTCACGATCCGCGGAGTCGCAACTCCAAGGTGCGAAGACCCGAGTATTCTCGGAATCCCGTGCTCAAGATATTCCGACATAGGTAAAACTAATCCAGCAAGACCTCCCGATGTGCCGACATCCTGATAAGAGCCGCGCGTATCCCGTCTCAGGCCATGATCGGATTGTCCAAACTTCCGGTAGGCCAAATACCAGAGTTGCCCCTGGCGGCCACCGGCGGTTGACAGGTTTGGACCAACACTCATGAGGAGCACTGGCCCGGGTTGTAAAATTAAGTCCTCGGGGTCCGGAAAGTCCCTATGCAAGTTATTTAGCTATGGAGAATGGTAAAACCAAGGTTGGGCCTTGCTGGAAAAGCTTTAGCACTAAGCGAGTTATCAAGGGGGGCTCATAAACCCCAACCGTGTTAGGGACGCATAATCAAGGAACATAACACCGGTTTAAATGGTTCCTAGGGCGGCATGAGTGGAACAAAACACCAAGCAAGAGGCTTAGCCTTCCACCCATTTCCAATATATAGATAATTTGGTTTAACAAATTATATATTGTGATATCCCAACAATAATTTCATCATGAAGCAAGAATCTTCAAATCTTCTCCTGCAACTAACAATGCTATAAGAAGGGGCTGAGCGATGCTTACGTAGCCAAACAACAGTTTTCTAGGTTGGGTGGTTAGAGAGGTTCATGGCGACAATAGGAGGCTGACAAACAGACATAGGCATCGAGGCAATAAGCTAAAGAGCGAGACATCTAGCATAGGCAAAGATAGTAGTGATATCTGGGTAAGGTCATCTTGCCTGTTGAATCCTCGGAGGAAACGTAACCTTGCTCCTCACACTCAACCTCGGTAGAAACGTCGTACTCGGTCTCAGCTCCCGGCTCTACTCAACACAAGAACACAACATGGCACAATATCAAACATGGTGCAATGCACAATCAACATGATGCAAGTATGATGTGCGTATGCATGTGGAAACACTTGAGCCTAAGGAGAAGATGGCGTAAAAGGCCTCATCTTGGAAAACCAAGCAAGCCACTGATAGAGGGGAAGATTTTGGTTGAAATCGATATTAAGATCGCCGGAAACGGACACACGGTTTGCAAATGGCAAGCAAAACAATATTCACACAAGGCTGTAGTTAACAGCCACATGACATCTTTGGAGCAAGAAATAATTATGCTGCAGCACTCAAACATGGATACAAAGGGCATGGATGTGAAGTATACATGTTACTCAACAAGCATGAACTTAGAACACACCCAAAAACCTACTGGAACACAATTAACCAAGCATGGCAAGTTGCAATAAATTTATCCAGACTTAGTCAAAATCTGGGAAGGCAAAAACATCATCACGATGCTGCCTTCGGAGGCACAAAACAACATGCATATCAACTCCACTAAGTATATAAAGATCATGGACATGTAATAGACATATTATACAGCAAACAACTCCATTGGAGCAACTCCATAGGAGGCATGGATCAATAACAACAAGCTTCACCAAATTGATCATGCTGATAAAAACCTGATAAGTAAAATTTATAGAAACTTGAGAGCAAGAAATAAGTAAGCTACAGCAGGCCATATGTGCAAGTAAGGGCATGGATGGATAGAGCATAACATGGACAACAAGGAATGAGCATTTGACATACTAAAACATGCATGGATTTGAGTGGGGAATCAAGCAAACATAGCATCGGGTTAAACAGATTCCAGACTTAGCAGTTTTTTCACCAAGTATAAAAACAGCAACATTGGCATGGCATGTTTACGAGCTTGTTTAAGTCACCTCAAGGCATATCATGGAAAATGGATTGCACCACAGCAAAGACCATATGATGGTGCTTCTAAAACATATTGACATGTGGCATGAAGACAAACACATCAATAGCAATGAGCAAGTCAAATCAGCATCTCACAACAAGTTTCAGCACTTAACAACCACATGCACTTTTGCAACAGAGATTAACATGGCAATATGACACCTAACATGAATGCTACAACAACCATCATGTAGAGAACTTCACAATGAACATTTTGACATATCATATGCTCCATTTGGACTAACATGCACAAAGTTATCACATCTCAAACATGGCAACAAATTTACACAAACAACTAGTTATAGCCACATGCACTCTTGCCACGAATATTAGGGCATCAAGATGAACTCAAACAAGCATACCACAGTGGAACAAAATAAAGAGCACATCTCAACGGACATTTTGATATATTACACGCCCAAAACGGATCTACGAGCACGAAGTTATTGCATGTCAAAGAGGGCAACAAATTACGGAACATGGGGACTTAGCAGAAATTTACCTCCGCGAAAAGTCAACGCGGGATGAGGAGATGCGGGATGGAGGGATCCGGGACACGGAGGCGCGTTTGGATCACGGGGGTGGTGGATCCGATCCACCCCCGGTGGATCGGGATCTGACAGGAGCTCCGCCGGAGCTCTCGCCAGAGACGGGCCGGTGGCTCACCGGAGTTAGCGAGGAGGTGATTGGAGGGAGCACCGGCGGCGGCGGCCGGCACCGGGAGCACGAGGAGACGGCGACGATGGTGGAGCCGGCCGGCGGCGCGACGTCGGGCTGGCCGGGGCGGAGTGCGCCGGCGGCGATGGTGGAGCCGGCCGGCGGCGCGACGTCGGGCTGGCCGGGGCGGAGTGCGCCGGCGGCGCAGAAGATAGCGGGCGGCGGCGGGCGGCTCCGGTGACTCCGGCGGCGGGGTCGGCTGCGGCGGGTGGCTGCGGCGGCGGGCGGCGCGGCGGTGGGTGGCTCCGGCGGCGGGCGGTGGCGGCGAGCGGCGCGACGGCGGCGGCGGCGCTAGAGTAGAGGCGGGTGGCAGCTGGGGTGGGGCGGCTTCTCGGGCCGGGGCGGCGGCTTATAAAGGCCTTAGGCCAGGAGTCCTGGCCACAGACGGCCCGGTGTCGGTTTCCTTTTTTTTAAAGAGTCCTGACATAGAAAAACTAACGAAAGAAATACTAAACGGACTCCAAAAATCCCGAAATAAATTTTCGCCATCCTCTAATAATATTTAGGACAAAGTGAACATTTTTTCCCGACCTAAATGCAATTTTTAAAAACGCGCATTTTTCCTATGCAAATAAAATCGCAAATAAATCCAGAAAAATACCAAAAGTGATTTTAACATTTTTCCTCCAATATTTCTGTTATTTTGGAGAAGTCATATTATCTCCACTCTTATATTGTATTTAGAAATATTTTTAGGAGAGAAAAATAATTAAAACCAACTCTGTCCTCGTACCGGTATTCGAGTGGACTCAAATACAAAAACAGTAGAATTCCCAACTCTCTCCGTAGGTCCTTGAGTTGCTTAGAATTTCGAGGATCGCCACGAACAAAAATGCAAAGAATCATGCAATGCAGTATGATCTATGTATAACATTCCAAATTGAAAATTTGGGATGTTACAAACCTACCCCCCTTAGAATGAATCTCGCCCTCGAGATTCGCCTTGGCTAGAGAACAGGTGTGGGTGGTCCTTGCGTAGATCATCTTCTCGTTCCCAGGTGGCTTCTTCCTCGGTGTGGTGACTCCACTGAACTTTGCAAAACTTGATAACCTTACTGCGGGTGACTCTGCTCGAAAATTCGAGGATCTTAACAGGTTCTCCTCGTAAGTCAGATCACTATCTAACTGAATTGCTTCCAGGGGTACTGTGTCTCTAAGCGGTATATCGGCCATCTCCGCATGGCACTTCTTAAGCTGCGAAACATGAAACACGTCGTGCACTCCTAACAATCCTTCGGGCAATTCCAACTTATAGGCAACCTCTCCCATGCGTTCCAAAACACGGTAAGGTCCCACAAATCTTGGGGCTAGCTTTCCTTTAACCCCGAAACGTTTAACTCCTCGTAGAGGCGATACTCTCAAGTACGCTCTGTCTCCGATCTCATAGGCTATCTCCTTGCATTTTGAGTCTGCATAACTCTTCTGCCTGGACTAAGCTACCTTCAATCTATCTCGAATCAACTTAACCTTCTTCTCAGACTCTTTGATCAAGTCTGGTCCAAACAACTGTCGATCTCCAACTTCATCCCACATTAACGGTGTTCGGCATCTCCTTCCATACAATGCCTCGAACGGTGCCATCTTCAAACTTGCCTGGTAACTGTTGTTGTACGAGAACTCCGCGTAGGGCAAATTATCATCCCAACTAGATCCATAATCTAACGCACAGGCTCTCAACATGTCCTCCAGGATCTGGTTGACTCTCTCGGTCTGTCCATCGGTCTGCAGATGAAAAGCGGTGCTGAATTCCAGCCCCGTTCCCAAAGTTTGGTGTAGCTGATGCCAAAACTTTGAGGTGAACTGTGTTCCTCTATCTGATACAATGGTCCTCGGAACTTCGTCCAGATAGACGATCCTGGTCATGTATATCTTGGCCAACTTCGCACTGGTGTATGTGGTTTTCACGGGGATAAAGTGGGCTACTTTGGTCAATGGATCCACCACTACCCAGATTGAGTCATATTCTGATTTGGTCCTGGGCAATCCGGTGACAAAATCCATGCCAAGCATCTCCCACTTCCATTCGGGCATCGGCATAGGTTGTAGCAATCCTGCTGGCTTCTGATGCTGTGCCTTTACTCTCTGGAATACATCACATACGGCTACATACTCGGCAATATCCTTCTTCATTCCCGTCCACCAGAAATGTTCCTTCAAATCCAAATACATCTTGGTGTTTCCGGGGTGTATCGAGTATGGCGAATCATGTGCTTCCTGCAGTATCAACTTCCTGATCTCCAGGTCGTTGGGCACATAGATTCGATCCTCAAACCACAAGGTGTCGTGTTCGTCCTCATGAAATCCCTTGGCTTTTCCTTCACTCATCCTTTTCCTTATCTCTGCAATTTCCTTATCATCCTTCTGGGCTTCACGTATCTTTCCCAGCAATGTTGACTGAACCTCCAACGTTGCAACGAAACCTCTAGGAACTATCTCCAGACGAAGCTCCCTGAGATGTTCTGCTAACTCCTGTGGCAATCCCCCTTTTACTAGGGTATTTGCATAACTCTTCCGGCTTAAAGCGTCCGCCACAATGTTGGCCTTTCCGGGGTGATAGTGCAGCTTCATATCATAATCCTTTATAAGCTCCAACCATCTCCTTTGTCTGAGGTTCAGCTCCTTCTGTGTGAAAATTTACTTCAAACTCTTGTGATCCGTGTACACATCACAATGATTTCCAATAAGGAAATGTCTCCAGGTTTTCAGTGCGTGCACTACAGCTGCTAACTCCAGATCGTGCATCGCATAATTCAATTCATGCGGTCGTAGTTGTCGAGATGCATAAGAAACAACTCTTCCAACCTGCATAAGTACTCCTCCAAGTCCTAAGCGTGAAGCATCGCAATACACTTGGAAATCCTTGCGTATATCTGGCAATATCAGCACTGGGGCTGTCGTCAACCGTTTCTTCAATTCCTGGAAACTTTCTTCACACTCTTCAGTCCAATCGAACTTTGCCTCCTTCTTCAACAATGTCGTCATTGGCTTTGCAATCTTGGAGAAATTTTCTATAAATCTCCGGTAGTATCCCGTGAGTCCAAGAAAACTGCGGATCTCTCCAACTGAAGTGGGTGCCAACCACTCAGTGACTGCCTGCACCTTGACGGGGGTCCACTGCTATACCTTCTCCCGATATAACATGCCCTAGGAATCCAACTTCCTTCAACCAAAACTCGCATTTGCTAAACTTGGCATACAACTGATGTTCTCTGAGCTTCTTCAATACCAAACGCAAATGCTCTGCATGTTCCTCTTCATACTTCGAGTACACCAGAATATCATCAATGAATACCACGACGAACTTATCCAAAAATTCCATGAACACCTTGTTCATCATACTCATGAAATAGGAAGGCGCGTTAGTCAATCCAAATGACATAACCGTATACTCATATAGCCCGTACCTTGTGGTGAAGGCCGTTTTGGGTATATCCTTCTCTCGGATCTTCAATTGGTGGTATCCAGATCGTAGATCTATCTTGGAGAATACTTTCGCTCCTTGGAGTTGGTCGAACAAATCATTCATCATCGGCAACGGGTATTTATTCTTAATAGTCACTTCATTCAATGCCCGATAATAAACGACCATTCTTAAGGATCCATCCTTCTTCTCGACCAAAAGCACTGGGGCTCCCCAAGGTGATGAACTTCGGCGAATAAATCCTTTCTCCAATAACTCCTTAATCTGCTTCTTGATCTCCTCCAGATCATTCGCTGGCATCCGACACGGTCTCTTAGATATTGGTCCGGTGCGAGGCAACAGCTCAATCAAAAACTCAATATCCATATCCGGTGGCATGCTAGGTAACTCCTCTAGGAACACATCCGGATAATCCTTTACTACTGGTACTTCCTCCTGAACAACTCCCGTGAGAGAATGTACTTGTGTCCTTATAGGCGAATGCCTAGATACATACTTAATCCTTTTTCCCTCCGGGGTGGTGAGCAAAATAGACTTGCTGGCACAATCGATATTACCTCCATACTTCGATAGCCAATCCATACCTAATATCACATCCAATCCTTGTGACTCCAGAACTATTAGGTCGGAGGGGAAAGTGTGGCGTCCTATGATTAATGGTGTCTGAAAACATCCTTAGTGTGCCATATACTCTGCTCCTGGTGAACTTACTAACATGGGGGTCTTAAGAACTCGGGTGGACAACCTATGTCTATTCACGAATCCCCTAGAAATGTATGAATGCGATGCACCAGTATCGAAAAGAACTATTACGGTAAATGTCTTAACCAAAAACTTACCGACAACAACATCTGGTTGCTCTTCTATCTCCTCCACAGTCACGTGGTTCACTTGTCCTTTGTTGAACAGGTTAGGCTTCTTCCCGGCACTTCCATTGCCGTTCCCATTCTTAGCTTCAGGGCAGTCCGTGGCATAGTGTCCATTCTTCCCGCACTTGAAACATGTGATATGGCTGAAATCCTTGGCGGGTGTGGACGGGGTAGAGCGGCTCTGGTTATTACTTGCTCCATTTCCATTTCCATTTCCATTCTTAGGGACATTGTGGTTGTGGGAACTTCCATGGTTATGGGTATATCCTCCCGAATCCGGAGTGAATCGGGGCTTCTGCTGGGCTCCAGAATTATTCCTTCCCTGTCCATAGTTCCTCTTGCGGCTTTCAATCTGCTGCTGCTTCCCTTCAATCATAAGAGCTTTATCTACCAACTCCTGGTAGTTGTTGAAAGTTGCCACCATCAACTGTACGCTCATCTCATCATTCAGCCCTTCCATAAATCTCTCCTACTCAGCGGCATCTGTGGCCACATCATCTAGGGCATAATGAGATAGGGTACTAAACTCATCCGCGTACTGAGCTACGGTACGGTTTCCTTGGCGCAAGTTGCGAAACTCCCGCTTCTTCATGCTCATAGCTCCAGTTGAGACATGGGCAGTACGGAAAGCTTGCTGAAACTGCTCCCATGGGACATTGGCTATAGGGAAGGTGGCTGTGTAATTCTCCCACCATGCTGCGGCTGGTCCAGACAACTGGTGTGTGTGGCAAATCGCACCTTCTCAACGTCCGAACAATTGGCGGTGGTCAAATCCCTTCCAATCTTGCGTAGCCAGTCATCAGCCACTATTGGTTCGATGCTGCTAGCAAACACTGGTGGTTGCAACCTTAAGAAACGTGTCAGGTTGTCCACGGGTGGTGGTGGTGGAGGGTTGTTGTTGTTGTTGTTCTGGTTGTTCTGAGTGTTCTGGACAAGTAGTTGCATCAGGGTGTTCTGCTGCTGGATGAACTGAGTGAGCTCAGGGGGAAACTCAAATCTGGGCTCACATCTTGGAGGCATCTGATGGGTGTAGAGGGAAGAGATTAGAATAGAATTGAGGTCTAAGGGAAAATCACTACCCATATGCACATGAGACAAACACAATCATATCACACCAATCAATTTCGAGCAAGATCTTACAAATCTAACTACCGTTACAAAGAGTGCTCTAAATACTACTGTGTGGGGGTAACTACTAGTCATAGGGTGGTCATCTAAAAATATTGATCGGCGAAAGATTCCATGATGTCTGCTCCAGCTTCATCTTCATAGTCTTTGTCTTCACTATCATCGGGGTCTGAATCCGTGTCGTCGATGATAATGTAATCTTCAGGACAAATCTCCTTGGGTTCTTCTTCCTCTTCTTCACCTCCTGGTGCTGGATCTCCCATGAATACTCCTAGCTTCCTTGTTAAATCATCATTCTTCTCTACTAGTATCAACATCTCCTCCTCGTATCCGTCACGAGTAGACTTAAGTTCTTCTTCTAACTCCAAATTCCTCTTTAGTGCCTTCTTCAATTCTATCATCCCAGCGCACATCTGGTGCTCCTGTCGTCGAATGTGCTGGTTCAATTCCTGGATGAATGCTGCAATGGACCTATCCTTCCGGGTGCTGATCATGTCCCAACGCTCATCTCGGCGTCCACAAATCTGGTAGATAGTGTCCTTCAGTTCCTGTTTGTAGACTTTTCCGATCCTTCCCATGGTGATGTGGGCTGCCATACTCTTGCCTAGGCTCCAGGTTGGTGCATCAAAAGAAAACTCTATTGGCTCAGTGGATGGTGCGAAGGTCCTTCCGGGAATTTGAACTTGAATGCTCCATCGCTCCTCTTCTAGTAAAGTTGCGGTGTAGGTCCTGGTAAAGCTTGGTATTCCTATGTTCAGGTACCTAGTGACTTCCTTCAAGTGTCGTCCAAATGGTGTGTCTTCATCCGGTTAAGTGAACTTGTTCCTTGAGTCCACCATCCTAAAGAAGTAGAAAATGGAGAGAAGTCAGAATGAGTAGAGAAGAGTGATCTAGGGTCTGTCTTAGTGGTCGTGTCCTACAATCAGCTGTGCTCTAATACCATCTTGTAACGACCACGATCCGAATGGACTGAAGTCTCTGTGTTCCGTGTCATCCCTGGATCGGTAATGCTGACACACACAATACTTGAAGGATTTATAACAGAGTGGTAATCACACACTTATTACATCGAATGTCTCCAATGAGAACTTATTACAAAAAATCTATGGCTTAAGGCCATCTAACAAAATAACAGCGGAAGGCTTGGAAGATAAGTGAGTCCATCAACTCCAACGGCATAGCTGAGTGCATGACAAACGACCTAGAGCGTCTTATTCCTCGTCTGAAAAGTCTGCAAGATAATATGTTGCAGCCCGAAAACGGGTCAGCACATGGAATATGCTGGCAAGATAACACAGAAGATGCAAGTAACAGAATAAAGGCTATACTATATGCATATTTGGCTGGTGGAGGCTCTAAGGTTAAAGTTTTTGCGTAAGCCAATTTTTCCCTACAACAAAGGAGTAAATTTTTATTTTTAACTATCATGGTAGTTGAAACATCATTGATAAGGTACCTCCAACTCAATCCCAAATTAAAGTTATCATTAACCCAACAAATTAACTTTAGAGTGATGAGATCAACCAATAATTCAAGTACCAGATACTCAAGATGTCCATAACCGGGGACATGGATAATCATGATCAGTTTGTACACTCTGCAAAGGTTTGTGCACTTTTCCCACAAGACTCGATCGCCTCCGTTTGGTTTCTCGCACTGCATGGTGTTTGAGAAACGGATGACCGAGACACAGTCTTTCCGAAGAGGTCCCCTTAACCAGATAGATAGGCCGATACACCTACAATCCCTCTACATCTGCTAGCCCATCATGGAAAGGTTTCCCACAACTTACTCAACTATGCCAGAGCCATAATGGCATTGTGGCTGCACAAGGAAGTTTCTAGCATGAATAGTTTTATGATCCCTTTGAGCCTGGGTGGTATTCCATAGGAAAAATCACACGGAACCCCGGGATTTCCTAGGACAACACTGGATTCTCTACGTGCCCTGCAACCAATCCACCCAGATGTGTATTCAAGTAGCCACCTTAAGTTGAATCCTTAATTAACAACTCACATCTGTCATGGATTTCACTCAAACCCAACCCACGTCTACGAGCATAGCAAAGCAACCTAAGCAAACATAGAAGTAGCTCCCAAGGGTTTGAAAATAATGCAGGTAATAGGTTCTACCTCAATCTACTTCCCAGTCCCACAAGTTAAGAGATCCTACTCATGCAATGTGTGAGGGGTTGATCTAATGCATAAAAACTGGGTAATAAAAGGGTATGATCAAAGTGTTACTTGCCTTGCTGACGATTCGCAAAACCTATAGACTCGTAGTAGCACGCTTCACAGTCCGGGTATTCTATCGCAAGCAAACAATAGCATACATAAGCAATCAAGCAATGATGCACAAACAAAACTCCAAAAGATAATATCTAACCAGAAAGTTCAACTTAAGAACTTCGGTTTGCAAAAATAAATCAAAACAAAGAAGCAACGAAACTCAAACTGCGAAAGAAACGAGCTCCGGTTACTAATTGATCTAAAGTAAAATTTTACAGTAGCCAAAACTTTGTTCAAGTTGGTGAAATGAAAGAGGGCGTCGAGACGAAGATCTGGGATTTTGAATCACCTGATTCCGACACTCGAGCGAAAAGAAAAACGAAAAACAAGATCAGGGCAGAAATCGCGATCGAAATAATCGCAGATAAAAACCCCGAAAAAGAAAACTGACGAACAGGCTAACGAACGAACGTTCACTGTCTGCGGCTAACGGACGAACATAGTTCGTTAAAACGAACGTACGGACAAACGTCCGCTAAATAACTAAACCGAAAAAAAACCGATCTAACCTAAAAACAACGGATCTAGGGTTTCCAAAAAAACCGATCGGTTTCTAAAGAAAAACCGACGTCGATGGATGACTACCTCGTTTGCGGCGGCGGCTCCGGTGACTCCGGCGGCGGAGTCGGCAGCGGGCGGCGGCGGGCGACGCGACGGTGGGTGGCTGCGGCGGCGGGCGGTGGCCGCAGGCGGCGGCGCGAGCGGCGCGACGTCGGCGGCGGCGGCGCTAGGGCAGAGGCGGGTGGCGGCTGGGGGTGGGGCGGCTTCTCGGGCCGGGGCGGCGGCTTATAAAGGCCTTAGGCCAGGAGTCCTGGCCACATACGGCCCGAAGTCGGTTTCCTTTTTTTTAAAGAGTCCTGATGTAGCAAAACTAACGAAAGAAATACTAAACGGACTCCAAAAATCCCGAAATAAATGTTCACCGTCCTCTAATAATATTTAGGACAAAGTGAACATTTTTCCCCGACCTAAATGCAATTTTGAAAAACGCGCATTTTTCCTATGCAAATAAAATCGCAAATAAATCCAGAAAAATACCAAAAGTGATTTTAACATTTTTCCTCCAATATTTCTGTTATTTTGGAGAAGTCATATTATCTCCGCTCATATATTGTATTTAGAAATATTTTTAGGAGAGAAAAATAATTAAAACTAACTCTGTCCTCGTACCGGTATTCGAGTGGACTCAAATACGAAAACGGTAGAATTCCCAACTCTCTCCGTAGGCCCTTGAGTTGCTTAGAATTTCGAGGATCGCCACGAACAAAAATGCAAAGAAACATGCAATGCAGTATGATCTATGTATAACATTCCAAATTGAAAATTTGGGATGTTACAGTTTTATCATAAACCGGCGAAATATTGCAAGAGTCATCAATACTCACAATTTGGGATGATCATCCCTACTGCAAATGTTGGTAAAGCCAACGATGCAATTTTATATCACAGGTATGATATGTACTTTCATATTTATTTCGAAATGCAGCCGGGGTGGTAAACCTAGGTCATGTATTTGGGCATTATGTCCCATTCGGCGATGAACCGTCATGACACTTTAAATTTGTTTCATGCAGAAACAGGTTGAGAAAGGCTGTTCAGAAGAATAAGCAGAATTATTATAAAGATACCGGATTAAATAGTGATTATGCAAAGGGAATATGCACGATGGCATAATAGACCAAGTGTTTTCAGCTAGCCTATTACAAGGCGTTTTGCAGCCCAAAAGAATAGCAGTTCCCCATCAAGTATTATGACATGTTGAAGATTAAACCAGCACCGGTTCATGACTCCTCGCCAGCCCGCCCAGACGAGTGCGGATCACCCTGCACTGTTTCCTCCTCCTCGTATCCGCCCAGCAGCTGGAAGTCAGTGGTTGCCCAATTGATCCCAGTTAGGGCCTGGAAAATAGCTTCATCGCTTATAAGCTCGGACGGTTCAACATCAGGGGCGTAAGTGTGCTTACTGATGGGCGGGATTAGATCCTCCACATCATGAGTCGACGCATTAACCCGTCTGTTGTCAGCATCATAAACCACCTAGTAGTGGGACATATCAGCTTCTTCGGCTAACTTGCTGGCCAAGGGCCGCATTTCCTTTGTTAAAGCTCAAAGATCGTCATTGGTGAATTATGATCCGTCCTCTTTCAAGCTTGGATAGCCATTTACTACGTCAGCCGGATCAAGGTCGGCTACCCATGCCTTCGCCCGGGTTAGTGCAGTTAAAGCACCTGCCCTTGCAGCCGATCTCTTCAGCTCTTCAAACCGGGCGGGCAGCATTGACAACTTATCCAAGGTTTCGTTGATCAAAGTTGGGGGCGGTTTGTTATGAGCGGCAGTACAGATGATTCGTTGCGTGCCGGTATAAAGTTGCTCTATAAGTGTATAGGCAGCCATCAGTTTTTTCTGCATGTCGGAGCCTAGATGGGCAATGCGTTTTCCTGCATCAATGGAACGATTGTTAAGATGACAATTTATGGGAATGATTCATTCAGAGTTGTAATAAGGGTGTTTACCAAAGACATCAGTGGTCATAGCGTTTACTTGACACTTTAAGCCAGATAGCTCCTCTGATACCAGTTTAAGGGCGGCTTTTGCGTCAATAGCCCTTTTCTCTAAAGCAGATTTCTCTGTCTCCCAATCCGTCTGCTCCTTCTGAAAGTCTCTTTTGAACTTTTCCATGCTTCCCAAGGCGCTGGCCAACTCATCTTTGGCTTTGGAGGTTGCTGTTTGCTAGAATTTCAGATTTTCTTGAAGGTCAGCGGCTTGGGATTCCTTCTGGTTTAAATCAGCCTATAAAGAGATACACACGTCATGCTTTGGTCAATCACATTGAAAGTCCCAAGTCCATAATAAGTTATACACTTGGCACTTGGGGGCTAATGCATATTTGCAGTTATCAGACATTTTTATCAAAGCCCCAAGCGCATAACAAGTGATGCACTTGGCACTTGGGGGCTAATGCATAATTGCTCAAAGGAAAGTTACAGACTAAAGTCCCGGTTCATCTTGAAGAGATAAACCGGCCCTTGGGGGCTACAATGGAGTTGATACAAGCATATGATATAAGCTATTGGACTAAGGAAGAAATAACATTACAGAAATCAAGCAGTAGTTACATCATATCGTTCCTTCATAAGTTTCACCAAACCGGCTTCATAATCACGACTTGTATACAGTCGGTTTAAATAGCCGGAGTGAAAATCTTGGGCGCTGAGATGGGCATAGCTCAACAAGTCAGCATTCCACTTGCCCTTGTCCATACCAGAAACTTCCTCCTTGGCGCTATGTTTGGACAAAGCGACGGGCTTGCCAGAAGTAGTGTGGCCAAAACCAGTAATCATCACACGTCTGTAGTAGCACCAGCAGCTTTGGCAGGCTTACCGGAATATCACTAGCCCGGACTGGGCTATTCTGTTGGTCACCAAGGTCCATTGGTGCAACTTCTTGTTCAGTAAAAATTTCATGATCCGGTGGGGGTGGATAATCACGCAAGGCATCAATATTTTCTTCTGCCGGCTCTGAAGTCTTCTCCGATTCAGGGTCTATATCATCATCTTCCGGTTTGCTCAATTTAGCCTTCTTACTGGGTTTTGGCCTACTGAGAAAGATAAAGATAAAGGTAAAAGTTAGTCAATGGATTAAAATATAAGGCTAACAGGAAAATAAAACTCACCCAGGAACGGTTTTGAGAGGAGGAAGCTGTGTGGCTGTCGACTCGCCAGATGACGAACGAGGGGTGATGCGGAGCATCCGTCAAGCATCCCCATGGACACCCCGTCATCGGCACAAGCACTCAAGGGACCAATGACTAGAGCACGTGCACGCGCTATCAAGGACGAGGTGAACTCTCTCCTCTTCGAGTTTCGTTTGGATTCGCATGAGGATTGGGTTCTACCTCACAAGGAGATGTTGTGCATTCTCAGTTAACAAGGAGGTGATCACGTGTAAGCAAAGGAGAACCCATTCAGCCCGGATCACGTGGAAGCAAATGAAGACCTGTCCAACCCGGAACGAGCGGTACTACCGCTCCTCCCAAACGGTACTACCGCTCCTGGCCAGTCCGGAACAAGCGGTACTACCGCTCCTTAAGCGGTACTACCGCCTGCAAGCGGTACTACCGCTCGAGCGGGCGGTACTACCACCCTGCCTGCGTGCAGCCTTTGGCCCTTGGCCATGTACCCCTCTCTTCTCGTACCCCTTCGTAGCATAAACTATAAATAGACTTTCCCCACGTCTTTTGAAGGGTAGCAAAGATATTGAGAGACCTTGAGAGCTTTGCTCCTTGTATCCCCTCCTCTAGGAGATCAAGACCTTCCAAGGGAGAAGAATCCTCGTGGATTGCAAGACCTTCCAAGGGAGAAGAATCCTCTTGGATTGCAAGACCTCACCTCCGCTAGGAGTGGGAAGAACCTTACCTTTGTGCTTGTTTCCTTGGATTGATCTTGTAATCTTGTGGATCCTTTGTATGCTACTCTAGTAAATGTGATATTGGGTTTGTTTTGAGAGATTTGTGTCTTGTGTTCTTGTGTGTTCTTCCTCTTTTCCCCCCTCCAAGTGTGAAAATACCCCCCCTAGGGTTTCACCCTACAACATCTTGGTATCATGAGCAAGGTTGATTCACGTCTTGGAGTCCCATCCCCCCACTTTCTAGCTTGATTTTGTTGTGTTCTTTCCCAATTTCGAAAATCCCCACAAAAATAGTCCAAAAATTTTCTTACAATTTGTTGGATCTTGTGAGATTTGGTTGTTTTGGTCCATGGATTTGATGTTTGGCAAGTGGATCTAGCCCCTCCACCACTTTCCCCACCCATCCCACCACGTAATCCATCCAATTTTGCCCCCGAAATCATCCATTTCCGCCCATAATTCGCCCCGATCCCGAGCTGCGCACTTTTCCCGATCCAGCGGTACTACCGCCCATACAAGCGGTACTACTGCCCTACACGCGGTACTAAAATTTTTCTTCCGCCTTGCCAAGCGGTACTACCGTTTCGTCAAGCAGTAGAAATTTTTTACATCCGCCATCCAAAGCGGTACTACCGTCCCACATTTTCTAAACTTCTGCATTCAACCGGTTTCGAGTTGCGATTTGGCGTTTCCTAAGGTGTTTCGGCTACTTAGGAGCGTTTGGCATCGACATCATCGCCTCAGAATCATCTTCGCCGCTAACCGTAAGCAAGGACGGTAACTTCGACGACACTTACCTTTTGCTTTTGCATTGATAGCCCGAGCCATTTGCGTTGCTTACCTATCGAGACTAGCGAGTTGAGAATTGCCGGGCCACGCTCTTGTGCACCGTAGTGATCATGTTATCATCTTAGTGCCATAAGCCTCTCCCGTACATATCTTACATACTTGTCTCATATTATCATCGGCTCGAGCATCATACTCTCAAAAAAAAGAGAGAAAGAAAAGCTTTTAAGCAAAGAGAGGAGCAACAATGAGCATATAAGCAATAGCATTGAGACACTTTACATACTCATATCTTCTTGGTCACTGCATACATAGCATAGTTGGGATCGAGGACGGCACGTTTCTCTCATAGGTTGGTGCACAAAGCGTATCTCGCCCATTTGAGCAATTGAGCTAGCGTCTCTCTAGTATTCGCACAACAAGAGCATTTTGCGTGATCACTCACATTTTGCACTCACCCTTGGTTGTGCGGATCCCATCTATCTTCCGTGCGTGTGTTCCTAGTGATACTCTTGGCTTTGATCTATTTGCTTTACGTGCATCTTTGTGAACCTTCTCAACCTTATCGATATCTTGACTAACATTTTGTTTGAAATTTTGCCACCATCCTAACCAAGCTACTCCATAGGCCTCTTTACTTGTAGGTGTGAGGAACAAAACCGGTTCCAATTCTACTATTGTGGCATTTCATTGAGTGAAACTTGTTACATTTTCAATCTTCGGAAGAGGTAACCTTGGTATTGTTCTCTCATTTACCTACTCACCTCCTACTTACATGATGGATAGGCCAAGTTCTTCGTCCGACCCGATCGGCGAGCATCTAGTGGAAGCACCGAACTACGTCACCAAGACTCACCTTTTCGGCATACAACGAGCTCTTCATCAAGAAAGCGAAGCTTTGGGCGACCGCATCGAGCAACTCGCTTCCGACTTCCGCACGCAAATGCAAGAATTCCGCCACATCTTGGTGAACCGCACGTCTCCGCCTCATTCATCAAGACGGCGCCATTCAAGTCGACGCTCAAGTGACAACTCTTCGGCTTACTCTTCCACGGATGCAAGTCCTCCACGTCCTCGGCAAGCTCAACAACTCGTTAATCAAGATCGACAATCTCCGGACAATCCATTCCATGGCAATGGGTTACGAGATCGAGTTCGAGCACGAGAACAAGGGCGCCGCCAAGAGCAACAACGCCCACATCAAGTACATGAAGATGACGATGCAATTCGGCAAGCACAAGAACGGCGTGACAATCAAGCACGAACCGCGCAACAAGCTCTTCGTGACTCCACGCGCATCTTCGCCGACCACAACCGCCAAGTACGTCAACAAGAAGAACTTTATCAAGAGCGACAAGAGGAAGCCGCTCATCGTGAAGCGGAGCAAGAACGACGAAATGGGAACGACGTGCCACGACACCACCAACGGCAAGACCATCGTGAAGAGCACGCTTTCGTGGAGCGACCACAGGGTCATGAGCGACACCACCATCATCACCATGACGAAGAGCAACGTTTCAGCAAGCTAAAGTTCACTATGCCCAAGTTCTCCGGAAGCACCGATCCTGAAGAATACCTCTCATGGGCATTGAAGGTCGACAAGATATTCCGCCTCCACAACTTCGAAGAAGAGAAGAAGATTGCCATGGCCTCTCTCGAGTTTCAAGACTATGTCCTCATTTGGTGGGAACAAACGATCAAGCGACGACATACAAGAGGCGAACCACCCATTACAACTTGGTCAGAAATGAAGAATGTCATGCGAGCTCGCTTCGTGCCTACACACTACACCCGTGATCTCTTCAAGAAGTTGCAACTCAAACAAGGCACGAAGACGGTGGAGGAATACTACCAAGAAATGGAGATTTCCATGATACGAGCCAACGTCAAGGAAGATGACGAGCAAACAATGGCCCTCTTCTTGAACGGCCTCAATCACCCAATCAAGCGGATTGCCGACTTCCAACCATACTCCAACCTTCTCGAGCTAGTTCATCAAGCGTCCAAGGCCGAGCGACAAGTCCAGGATGACTTCAAGTATGCCAAATACTCGTCCAAGACCTACGGCTCCTACTCTCAAGCACCCGCGACTTCGGCACGTCCTACCTCAACTAGAGCATCACCAAGTACCGGCGACAAGTCAAGTTCCAAGAAAACTACACCTTCCTCGACTCGTTCTCCGGCAAGCAACTACAAACCCAAGACCCCCTCACCTTCGGCACCACCTTACGACACCGAGAAGACTAGTTCCTTCAAGTGCTTCACATGTGGTGGCCGAGGTCACAAGTCCTTCGAGTGCACCAACAAGAGAACCATGATCTTCAACGATGACAACACATATGACTCGATGAGCGAAGACGAAGTGGAAGCTATTGAGCATGTGGCCATACACCGGCGCATCAACGAAGACGAAGATGCTCAAGTGTTTTGTGACAATGATTCTAGTCCCTCTCTCGTGGTATCCAAGGTCTTGACACTCCAACACCATCAAGACGGAGACCAACAATGCCATATTTTCCACACAAAGGCCGGCATCAACGGACGTTCCGTCAAGGTCATCATCGACGGAGGAAGTTGTCACAACTTGGAAAGTGACGAGCTATGTTCATAGCTTCAATTGGTCAAGAAGAAGCACCCTCGTCCATACAAGGTACAATGGTTGAGTGACTCCGGAACCATTCAAGTGGAGCATACGGTACACGTTTCTTTCAAGATCGGCGCCTACGAGGACACCTTGGAGTGTGATGTAGTTCCCATGACGGTGTGGCACCTCCTCTTGGGACGACCTTGGCAATTTGACCGTGGAGCCATCCACAACGGACGAACCAACTACTACAGCTTCAAGATGAAAGGCAAGGAATATGTGCTTCGACCAATGTCACCAAGCCAAGTGATCGCCGATAAGCAAGCATCCACCCATCGTGAAGATCCTAGTGAGAAAGTGATCCACCAACAAGAAAGTGAGAGCCACAAGCCAAAATTGAGCGCCTCTTCGCCAAGAGAGAAAAACTTAGTCCTCCTAGCCACCAAACGTGAGATGAGAGAAGTGTGTGAGAACCCCTCGAGCGTCCTCCACCTTGTGCTTCTATGCAAAGGGGAAGCCAAACCTACTAACACTTCACCACCTCCACCTTTTGTGTTGTCTCAATTGTTGCAGGAATTCTCGGACGTCTTTCCTGATGAGCTACCATAGGGTCTACCTCCACTTCGCGGCATAGAACACCGCATCGACCTCATACCCGGCGCACCACTTCCGAACAAGGCTCCTTACCGCGTCAACCCGGAGGAAACAAAGGAGATACAGCGTCAAGTACAACAACTCATCGACAAAGGTCATGTACGTGAAAGCTTAAGCCCTTGTGCAGTTCCCGTTATTCTCGTGCCTAAGAAAGATGGAAGTTTTCGCATGTGTTCTGATTGTCGTCCGATAAATGCTATCACCGTTAGATACCGTCACCCTATTCCATGCCTAGATGACATGCTTGATGAATTATGTGGCGCCATCATCTTTTCCAAAATTGACCTTAAAAGTGGCCATTACCAAATTCGCATTCAAGAGGGTGATGAGTGGAAAATAGCTTTCAAAACCAAGTTTGGGTTATATGAGTGGTTGGTCATGCCGATGGGCTTATCGGAAGCGCCCGGCACATTCGTGCGTCTCTTGCATTTCGTTCTCCGACCTTATATCGGCGTCTTTGTAGTGGTTTACTTTGATGACATTCTAGTCTTTAGCAAGTCGCTTAAGGAACATGTCAACCATGTCTGTATGGTTTTGCAAGCCCTTCGAAAACAACAATTATATGCTAATATGGAGAAATGCACTTTTGGTGTTGATAAAGTTGTTTTTCTAGGATTTGTCGTGTCTTCACAAGGTGTTCACGTTGATGAAACTAAAATTGAAGCAATTAAAAATTGGCCTCAACCAACAAACCTTCAACAAATGCGTAGCTTTCTTGGTTTAGCCGGTTTCTATCGACGCTTTGTGAAGGACTTTAGCACCATTGCTATGCCTCTAAACGCCTTGAGCAAGAAGAACGCACCCTTTGTTTGGGGTCCTTCGCAAGACACCGCGTTCATTAAGCTCAAGCACTTGCTCACGCACGCACCACTTCTTGCCCTACCGAACTTTGATAAGCCTTTTGAGATTCATTGTGACGCTAGTGGTACCAGCATAGGTGGCGTGCTCATGCAAGAAAAACGCCCCATTGCGTATTTTAGTGAAAAACTATCCGGAGCACAACTTAACTACCCCATCTATGATAAAGATCTCTATGCTTTGGTGAAAGTTTTACGTGTTTGGGAACACTATCTTCGACCCCATGAATTTATTCTTCACACGGACCATGAGACGCTCAAGTATCTCAAGGGTCAAACGAAGTTAAACAAGCGTCATGCTAATTGGAGTGAATTCATTGAGTCTTTTCCCTATGTCATCAAATACATCAAAGGCAAAGAAAATGTTGTGGCGTATGCTCTTTCCCGCAAATGCATGCTTGTTACCAAACTTGAGTTGAATGTTATTGGCTTTGAGCACATAAAAGACTTATATGAGCATGATGTTTTCTTTGCAAATCCTTATGGCAAATGTGTAACACATACTTCTTGGGAGCAATACTACATCAAGGATGGATATCTCATGAAAGCTAACAAACTTTGCATTCCCGAGTCTTCGCTTCGTTTGCTCCTTTTGCAGGAATCTCACGGAGGAGGCCTCATGGGACACTTTGGACGCGACAAGACATTCACTACGCTCTCCAAGAATTACTTTTGGCCCAAGATGTTCCGTGACGTCTCCCGCTTCACCAACCGGTGCTCTACATGCTGCAAAGCTAAGTCAAAAGCTCAATCCCACGGCCTTCACATGCCACTTCCTATTCCTTTCCATCCATGGGAAGACATTAGCATGGATTTCATTCTTGGATTACCTAGAACTCGCAATGGAAAGGATTCCGTATTCGTTGTTGTTGATAGATTTTCCAAAATGGCACATTTCATTCCTTGTCACAAGATAGACGATGCTTCACATATTGCGACTCTCTTTTGTAGGGAAATCTTGCGCCTACACGGCGTACCCAAGACGACTGTCTCGGACCGTGACGTCAAGTTCTTGAGCTACTTTTGGAAAACACTATGCTCCAAGCTCGGCATCAAGCTACTCTTCTCCACGGCATACCACCCTCAAACCGATGGCCAAACCGAAGTCACCAACCGGAAGCTTGCCACTCTCCTACGTGTGTTGATCAAGAAGAACATCAAGGAGTGGGAGGTGTGCCTACCCATGGCCGAGTACGCCTACAATCGCGCGAGACACTCTACAACCGGCAAGTGCCCCTTCGAGGTTGTCTACGGCTTCAATCCATTGTCACCGTTGGACATCCTTCCTCTCCCGCTTCAAGAACGAGCCGACATGGACGCAAGTGCAAGAGCAGCCCACCTCAAGAAGATGCATGAAGAAACACGTTCCACGACCGAGCGTCAAGTTCAATGCCGCGCCATCAAGCTCAACACCAACAAAACACCAATGGTGTTCCATCTGGGTGATCTCGTTTGGCTACACCTTCGCAAAGACTGCTTCCCCAAGGAACACAAATCCAAGCTTCTTCCACGAGCCGACGGACCATTCAAGGTGCTAGCACGCTACAACGACAACGCTTACAAGATCGACATCCCACGCGACAAGTACAACGTAAGTGACATCTTCAACGTCAACGACTTGGCCAAGTACCATGGAGATGAAGACCACGATCCGTGGACGGATCTTCCCCAAGGGGGGAGATGACGCGGAGCATCCGTCAAGCATCCCCATGGACACCCCGTCATCGGCACAAGCACTCAAGGGACCAATGACTAGAGCACGTGCACGCGCTATCGAGGACGAGGTGAACTCTCTCCTCTTCGAGTTTCGTTTGGATTCGCATGAGGATTGGGTTCTACCTCACAAGGAGATGTTGTGCATTCTCAGTTACCAAGGAGGTGATCACGTGGAAGCAAAGGAGAACCCATTCAGCCCGGATCACGTGGAAGCAAATGAAGACCTGTCCAACCCGGAACGAGCGGTACTACCGCTCCTCCCAAACGGCACTACCGCTCCTGGCCAGTCCGGAACAAGCGGTACTACCGCTCCTTAAGCGGTACTACCGCCTGCAAGCGGTACTACCGCTCGAGCGGGCGGTACTACCGCCCTGCCTGCGTGCAGCCTTCGGCCCTTGGCCATGTACCCCTCTCTTCTCGTACCCCTTCGTAGCATAAACTATAAATAGACTTTCCCCACGTCTTTTGAAGGGTAGCAAAGATATTGAGAGACCTTGAGAGCTTTGCTCCTTGTATCCCCTCCTCTAGGAGATCAAGACCTCCCAAGGGAGAAGAATCCTCGTGGATTGCAAGACCTCCCAAGGGAGAAGAATCCTCTTGGATTGCAAGACCTCACCTTCGCTAGGAGTGGGAAGAACCTTACCTTTGTGCTTGTTTACTTGGATTGATCTTGTAATCTTGTGGATCCTTTGTATGCTACTCTAGTAGATGTGATATTGGGTTTGTTTTGAGAGATTTGTGTCTTGTGTTCTTGTGTGTTCTTCCTCTTTTCCCCCTCCAAGTGTGAAAAGATCCCCCCTAGGGTTTCACCCTACAACAAGGGGTGTCCTGATAATTTGAATCAGACGAATTAAGAGGCTGACGGAAATGGCCCACTTTGGGATAAAGAGCATCTGGAATGTACAAGACCTCTGATCGATGTTTCCGGATCGGAGTATGTGGTAAACTGGTGGACGTAATTACTTGACCGCTTTGCCGAGTTGTGCGGCGAGCTTCATGTTGTTGTTTCTTCAAAATAAAGTTTGGGTCCAAGTAAGCTAAAGGGTGAGAAAATCTTACTTTCCGGTTTGCTTGACGAATTTTCTGTGTTGGCAGAGGGTCTGAACTGGAGGAAAGGATAATTACCTCAACACCATCGGCTTGGCTGCCTTCAGCATTTTCCTGAACATAATCATTGTCAATAAGGTGCAAGAAAAGGGAGCTGAGGGAGTCAAGTGCTACCTTTGAGGCCGGTTCATCATCCTCAATGTTTAATTCAGATGCTTCAGTGGTTTTCTTCTTGACAGTTTTGGTCTTAAGACGAGCAACCTTTGCCGGTTTATCTTGGGGTTTCCTCTTCTAGAACAGATCATTACCCTATCAGAAATTGAGGAGCTTCAGAAAGGATGCTTAACAGATTGAAATAAAGCAAAAGTTATAAGGCTATTTACCGCTGGCGGTTTATTGGATTCGCAGAAGGGAGCTAGTCCAGTCTTGTTGCATACATCCACCGGTTCATCCAATATCTTTTTGACAGAATCATTGATTTCATTCTCTGTCAGCACAACTTCAGTATGACGTTGAGGGTCTTTGGGATCCCCTGTGTACTCGCACATCAACCCGGGATGCCGGCTTAGAGGTAAAATTCTCCAAGAAATCCAGCAACGAACAAAGTCGATGCCTGTTAAACCGTTTACGGTAAAGGCCCGGAGTTTTGAAAGCTGCGGTGCATATTGGGATCGCTCCTGGGCACTTAGCCGTTGGGGGAAGGGATGATTATTGGTAAGCCGATGAGGACGGTAACCCGACAAATGATTCTCGTCAGCTGGAGATGTATCTTGACAATAAAACCAAGTCTGGTTCCAATCTTTAGGATGACTGTGATGCTTGGCGTGAGGAAAACTGACATCCTTCCTTTTTTGAATGGACATCCCGCCAAGTTTGGTGTTAGGTCCATCCGTAAATTCCGTGCGGTGGTTCAAGTGGAAGAAATCCCTAAACAGCTCCATTGTGGGTTCCTGTTGCAAATAAGCTTCACAGAACACTTGAAAATTA
Organism: Secale cereale; assembly: GCA_902687465.1. Classification (NCBI taxonomy): domain Eukaryota; kingdom Viridiplantae; phylum Streptophyta; class Magnoliopsida; order Poales; family Poaceae; genus Secale; species Secale cereale. Next base: position 494,307,835 of record LR738714.1, on the reverse strand, counting down.
CAAATATTGGACACAGAGTTCGGTCCAATATCTTGAGGGTGGAGTTGGAAGCTGGTCAGTACATCACGGAAGAATTTTGATCCGGGAGGACTAAACCCTCAGGTTAAGTGATCAACAAATACAATTACTTCTCCATCCTTGGGTTCAGGAGGGTTTTCCGGACCAGGAACTCTCCAATGGATGACAACCTTTTTGTCTAAATCGCCAACCTTAACCCAACCATTCGGTTGCTCTTCAGTAACCAGAGACGGAACCCAATTGTAGGAATAAAATTGCTTGGATTGCTTTGCCATTTCAAAGGAAAAAGCTGAAATTATAGATAAAGGCCGGTTTATGGTTCATGATTGGCAGGTATTGAGGTATACGCAATATTAAACCGGAACTAGGTATTGGAAGCGCTACAAGGACAGCTGCAACGGCGGTTTAATTGGGGCCTAATGCTACCTACTGAATTATGATTTTTTTCTAGCGTTAAACCACCGATGAAGATATGAAGGATGCAGATCTAAAGGAGCAAAGTTATGGAAAAACAAGATTCCCAGATCAATAGCAGAATTACGGATCTACAGCGTGTCAATAAATGCATATATATTCAAACTTAAGCTGAATAGGTACCGCAGCAGTTCAACAAACCCAGATGGGGGGATTACTTTAAAAGGACAAGCGCGTTAATGAGCAGAAAGAAGGATTAACACTACAAGCCGCGGACAAAGGTATCAGATCTACACTTAAGCTACGATGAAGAACAGGGAGGAACAGCGCGGTGGCTGTGATGAATTCATGAAGGAAACCCTAATGAGATCTACAGGAGAAGGGAAGAAAGGACTTACCAGAGCTATCGGATGCGGAAGTGCGCCGGTGAAACTCTGGTCCGAACAGGTTGATGCAGCGGCCTGGCTTGGAGCAAAGGTGAAGGCCGACGGCGACGGCGGTGCTTAAGCACTGAGGAGGCGCGAGGAAGAAGAAGGGCGAAGAGGTGAGGGGAAGAAAAAGAAAGGACCCCTCGCCCTATTTATAAGCCGCAAGGATAAACGGCAGACGTGGGAATCAAGGAGCCCGGAAAAATGGATATAGGACGGCGCTGTCGCCTCGATCTTCGGAAGATTAATAGACAAATGTTAAAATAGATACATGCATTTAATGAACAGGTCACGTCATGGCGGTTTAACATAATCAGGGAAGATGACGTCATGACGGTTTACCAAGTCATTTGAAGCCGCAGAAGACAAAGATTTCTCCGAAATGTTGAAGATTGACATGAACAGGTTCAAATCAATATGGGGCCTAATGTCAGGGATATAACTATCAGGTATAAACCGTCCAGGAGGGGCCGGTTTATGCCTATGAAGAATTACTTCTACTGAAGCCCAGCAAGATATAGATTATGGCATTTTAATATAGAAAGTTAAAACGCCGAGGGCCCAAAAGGTGTTAAGGCCCGTGAATGTAAACCGCCATACGACGTGTAACTTGTATTGTAAGATAGGAAAGGTAGAGACCGAGCCGGGCACGTTTATGAGCCGGCGTCAGGATTCTGTATGCCAGGCCAGGCATCATCCTGTGTATATAAAGGGACGACCCGACGGCGGTTCAAGGACAACGAAAGAAAACTCGAGACACAGGCAAAGCGGATTCGCTCCTTGGTCATCGAAACCCTAGCAATACCACAACAACTAGACGTAGGCTTTTACCTTCATCGAAGGGGCCGAACTAGTATAAAATCCCTGGCCTCTTTTGTCCGCTTTAACCCCTTTAAGCTAACACATAGTAATGACTCCATGACTAAGTCCTCATGCTAGGACATCTGCCGTGACAAAACCACGACACCCGGGGTTTGAGGATCCTAAGTTTCCCAATCACATGTATCAACTCGATAAGGCGCTCTATGGCCTTAAACAAGCCCCACGTGCGTGGTATGAACATCTTACCAAGATGTTGCAAGATCGTTGGTTTGAAATTGGGAAAATCTACCCCACTCTTTTTACTAATAAGGTCAAAAGGGAGTTGTTTGTCTGCCAACTATATGTTGATGATATTATCTTTGGTTCACCTAACAAAGCTTTCAATGATGAGTTTGCCGCACTCATGACCACGCATTTTGAGATGTCCATGATGGGAGAGTTGAAGTACTTCCTTGGATTTGAGATTAAACAAAGAAGAGAAGGAATCTTCATCAAACAAGCCAAATAGACTCAAGACATGCTCAAGAGGTTTAATCTAAGTGATGTCAAGTCGGCTACTACTCCAATGCCAATCAAGTGCCAACTTGACATTGATCCCAATGGTAAAGCGATGGATCAAAAGGTATATTGTTCTATGATTGGATCCTTGCTTTACCTTTGTGCATCTAGACCAGATATTATGTTGAGTGTGGGAATTTGTGCACGGTTTCAAGCCTCACCTAAGGAAAGTCACTTTTATGGCAGTCAAGTGAATCTTTCGATATTTGGCTCTTACCCCAAACTTTGGCTTATGGTACCCAAGAGGAGCAAACTTCAACCTTGTAGGTTTCTCTAATTCGGATTGGGCGGGAGACAAAGTCGATAGGAGGTCCACTTCTGGAGGGTGCCAATTTCTTGGTTGCTCTTTGGTAAGTTGGTCTTCCAAGAAGCAAAGTTGTGTCTCTCTCTCTCGTCCATCGAAGCAGAGTATGTGGCAGCTGGCAGTTGTTGTGCACAACTTCTATGGATGAGGCAAACTTTAAAGGATTACGGTGTCACTTGTGACAAAGTGCCTCTTTGGTGTGACAATGAAAGTGCCATCAAGATTTCTCTCAACCCGGTGCAACACTTCAAGACGAAGCGTATTGAGATTCGGTATCACTTCATCTGGGATCATATTCGGCGAGGAGAAATAGAGCTTCATTATGTCAACACTCATGATAACCTTGCAGACATCTTCACGAAGCCATTGGATGAAGCAATATTTCGCGAGTTAAGGCATGAGCTAAATATCATAGATTTGAGCAATGTGGATTGAAACCTTGCACACACTCCTTCCACTCAACTTGATTATCTTGCCTAGGTGTAGGCATGGACATAGGGGGAGTATTGTTCTCTCAATGAACTCTTCCTCCCCCCATTATGCATAAATTGATCAAGTCTTTGTTGTTGCCATTTTAGATGGTACAAGTGCTTCAAGATGAGTGTTGGTCACGGGCCCAAGGATAATTCTTCGCGGTGCCGTACCAAGTAACTCAAATGTAGGTGGCTCCGGCCACCGACCTCTTTCAAAGAGGGGTGTCTCGTGTGTTGTTCTAGTGGTCTGTTGTCCTTCCTTCTTGTTGCCTTGTTTGTGTGCTCTTGTACGTAGTTGCCGTGCTTAAGCCTTCCTGGTCGAAACTTGCATTTTCTTGGGGGAGCGGTACTACCGTGGTCAGTCACCGTACTACCGCAAAAGATCCTACCGGTACTACCGCAACCAGCACGACCGTAATATTTTACTACCGCTGGAGAGCGGTACTACCACCCTGCAAGCGGTACTTCCGCAATGATACGCGGTACTACCACGTCGTGTTGAATGGGTGGGGGTTATAAGCGGGCGGGGGAGTTCTAACTCCCCCATACCCATTCAACTCGTCTCCCCTACGTCTCTCTCTCTCTCTCTCTCTCT
>LR738714.1:494293056-494304137 GCA_902687465.1 Secale cereale | reverse complement strand
CCCTCTCTCTCTCTCTCTCTCTCTCTCTCTCTCTCTCTCTCTCTCTCTCTCTCTCCAGAACGACGCCGGAGGACCTTGCCGGATCTCCGTCTCCGGCCACTCTCCTCGCATTCCGACCGGTGGGATCGTTCCCCACCTCAACCTCTTTCCATGGAACAAGGTTTCTCCCCAAAATCCCTTCTTCTTTTGCCCTTTTGTTGTCTCTAGGTTTTGGGGAGATGCATGTTGTTCATGTGTTCTTGTTGACCTTATCCATGGAAGATTAGGGTGTAGGAGAGTAGTTGTGCAGTAGAAATGCTAGTCAGTATGTTGCTACAAAGGAGTTGTGATCAACCGTAGTACCGTTCGTTTGTCTTACGCATTCATAGATTAGATCCGCATTCAGATCTGACCTCGAGCGGTACTACCGTTGGTTGCCCGCGATACTACCGCTCTGACTTATCACAGCACTACCGCTCCCCTGACGCGGTACTACCGTGACACACGCGGAAGTAAATTTTAGTACCGCTCCCGATGCGGTACTACCGCACTACTCCGGTGCGGTACTACTGCCCCCGGAGCGGCACTAAAATTTTACTTCCGCATCTTCGAGCAGTACTACCGTTCACTCCACACCTTCTTCGTAGCCCATACTTATTATCAATTTTACATGTTTCTTGTGCTTTGTTGTGGCTTTTGCATTGATTCTCTTTGTTTCTCTTTCGTGTTCTTGTGTTTGGGTCATAGGTGGTGGCTCCGGTTCCAATGTCCGTCGCTCGAATCCTGGTCGTGACACAGGGTCAAAGCGTCTACGCACCTAAGATGATGTTCCTGAGGGCTCCAATGCCCCCCAACACAGAACCAAGTCCACTGCCAAAAAGAACAAGGACCCACCAATGGGCATGGACGAGATCCCATCGCAAGAGTTCATCGCTAGGAGGAAGATCAATCCCTATGTGAATCCCCGGGCTCAGTTCCATGGAGATGATTTGTTCTGGACCAAGAAACAGTATCTTATCTTCACAGAAGTACTCAAGAGCAAACACAACTTATATGTGGATGCACACTCGATTGACATGAATCACATAAGGAAGGAGGAGCACCGGGCCTATCTTGCTGAGGCTCTGGATCTTGTGGAGCAGTTTGGCATTGAGCATATCATGTCTTTCCATATGGACTTTGACCCAGAGATTGTGGCCCAGTTCTTTGCTTCGGTTCACTTCCATCCTAAGGAGGAACGCAACATGACTTGGATGATCAATGGACAGAAGATGACTGCTACGTGGAAGGATTTCATGGATCTGCTTCAGGTTGCTGATGAGGGGCTCCACACTCCTGCTGGAGTTCGCCCTCATGCCAATGAAGAGTTTGCCAACAAGGACCGACTGCTGCCCTACTATGTGGAGAAGATGCTCGCAAGTGACAAGAAGACTTGGGTGATGAACCCTTTTCTGGATATTATGCATAGGATCTTTCGCAACTCACTGTTTCCTCGCATTGGGGACAAGGACAAGGTACATTCATACCTCGTGGACATGATGCTTATGTGTGAGGGGGCCCGTAGTGCTCAAACTCAACCACTTGATATCTCACATGTCATGTGGTGTGAGCTCCGCTTTGCGATATTCACCCACAAAGTGCCTATCTATGGTCCATATCTGTTTCTGCTGATCACCAAGACTCGGGAGAAGCTCTGTCCTGATGAAGAGTTTGAGGCCCCTCACTGGATTCGTCATGAGCCTGTCAAACTTTGCATCAAGAGTCGATGGGATAACACCACTACCCGTGCGGAGGCTGCTGTAGCTAAGATGGATGTGGATGAGGAGGAAGTTGCGGAGGAGGCAGCTGATGAGGACAGTTCTGGAGGGTATGCTCCCCCATCGTCTGAGCCCTCGTGGGGTAAAAGGCTCAAGAGCAAGATGAAGGCTTTGTTTTGTATACAGGCCAAGGGCCAATACAAGGCACATGTTGCTCAGAAGCAGGTTCGCCTGCGCGACAAGAAGATCCTAAGGACTTCTGGAGAGGATGTGTCTAGTGGGTCTGAGAAGAACATTACTCAAGAGGCTGAGTGGATTGCCAAGCAGGGATACAAGTGGCCAGATTCCGCGGAGGAGGAGCAGGAGTCTGACGAGGCGCGTGACGACTGATCTCTTCCGCCTGAGCTACCACTTATGTCTTAGGTGTCCTCTTTCCCCTTTGTGGTGTCTCGATGCCAAAGGGGGAGAGAGTGTAGGATTTGCGTGTGTCTTGTGCCGTGGTTTATTTGCTTTCGTTGGTCGAACCTTGTTTGCTTTGGTTGGTTTCTGTCGTGTGTGTGTGAGACCTATCATATGGTGTGAGACATATGCACTCTTCTCCTTATATCGTTATTATGTCTATGCTATCTGCTAGGTTGTGAGCGTTTGCTTCACTTGCCCTGTTATTATGTGCTCACGATATCCTCCTTGCATCCATGCGTAGGGTCATATTCTTAGTTGCAAGGAGTATGTTGTTTATAAAATATAGGGGAAGCGTTGATCCTAGTATGTGTGCTGTGCAGTCCAAAGCATCCTCTTAACTATGCACACATCTAGGGGGAGCTTTTACCTATATTTTATAATCATGCTGGGTTTGCTTACTATTTTGTTTTATATATCTTTGTGCAAATCCCGTATTGTTATCAATCCACCAAAAAGGGGGAGATTGTAAGGTCATATTTCTCCCTAAGTAGTTTTGGTGATTGATGACAATGCTTTTGCGGACTAATCGTGTGCACTGAGCTTTTCAGATATATCACACCTAGGCACAAGACGAATAAGTGCCCCTCGAATTCTATTGAAGACGGTGTTTCCTTTTGTTTCTTTTCGGTGGAATTGAGTCATAGGAAAGTCGTACTATTAACAGGGGGTCCGCTTTAGAAAGGTTTGGGTGGAATCAACACGTACACATCTATTCATTGCACAACCTTTCTTTCGCTTCTCTGGAGCTCCAACTGTTTTTCCTTGTCCTTGCAAAAATAGTGGTGTCCTACTACTACCACTGCTAGGCATGCAGTAGTACCGCTCAAAGGAGGCGGTAGTACCGCACGGCCCCATGGTAGTACCGCTCCAGGCTATAGTAGTACCACACATTGCGGTAGTACCGTGTGACCGGCCCCAACGTCGTAACTAGTACGGTAGTAGGAGCGGAAGTAATTTTTTACTTCCGCGTCCTACGCGGTAGTACCGCTTCCAGCAAGCGGTAGTATCGTGTCGGGTTTTTGCATCGACCGTAACTCTGCGGAAGAAGCCGCATATGTAATTTATTTAGTCCGCACTCTTCCCCGACCAGTCTGACCATGTCTTACGGTAGTACCGTAAGGACATGCGGTAGTACCGCTCCGGCAGTGCTACCGCCCGTTGTTTTAACGCAACAGGGGCTAGATCTGGCTCATACCGCGCCAGCGGTAGTATCGCACCCGGTGCGGTAGTACCGCAAGGCAGTGCAGAAGTACCACAACTTATGTGCGGTAGTACCGCGCGTTGCGGGCAGAGTTGGTGGATAACAGTTGGATTTGTCCTTCCACTATATAAAGGGAGTCTTCTTCCTCAGGATGGCTCACCTCTTCCTCCCCAAGCTCCATTGTTGCTCAAAGATCCATTTCCGCCCGATCTCTCTCCCTAGCAAATCAAACTTGTTGATTTACTAGGGATTGCTTGAGAAGGCATCGATTTACACTTCCACCAAGAGAAATTTGATTCCCCCACTAGTCCCTTGCGGGTCTTGTTACTCTTGGGTGTTTCAGCACCCTAGACGGTTGAGGTCACCTCGGATCCATATTCCATTGTGGTGAAGCTTCGTGGTGTCGTTGGGAGCCTCCAATTTGGTTGTGGAGATTGCCCAACCTTGTTTGTAAAGGTCCGGTCGCCGCCTTCAAGGGAACCACTAGTGGAATCACGGCACCTTGCATTGTGTGAGGGCGTGAGGAGAATATGGTGGCCCTAGTGGCTTCTTGGGGAGCATTGTGCCTCCACACCGCTTGTTGTAGGGTGAAACCCTGGAGGGGATCTTTTCACACTTGGAGGGGGAAAAGAGGATGAACACTCAAAAACACAAGACACAAATCTCTCAAACAAACACAATATCACATCCACTAGAGTAGCATACAAGAGATCCACAAGATTACAAGATCAATCGAAGGAAACAAGGACAAAGGTAAAGTTCTTCCCACTCCTAGAGGAGGTGAGGTCTTGATGATATTCTCCCTTCGGAGGTCTTGCAATCCACAAGGATTCTTCCCAAAGAGGGGTCTTGATCCCCAAAGATGAAGATACAAGGAGCAAAGCTCTCTTTCGTGTTCTAAAATACTTTGCTAACCTCACAAATGAGCTAGAGAAAGAGTATATAAAGGCTAGGGGTGAAACTTGGGGAAAAAGGGGTACAAAGGACTAAAATGTCCCTAAGAAATTTTGCCACGGAGAAAGGGTCCGGGTACCCGGGGTGAAACCGGCCGGGCACCCGGACCGGACAGGGGCGCCGGGGGCGGAGGACTGGTCACCCGGGGTCCAACACCCGGGCACCCGGGGCGGCAGGGTGTGGCTGGGCGGTGAGGGCCGGGCACCCGGGGCCGATTGGCCGGGTACCCGGGGGGCGGCTGGGCCGCAGCCCAGGTAGGGGCCGGGCACCCAGGGTCGAGATGGCCGGGCACCCGGGGTGTCCAGGGGGTTCGGCCCTCCCCTTGCGTTCGGTCCCGGGCACCCGGGGTCCTTCCGGCTGGGCACCCGGGGTGTTTAGAGACTCCTTTCCTTCCTTCTCCTTGGCTTCTTCTTTGTAGTCTTGCTCCATGGATGCTCGAACCTCCGTCTTCTCCTTCCCACGATCATCTTCAATGTACCTAAGAATGCATAGCGTATCTCTTTGAGGTAGAATCCCGTTCTCATGTGAAACCGAACGAAACTCGGAGAGGAAGGAAGTGACCTCGTTCTCGATGTTGCGTGCACGTGCTCTTGTCATTGGCCCTCTTGGTGCTTGCGATGGTGATGGAGTGTCCGTGCGGGTGGTCTAGGGATGCTCCGCATCATCTCCCCCGCCCTTGGGGGAGATCCGTCCACGGATCGTGCTCTTCATCACCATGATACTTGGCCAAGTCTTTCACGTTGAAGATGTCGCTTACGTTGTACTTTTCATGTGGGATGTTGACCTTGTATGCATTGTCATTGTAGCATGCTAGCACCTTGAATGGTCCGTCAGTGCGTGGAGGAAGCTTGGATTTGTATTCCTTGGGGGAAGCAGTCTTTGCGAAGGTGTAGCCAAACGAGATCACCCGGATGGAACACCATTGGTGCCTTCTTGGTGTTGAGCTTGGTGGCGAGGCGTTGGACTTGATGCTCGAACGTGGAACATGTTTCTTCAATGATCTTCTTGAGGTAGGTGGCTCTTGCACTTGAGTCCATGTTGGCTCTTTCTTGAAGCGGTAGAGGAAGAATGTCCAACTGTTACAATGGGTTGAAGCCGTAGACATCCTCGAAGGGGGACTTGCCGGTTGTAGAGTGTCTTTCGCGGTTGTAGGCGTACTCGGCGATGGGTAGGCACTCCTCCCACTCCTTGATGTTCTTCTTTATCAACATGCGTAGGAGAGTTGCAAGTGTTTGGTTGGTGACTTCGGTTTGGCCATCGATTTGAGGGTGGTATGTCGTGGAGAAGAGTAGCTTGATTCCGAGCTTGGCGCATAGAGTCTTCCAAAAGAAGCTCAAGAACTTGACGTCACGGTCCGAGACAATCGTCTTGGGCACTCCATGTAGGCGCAAGATTTCCCTACAAAAGAGATTCACAATATGTGAAGCACCGTCTATCTTGTGACAAGGAATGAAATGGGCCATCTTGGAAAATCTATCCACAAGAACAAATACGGAATCCTTTCCATTTTGAGTTCTAGGCAATCCAAGAATTAAATCCATACTAATGTCTTCCCATGAATGGAATCGAATAGGAAGTGGCATGTGAATACCATGGGATTGAGCTTTGGACTTAGCTTTGCGGCATGTAGAGCACCGGTTGGTGAAGCGAGAGATGTCCCGGAACATCTTCGGCCAAAAGTAGTTCTTGGAGATCGTAGCAAATGTCTTGTCGCGTCCAAAGTGTCCCACGAGCCCTCCTCCATGAGATTCCTGCAAAAGGAGCAAATGAAGCAAAGACTCGAGAATGCAAAGTTTGTTAGCACCCATAAGATATCCATCCTTGATATAGTATCATTCCCAAGAAGTGTGCGCTACACATTTGGCATAAGGATTTGCAAAGAAAGTATCATGCTCATATAAGTCTTTTATGTGCTCAAAGCCAATAACATTCAACTCAAGTTTGGTAACAAGCATGCATTTGCGGGAAAGCGCATCCGCCACAACATTTTCTTTGCCTTTGATGTATTTGATGACATAGGGAAAAGACTCAATGAATTCACTCCACTTAGCATGACGCTTGTTTAACTTAGTTTGACCCTTGAGATACTTGAGCGTCTCATGGTCCGTGTGAAGAATGAATTCATGTGGTCCAAGATAGTGTTCCCAAACACGCAAAACTCTCACCAAGGCATATAGCTCTTTATCATAGATGGGGTAATTAAGTTGCGCTCCAGAAAGTTTTTCACTAAAATACGCAATCAGGCGCCTTTCTTGCATTAAAACGCCTCCTATACCGGTACCACTAGCGTCACAATGTATCTCAAACGGTTTGTAAAAGTTCGGTAGGGCAAGAAGTGGTGCGTGTGTAAGCAAAGTTTTAAGCTCATTGAACGCGATGTCTTGCGAAGGACCCCAAATGAAGGGTGCGTTCTTCTTGCTCAAGGTGTGTAAAGGCATAGCAATTGTGCTAAAGTCCTTCACAAAACATAGATAGAAACCGGCTAAACCAAGAAAGCTACACACTTGTTGGAGGTTCATTGGTTGAGGCCAAGTTTTAATTGCTTCAATTTTAGTTTCATCAACGTGAACTCCTTGTGAAGACACGACAAATCCTAGAAAAACAACTTTATCAATGCCAAAAGTGCATTTCTCCATGTTAGCATATAATTGTTCTTTCCGAAGGGTTTGCAAAACCATACATATGTGGTTGACATGTTCCTCAAGCGATTTGCTAAAGACGAGGATGTCATCAAAGTAAACCATTGCAAATACGCTGATATAAGGTCGGAGAACGAAATGCATAAGACCCATGAAAGAGCCGCGCGCTTCCGATAAACCCATCAGCATAACTAACCACTCATATAGCCCAAACTTGGTTTTGAAAGCAGTTTTCCACTCATCACCCTCTTGAATGCGAATTTGGTAATAACCACTTTTAAGATCAATTTCGGAAAAGATGGTGGCACCACATAATTCAGAAAGCATGTCATCTAGGCGTGGAATAGGGTGACGGTATCTAACGGTGATAGCATTTATCGGACGACAATCAGAGCACATGCGAAAACTTCCATCTTTCTTAGGCACGAGAATAACCGGAACGACACAAGGGCTTAAGCTTTCACGTACATGACCTTTGTCGATGAGTTGTTGCACTTGCCGTTATATCTCCTTGGTTTCCTCGGGGTTGACGCGGTAAGGAGCCTTGTTTGGAAGTGGTGCGCCGGGTATGAGGTCGATGCGGTGTTCGATGCCGCGAAGTGGAGGTAGACCCGGTGGTAGCTCATCGAGAAAGACGTCTGAGAATTCCTGCAACAATTGAGACAACACAAAAGGTGGAGGTGGTGAAGTGTTAGTAGGTTTGGCTTCCCCTTTGCATAAAAGCACAAGGTGGAAGACGCTCGAAGGGTTCTCACACACTTCTCTCATCTCACTTTTGGTGGCTAGGAGGACTAAGTTTTTCCCTCTTGGCGAAGAGGTACCCAATTTTGGCTTGTGGCTCTCACTTTATTTTTGGTGGATCACTCTCTCACTAGGATCTCCATGATGGGTGGATGCTTGCTTACCGGTGATCACTTGGCTTGGTGATATTGATCGAAGCACATATTACTTGCCTTTCATATTGAAGCTATAGTAGTTGGTTCGTCCGTTGTGGATGACTCCATGATCAAATTGCCAAGGTCGTCCCAAGAGAAGGTGGCACACCGTCATAGGAACTACATCACACTCCAAGGTGTCCTCGTAGGCGCCGATCTTGAAAGAAACTTGCACCGTATGCTCCACTTGAATGGTGTCGGAGTCGCTCAACCATTGCACCTTGTAGGGACGAGGGTGCTTCTTCTTGACCAATTGGAGCTTGGAACATAGCTCATCGCTTGCCAAGTTGTGACAACTTCCTCCGTCGATGATGACCTTCACGGAACGCCCGTTGATGCCGACCTTTGTGTGGAAGATATGGCATCGTTGGTCTTCATCTTGATGGTGTTGGAGTGTCAAGAACTTGGAGACCACGAGAGAGGGACTTGAATCGTTGTCACAAAACACTTGATCATCTTCATCTTCGTTGACGCGCCGGTGCATGGCCACGTGTTCAAGGGCTTCCATTTCTTTTTCACTCATCGAGTCATATGTGCCGTCATCGTTGAAGATCATGGTTCGTTTGTTGGTGCACTCGAAGGACTTGTGGCCACAGCCACCACATGTGAAGCACTTGAAGGAACTTGTCTTCACGGGGTCGTATGGTGGTGCCAAAGGTGAGGGAGTCTTGGGTTTGTAGGTGCTTGCCGGAGAACGAGTCGAGGAAGGTGTATCTTGCTTGGAACTTGACTTGTCGCTGGTACTTGGTGATGCTCTAGTTGAGGTAGGAGGTGCCGAAGTCGCGGGAGCTTGAGAGTAGGAGCCGAAGGTCTTGGACGAGTATTTGGTGTATTTGAAGTCATCTCGGACTTGTCGCTCGGCCTTGGTCGCTTGATGAACTAGCTCAAGAAGGTTGGAGTATGGTTGGAAGTCGGCAATCCGCTTGATTGGGTGATTGAGGCCGTTCAAGAAGCGTGCCATTGTTTGCTCGTCGTCTTCCTTGACGTTGGCTCATATCATGGCAATCTCCATTTCTTGGTAGTATTCTTGCACCGTCTTCGTGCCTTGTTTGAGGAGTTGCAACTTCTTGAAGAGATCGCGAGTGTAGTGTGTAGGCACGAAACGAGCTCTCATGACATTCTTCATTTCCGTCCAAGTTGTGATTGGTGGTTCGCCTCTTGTATGTCGTCGCTTGATCGTTTGTTCCCACCAAATGAGGACGTAGTCTTGAAACTCGAGAAAGGCCATGGCAATCGTCTTCTCCTCTTCGAAGTTGTGGAGGCAAAATATCTTGTCGACCTTCAATGCACATGAAAGATACTCCTCGGGATCGGTGCTTCCGGAGAACTTGGGCATAGTGAACTTAAGCTTGCCGAAGCGTTGTTCTTCATCATGCTGATGATGGTGGTGTCGCTCACTCTGAGGTTGGCGCTCCTCGAAAGCATGCTCCTCACGATGTTCTTGCCGGTGGTGGTGCGGTACATCGTTCCGATCTCGTCGCTCTTGCTCCTATTCGCGATGAGCGGCTTCCTCTTGTTGTGCTTGACGAAGTGCTTCTTCTTGTTGACATACTTGGCGGTTGCGGTCGGTGAAGACTCGCGTGGACTCACGAAGAGCTTGTTGTGCGTTGCGTGCTTGATCGTCACGTCTTTCTAGTGCTTGCCGGACTGCATCGTCATCTTAATGTACTTGATGTTGGCGTTGTTGCTCTTGGTGTCGCCCTTGCTCACGTGCTCGTACTCGATCTTGTAACCTATTGCCATGGAATGGATTGTCCGGAGGTTGTCGATCTTGATTGACGAATTGTGGAGCTTGACAAGGCCGTGGAGGACTTGCATTCGATGAAGAGTAAGCCGAAGAGTGGTCACTTGAGCGTCGACTTGAATGGCGCCGTCTTGATGAAGAAGTCAGAGACGTGCAGTTCACCATGATGTTGCAGAACTCTTCCATTTGTGTGCGAAAGTCGGAAGCGAGTTGCTCGATGCGGTCACCCAAAGCTTCGCTGTCTTGATGAAGAGCTCGTTGGACACCGAAAAGGTGATTCTTGGTGACGTAGTTCGGTGCTTCCACTTCATGCTCGGCGATTGGGTTGGTAGAAGAGCTTGTCCTATCCATCATGTAAAGTGGAGGTGAGTAGGAAAGGGAGAAAACAATACCAAAGTTACATCTTATGAATATTGAAAATGCAACAAGTTTCACTCAATAGAATGCCACAATAGTAGAATTGGAACCAGGTTTGTTTCTCACACCTACAAGTAAAAGGCTTATGGAGTAGCTTGGTTAGCATGGTGGCAAAAAGTTCAAACAAAGTGTTAGTCAAGATATCGAGAAGGTTGAGAAGGGTCACAAAAATGCAAGTAAAGCAAATAGATCAAAGCCAAGAGTATCACTAGGAACACACACACGGAAGATAGATGGGATCTGTACAACCAAGGGTGAGCTCAAAATGTGAGTGACCACAGAGAATGCTCTTGTTGTGCGAATGTAGAGAGACGCTAGCTCGATTGCTCAAATGGGCAAGATACGCTTTGTGCGCCAACCTATGAGAGAAACGTTCCATCCTTGATCCCAACTATGCTATGTATGCGGTGACCAGGATGATATTAGTATGCAAAGTGGCTCAATGCTATTGCTTATAAGCTCGTTGTTTCTCCTCTTTTGCTTAAAAGCTTTTTTCTAAGCTTGATGCTCGAGCCGAGGATGATATGAGACAAGTATGTAAGATATGCACGGGAGAGACTTATGACACTAAGATGATAACATGATCACTACGGTGCACAATAGCGCGGCCCGGCAATTCTCAACTCGCTAGTCTCGATGGGTAAGCAACGCAAATGGCTCGGGCTATCAATGCAAAAGCAAAGGTAAGTGTCGTCAAGGTTACCGTCCTTTCTTCCGGTTAGCGGCGAAGATGACTCCGAGGCGATGATGCCGATGTCACACGCTCCTAAGTAGCCGAAACACCTTAGGAAACGCTAAATCGCAACTCGAAAGCGGACAAATGCGAAAGGTTGGTGTTTTTGTGTTGATTTTTGGATGGATGCTAATGCTGGTGGTAATGATATATGTGGATGGGTGGTGTCAAGAGCTTCCAAATGAGCTAAAGAACACGAAAAATGGACTTGGGAGGTCGAAGTTATGGTCAATTTTGTGTTGTAGTTGGGCTGATTCGGG
>LR738714.1:494220951-494283185 GCA_902687465.1 Secale cereale | reverse complement strand
GGGGTCCAACACCCGGGCACCCGGGGCGGCAGGGTGCGGCTGGGCGGTGAGGGCCGGTTGGCCGGGCACCCGGGGGGCGGCTGGGCACGGGCCGGGCACCCTAGGCCATGGGGCCAGGCACCCGGGGCCGAGATGGCCGGGCACCCGGGGTGTCCAGGGGGTTCAGCCCTGAAGGAAATATGCCCTAGAGGCAATAATAAAGTTGTTATTTATATTTCCTTATATCATGATAAATGTCTTTTATTCATGCTAGAATTGTATTAACCGGAAACTTAGTACATGTGTGAATACATAGACAAAACAGTATGTCCCTAGTATGCCTCTACTAGACTAGCTCATTGATCAAAGATGGTTATGTTTCCTAGCCATAGACATGAGTTGTCATTTGATCAACGGGATCACATCATTAGGAGAATGATGTGATGGACAAGACCCATCCGTTAGCATAGCACTATGATCGTTTAGTTTAACTGCTATTGCTTTCTTCATGAATTATACATGTTCCTATGACTATGAGATTATGCAACTCCCGAATACCGTAGGAACACCTTGTGTGCTATCAAACGTCACAACGTAACTGGGTGATCATAAAGATGCTCTACAGGTGTCTCCGAAAGTATTCGTGGTGTTGGCATAGATCAAGATTAGGATTTGTCACTCCGAGTGTCGGAGAGGTATCTCTGGGCCCTCTCGGTAACACACATCATAATAAGTCTTGCAAGCAAAAGACTAATGAGTTAGTCACGAGATGATGTGTTACGGAACGAGTAAAGAGACTTGCCGGTAACGAGATTGAACTAGGTATAAAGATACCGACGATCGAATCTCGGGCAAGTAACATACCGCTTGACAAAAGGAACAACGTATGTTGTTATGCGGTTCTGACCGATAAAAGATCTTCGTAGAATATGTAGGAGCCAATATGAACATCCAGGTTCCGCTATTGGTTATTGACCAGAGATGAGTCTCGGTCATGTCTACATAGTTCTCGAACCCGTAGGGTCCGCACGCTTAACGTTTGATGACGATCGGTATTATGAGTTTTTGAGTATTGATGTACCGAAGGTAGTTCGGAGTCCCGGATGAGATCACGGACATGACGAGGAGTCTTGGAATGTCCGAGACATAAAGATTGATATATTGGACGGCTATATTCGGACACCGGAAGTATACCGGAAAAGTTTCGGATTTATCGGGAATGCCGGAGGGGGTTACCGGAACCCCCTACGAGAGGGGATGGTCCATAGTGGGCCTAAAAGGTGAGAGAGAGGCAGCCCATAGGGCTGGCCGGCGCCCCCACCTAGGAATCCTAGTTGGACTAGGATTGGGGGGGCGCCACCTCTCCTATTCCTTTCCCCCTTCTTCCTTTCGGTGAATCCTACTAGGAATAGGATTGCAATCCTATTCCTAGCAGGAATCCTTTCCCTAGCCGCACCAGGAGAGTTGGCCGGCCCCTCCTCCCTTGCTCTTTTATATACGGGGGCAGGGGGGCACCCAAAGACACACAAGTTGAATTGTTTTAGCCGTGTGCGGTGCCCCCCTCCACAGAATCACACCTCGGTCGTACCGTCGCGAAGCTTAGGAGAAGCCCTGCGCCGGTGAACACATCATATCCGTCACCACGCCGTCGTGCTGACGAAACTCTCCCGTGAAGCTCAACTGGATCAAGAGCTCGTGAGATGTCATCAATCTGAACGTGTGTTGAACGCGGAGGTGCCGTACGTTCGGTGCTTGATCGGTTGGATCGCGAAGAAGTTCGACAACATCAACCGCGTCACTTGACGCTTCCGCTCCCGGTCTACGAGGGTACGTAGACACACTCTCCCCTCTCGTTGCTATGCATCTGGTAGATAGATCTTGCGTGATCGTAGGAAAATTTAAAATACTACGTTCCCCAACAGTGGCATCAGAGCCAGGTCTATGTGTAGATGATATGCACGAGTAGAACACAATGAGATTGTGGACGATACTAGTCATACTGCTTACCAGCATGTCATACTTTGCTTCGGTGGTATTGTGAGATGAAGCGGCCCGGACCGACATTACGCGTACGCTTACGCGAGACTGGTTTCACCGTTACGAGCACTCGTTGCTTAAAGGTGACTGGCGGGTGTCTGTCTCTCTCACTTTAGCTGAATCAAGTGTGGCTACGCCCGGTCCTTGTGAAGGTTAAAACAGCACATACTTGACGAAACATCGTTGTGGTTTTGTATGCGTAGGTAAGAACGGTTCTTGCTAAGCCCGTAGCAGCCACGTAAAACTTGCAACAAACAAAGTAGAGGACGTCTAACATGTTTTTGCAGGGCATGTTGTGATGTGATATGGTCAAGACATGATGAGTTATACGGTTTTGTATGAGATGATCATGTTTTGTAAAGTTATCGGCAACTGGCAGGAGCCATATGGTTGTCGCTTTATTGTATGAAATGCAATCGCCATGTAATTGCTTTACTTTATCACTAAGCGGTAGCGATAGTCGTAAAAGCAATAGTTGGCGAGACGACAACGATGCTACGATGAAGATCAAGGTGTCAAGCCAGTGACGAAGGTGATCATGACGGTGCTTTGGAGATAGAGATCAAAAGCACAAGATGATGATGGCCATATCATGTCACATATTTTGATTGCATGTGATGTTTATCTTATTATGCTTCTTATTTTGCTTAGAACGATGGTAGCATTATAAGATGATCCCTTACTAAATTTCAAGGTATAAGTGTTCTCCCTGAGTATGCACCGTTGCGAAAGTTTGTCGTGCCAAGACACCACGTGATGATCGGGTGTGATAAGCTCTACGTTCAAATACAACGGGTGTAAGCCAGTTTTGCACACGCAGAATACTCGGGTTAAACTTGACGAGCCTAGCATATACAGATATGGCCTCGGAACACTGGAGACCGAAAGGTCGAGCATGAATCATATAGTAGATATGATCAACATAAGATGTTCACCATTGAAACTACTCCATCTCACGTGATGATCGGACATGGTTTAGTTGATTTGGATCACGTGATCATTTAGATGACCGGAGGGATGTCTATCTAAGTGGGAGTTCTTAAGTAATATGATTAATTGAACTTTAATTTATCATGAACTTAGTCCTGGTAGTATTAGCATATCTATGTTGTAGATCAATAGCTCGCGATGTTGCTCCCCGTTTATTTTTCATATGTTCCTAGAGAAAACCAAGTTGAAAGATGTTAGTAGCAATGATGCGGAATTGTTCCGTGATCTGAGGATTATCCTCATTGCTGCACAGAGAAATATGTCCTTGATGCACCGCTAGGTGACAGACCTATTGCAGGAGCAGATGTAGACGTTATGAACGTTTTGACAAAAGCTCGGTATGATGACTACTTGATAGTTTAGTGCACCATGCTTGACGGCTTGTAACCGGGACTTCAAAAACGTTTTGAAAGCCATGGAGCATATAAGATGTTCCAAGAGTTGAAATTAGTATTTCATACTCATGCCCATGTCGAGAGGTATAAGACCTCTGACAGTACTTTGCCTACAAGATGGAGGAGAATAGCTCAACCAGTGAGCATGTGCTCAGATTGTCTGGGTACTACAATTACTTTAATCAAGTGGGAGTTAATCTTCCAGATAAGATAGTAATTGACAAAGTTCTCTAGTCACTATCACCAAGTTAGTAGAACTTCGTGATGAACTATAATATGCAAGGGATGACGAAAGGAATTCCCAGCTCTTCGCGATACTGAAGTAGACGAAGGTAGAAATCATGAAAAAGCATCAAGTGTTGATGGTTAACAAGACCACTTGTTTCAAGTAAAGGGCAAAGGGATGGAAGGGGAACTTCAAGAAGAATGACAAGCAAGTTGTCACTCCCGTGAAGAAACCCAAAAACTCAAGCCTGAAACAAGTGCTTATACTGCAAAAGAAATGGTCACTAAAAGTGGAACTACCCTAGATACTTGGCGGATAAGGAGGATGGCAAAGTGAACAAAGGTATATTTGATATACAGATTATTGATGTGTATTTTACTAGTGTTCATAGCAACCCCTCAGTATTTGATATTAGTTCAGTTGCTAAAAAGTAGTAACTCGAAGTGGGAGTTGCATAATGAACATAAACTTGTTAAAAGATGAAGTGACGATGTGTATTGGAAGCAGTTCCAAGATTGATATGATCATCATCGCACACTCCCTATACTTTCGGGATTAGTGTTGAACCTAAATAACTGTTATTTGGTGTTTGTGTTGAGCATGAATGTGATTTGATCATGTTTATTGCAATACGGTTATTCATGTAAGTTAGAGAATAATTGTTGTTCTGTTTACATGAATAAAACCTTCTATGGTCATACACCCAATGAAAATAGTTTGTTGGATCTCGATCGTGTGATACACATATTCATAAAATTGAAGCCAAAAGATGCAAGGTTAATAATGATAGTGCAACTTATTTGTGGCACTGCCGTTTAAGTCATATTAGTGTAAAACGCATGAAGAAACTCCATAATGATGGACTTTTGGAATCGCTTGATTATGAATCACTTGGTGCTTGCGAACCATGCCTCATGGGCAAGATGACTAAAACTCCGTTCTCCGGAACTATGGAGCGAGCAACAGATTTGTTGGAAATCATACATACTGATGTATGTGGACCAATGAGTGTTGATGCTCGCGGTGGGTATCGTTATTTTCTGACCTTCACTGATGATTTGAGCAGATATGGGTATATCTACTTAATGAAACACAAAGTCTGAAACATTTGAAAAGTTCAAAGAAATTCAGAGTGAAGAATCATCATAACAAGAAAATAAAGTTCCTACGATCTGATCGTGGAGGAGAATATTTGAGTTACGAGTTTGGTCTTCATTTGAAACAATGTGGAATAGTTTCACATCTCACGCCACCCGGAACACCACAGCATAATGGTGTGTCCGAACGTCGTAACCGTACTTTATTGGATATGGTGCGATCTATGATGTCTCTTACCGATTTACCACTATCGTTTTGGGTCATGCATTAGAGACAGCTGCATTCACGTTAAATAAGGGCTTCATCTGAATCCGTTGAGACAACGCCTCAAGAACTGTGGTTTAGCAAGAAACCAAAGTTGTTGTTTCTTAAAATTTGGGACTGCGATGCTTATGTGAAAAGTTTCAACATGATAAGCTCGAACCCAAACCGGAGAAGTAAATCTTCATAGGATACCCAAAAGACTGTTGGGTACACCTTCTATCACAGATCCGAAGGCAAAATATTCGTTGCTAAAAACGGATCCTTTCTAGAAAAAGAGTTTCTCTCAAAAGAAGTGAGTGGGAGGAAAGTAGAACTTGATGAGGTAATTGTACCTTCTCCCGGATTGGAAAGTAGTACATCACAGGAAATTGTTCCAGTGATTCCTACACCAAGTAGTGAGGAAGTTAATGATAATGATCATGAAACTTCGGATCAAGTTTCTACTGAACGTCGTAGATCAACCAGAGTACGTTCCGCACCAGAGTGGTACGGCAACCCAGTTCTGGAAATCATGTTACTAGACCATGATGAACCTACAAACTATGAGGAAGCGATGATGAGCCCAGATTCCGAAAAATGGCTTGAAGCCATGAAATCTGAGATGGGATCCATGTATGAGAACAAAGTATGGACTTTGGTTGACTTGCCCGATGATCGGCAAGCCATCGAAAATAAATGGATCTTCAAGAGGAAGACCGACGCAGACGGTAATATTACTGTTTACAAAGCTCGACTTGTTGCAAAAAGGTTTTCAACAAGTTCAAGGAGTTGACTACGATGA
Organism: Secale cereale; assembly: GCA_902687465.1. Lineage (NCBI taxonomy): Eukaryota > Viridiplantae > Streptophyta > Magnoliopsida > Poales > Poaceae > Secale > Secale cereale. The sequence continues at coordinate 494,277,415 of LR738714.1, read as the reverse complement.
GACTTTCTCACCTGTAGCGATGCTTAAGTCTGTCCGAATCATGTTAGCAATTGCCGCATTTTATGAAATCTGGCAAATGGATGTCAAAACTACATTCCTGAATGGATATCTCAAAGAAGAGTTGTATATGATACAACCAGAAGGTTTTGTCAATCCAAAAGGTGCTAACAAATTATGCAAGCTCCAGCAATCCATCTATGGATTGGTGCAAGCATCTCGGAGTTGGAATATACGCTTTGATGAGGTGATCAAAGCATATGGTTTTATACAGACTTTTGGAGAAGCCTGTATTTACAAAAAGTGAGTGGGAGCACTACAACCTTTCTGATAAGTATATGTGAATGACATATTGTCGATCGGAAATGATGTAGAATTTTCTGGAAAGCATAAAGGAGTTTTTCAATGAAAGACCTCGGTAAAGCTGCTTACATATTGAGCATCAAGATCTATATAGATAGATCAAGACGCTTGATAAGACTTTCAATGAGTACATACCTTGATAAGATTTTGAAGTAGTTCAAAATGGATCAGTCAAAGAAAAGTTCTTGCCTGATTTGTAAGGTGTGAAGTTGAGTAAGACTCAAAGCCAGACCACGGCAGAAAAATATAGAGAGAATGAAATTCATTCCCTATGCCTCAGCCATAGGTTCTATAAAGTATGCCATGCTGTGTACAAAACACGTTGTGTACCTTGCCAAGAGTTTGACAGGGAGGTGCAATAGTGATCCAGGAGTAGATCACTGTACAGCGGTCAAAATTATCCTTAGTAATTGGATGACTAAGGAAATATTTCTCGATTATGGAGGTGATAAAGAGTTCGTCGTAAAGGGTTACGCCGATGCAAACTTTGACACTAAATCCAGATGACTCTAAGTATCAATCTGGATGCGTATTGAAAGTGGGAGCAATTAGCTAGAGTAGCTCCATGCAGAGCATTGTAGACATAGAAATTTGCGAAATACATAGGGATCTGTATATGACAGACCCATTGACTAAACTTCTCTCACAAGCAAAACATGATCACACCTCATTACTCTTGGGTATTAATCACATAGCGATGTGAACTAGATTATTGACTCTAGTAAACCCTTTGGGTGTTGGTCACATAACGATGTGAACTATCGGTATTAAATCACATGGCGATGTGAGCTAGATTATTGACTCTAGTGCAAGTGGGAGACTGAAGGAAATATGCCCTAGAGGCAATAATAAAGTTGTTATTTATATTTCCTTATATCATGATAAATGTCTTTTATTCATGCTAGAATTGTATTAACCGGAAACTTAGTACATGTGTGAATACATAGACAAAACAGTATGTCCCTAGTATGCCTCTACTAGACTAGCTCATTGATCAAAGATGGTTATGTTTCCTAGCCATAGACATGAGTTGTCATTTGATCAACGGGATCACATCATTAGGAGAATGATGTGATGGACAAGACCCATCTGTTAGCATAGCACTATGATCGTTTAGTTTAACTGCTATTGCTTTCTTCATGACTTATACATGTTCCTATGACTATGAGATTATGCAACTCCCGAATACCGTAGGAACACCTTGTGTGCTATCAAACGTCACAACGTAACTGGGTGATCATAAAGATGCTCTACAGGTGTCTCCGAAAGTATTCGTGGAGTTGGCATAGATCAAGATTAGGATTTGTCACTCCGACTGTCGGAGAGGTATCTCTGGGCCCTCTCGGTAACACACATCATAATAAGCCTTGCAAGCAAAAGACTAATGAGTTAGTCATGAGATGATGTGTTACGGAACGAGTAAAGAGACTTGCCGGTAACGAGATTGAACTAGGTATAAAGATACCGACGATCGAATCTCGGGCAAGTAACATACCGCTTGACAAAAGGAACAACGTATGTTGTTATGCGGTTCTGACCGATAAAAGATCTTCGTAGAATATGTAGGAGCCAATATGAACATCCAGGTTCCGCTATTGGTTATTGACCAGAGATGAGTCTCGGTCATGTCTACATAGTTCTCGAACCCGTAGGGTCCGCACGCATAACGTTTGATGACGATCGGTATTATGAGTTTTTGAGTATTGATGTACCGAAGGTAGTTCGGAGTCCCGGATGAGATCACGGACATGACGAGGAGTCTCGGAATGTCCGAGACATAAAGATTGATATATTGGACGGCTATATTCGGACACCGGAAGTATACCGGAAAAGTTTCGGATTTATCGGGAATGCCGGAGGGGGTTACCGGAACCCCCTACGAGAGGGGATGGTCCATAGTGGGCCTAAAAGGTGAGAGAGAGGCAGCCCATAGGGCTGGCCGGCGCCCCCACCTAGGAATCCTAGTTGGACTAGGATTGGGGGGGCGCCACCTCTCCTATTCCTTTCCCCCTTCTTCCTTTCGGTGAATCCTACTAGGAATAGGATTGCAATCCTATTCCTAGTAGGAATCCTTTCCCTAGCCGCACCAGGAGAGTTGGCCGGCCCCTCCTCCCTTGCTCCTTTATATACGGGGGCAGGGGGCACCCAAAGACACACAAGTTGAATTGTTTTAGCCGTGTGCGGTGCCCCCCTCCACAGAATCACACCTCGGTCGTACCGTCGCGAAGCTTAGGAGAAGCCATGCGCCGGTGAACACATCATATCCGTCACCACGCCGTCGTGCTGACGAAACTCTCCCGTGAAGCTCAACTGGATCAAGAGCTCGTGGGACGTCATCAAGCTGAACGTGTGCTGAACGCGGAGGTGCCGTACGTTCGGTGCTTGATCGGTTGGATCGCGAAGAAGTTCGACAACATCAACCGCGTCACTTGACGCTTCCGCTCCCGGTCTACGAGGGTACGTAGACACACTCTCCCCTCTCGTTGCTATGCATCTGGTAGATAGATCTTGCGTGATCATAGGAAAATTTAAAATACTACGTTCCCCAACAAGCCCTCCCCTTGCCTTTGGGCCCAGGCACCCGGGGTCCTTCCGTCCGGGCACCCGGGGTGTTCAGAGACTCATTTCCTTCCTTCGCCTTGGTTTCTTCTTCGTATTCTTGGTCCATGGATGCTCGAACCTCCGTCTTCTCCTTCCCACGATCATCTTCGATGTACCTAAGAATGCATAGCGTATCTCTTTGAGGTAGAATCCCGTTCTCATGTTTTTTTTAGAAAAGGAGGATGACCCCCGGCCTCTGCATCTGGGCGATGCATACGACCACTTTATTAATTATTCTCACAAGACCTTACAAAGTAATATCACAGTAAGACTAAAGCCGCCGTCTAAGCAACAAACTGTCGCTACACCTATCCAGTTGATGAAGGGGCACAGATAGCCTGGGCCTTAAACCAAACAGACATCGCAGCCAAACCTAACATCTAAGACTTGAGAACCCATCCAGGACGCCTGCCGGGCATGGGTCTCGCTGGTCCGGCGTGCTCTCAGAGGCCGCCGCCGCCAACTGCCACCGCTCCATCTTCAGAACTGTACTGATGCATCAACCTTGCTCGGTCTAGCTATCGTCGACGCCACCACGGCGCCCAATGGCACCTCCTCCCTGCGCGCAAACAGCTGAGCACGTCACGGTCGCCACTGATACACCTCAGCACCATGCTGCCAAGTACCACCAGCCGACACAGCTTGAAGTCTTAGGAGAATCTGTCGTGCGTAGCACCTGCCGACCAGGCATGGCAAAGCGTAGCACCTGTCAGTCAGGCATGACTTGACATCTCCACCGAAGCTCCGTGCAAGACGAAGCCGCTCCACCTCCTGCCTCTGACTTCCGGCGCTGCTCCACAAACGATGCTCCCAAGAGAGAAACGACACCGCAGTGCCGCCATCGTCCGATCTGGAACACGAGATCCTAGGGTTTCCCCCAGAGCAGCACAAGTGGGTCGACAGTAGTTACACGACGATGCCTCCATCAAGGTAACGGCGTAGAACGCTGCCATCGCCTGCCAACGGCTCGGTTTTCACCGGTAACCATGTTTCCCCAACTCGCAGCCGGGACTAGACGATGGATCTCGCGATCCGATCACCAAGCCTTTGGCCGACCATCTCTGACGAAGAAGATGACCACCACCATTGGCCAGCGAGACGACCCGGGATGAAGTAGGGCGCTGCCAGCGTGCGTCCTGGCCAGCACCACCGGTGCTCGGCCCGTCCCGGACCAAGCCTCAAGGCAACGGCAAGCGCTGCCACGACGAGGACGCAAATCGGAAGCCAAGATCCGGCCCACCCGCGCGCCGCCCCATGGCCACCACCAAACGCCGTTCAGGGGCAGCCCCACCGCCGTGAGGGACGCCGCCCCACGAGCAGCAGGCGCCAGCCACCGGCGGAGCTCCGCCGCGCGCCACCGGCCGCCGCCAGATCGCCATCGGCCGCCGTGAGATCTGCGCGAGAACGACGAGAACGCCCCGCCGCCACCTTCCCTGAGGACCACGCGGGCTTTGCGGGTGTCCCCTCCGGCGGTGGCGAAGCGGGGGAGGAGCAGGGAGGGCCGGCTGGCGGCGTGGTTAGGGTTTCCCCCGTGCGCCAGAGGCGACGCGCGGGGGACCACTGCTTCTTTCTGCTGCTCAAATCCCGTTCTCATGTGAAACCGAATGAAACTCGGAGAGGAAGGAAGTGACCTCGTTCTCGATGTTGCATGCACGTGCTCTTGTCATTGGCCCTCTCGGTGCTTGCGGTGGTGATGGAGTGTCGGTGCGGGTGGTCCAGGGATGCTCCGCATCACCGCTCCAACGGAGACGTACTTCCTCTCAAAGGGAAGGAACTTCGGTAACACATCCTCGTCTTCACCGGCTCCACTTGTGGTTATTTCTTACCTTTACTTGTGCAAGTTTTCTTTGTATACCTTAGCTTGCTTGCTTGCTTGTGTGGTTGTTATTGTTGCATCATATAGGTTGTCCATCTAGTTGCATATCTAGACAACTTACTTTGTTGCTAAGTTTCAATTTGGTTAAGAAAAGCTAAAAATTGTTAGTTGCCTATTCACCCCCCTCTAGTCAACCATATCGATCCTTTCATGCTCCTAGGGGTGAGGTTGGTAGAAGTTAACCATCGCGCGCTCCCGTCTTTCACGCAAAGATAGATAATCAAGAATAAACAATGCTCCAACTTTGTCACATAACTAGAAGAACATACGTTCATGTTATGGGAATCACAAACCTTAATACAATTATTTCTTTAACCAGACAACTTACTACTAGCATGACTCTAATATCACCATCTTAATATCTCAAAACAATTGCAAGGAATCAAACTTCTCGTAAATTCAATGCTCTTTATGGAAGTTTTTATTATACCCTCTTTGAATGCCTATCATATTAGGACTAAATTCATAACCCAAGCAAATTACCATGCTATTTGAAGACTCTCAAAGTAATATAAGTGAAGCATGAGAGTTAATCAATTTCTTCAAAATAAACATCACCGCCGTGCTAAAAAAAGATATAAGTCAAGCACTAGAGCAACTACCCTAGCTCAAAAAATATAAGTGAAACACATAGAGTATTCTAATAAATTCACGATTAATGCGTGTCCCTCTCAAAAGGTGTGTACAACAAGGATGATTGTGGCAATCTAAAAATCAAAGACTCAAATCATACAAGACGCTCCAAACAAAACACATATCATGTGGTGAATAAAAATATAGCCTCAAGTAAATTTACCGATGGATTGAAGACGAAAGAGGGGATGCCATCCATGGCATCCCCAAGCTTAGATGCTTGGTTATCCTTGAATATTAATCTGGGGTGCCTTGGGCATCCCCAAGTTTAGGCTCTTGCCAATCCTTATTCCATAGTCCATCAAATCTTTACCCAAAACTTGAAAACTTCACAACACAAAACTCAATAGGAAACTCGTGAGATCCGCTAGTAAAATAAATTCAATCCTTACTTGTAGGTACTGTTATGAACTCATTCTTATTTTATATTGATGTAATATCTACTGTATTCCAACTTTTCCATGGTTCATACCTCCCGAGACTAGCCATAGATGCATCAAAATAAGCAAACAACACGAAGAAAACATAATTTGTAAAAAACAGAACAGTCTGTAAAGATGCGAATTGATGTGAAACTTCTGCATCTCCAAAAATTCTGAAAAATTAGGACAACATGGAAAATTTGTAGATCAGAAACGTGTAAACAGTTCAGAGTTTCTCACGTCCAATAACCAGAAACAATTCTGACACTCGATGCAAAAGTTTCTATTTTCTAGAAAAAACTAATCCACTATCTTGCAAATCATCCCAAAGGTCTTACTTGGCACAAACACTAAATTAAAACATGAAAACATATCTAACCAGAGGCTAGATGATAGGTTTATTCAAGAACAACAAGAAAAAAAAGTAAAAACCAAAATAAAATTGGGTTGCCTCCTAGCCAACGCTATTGTCTAACGCTATCTAGGTATTGTCATCTTTGGTACTCAAACCATAAGTAGTCCTCATAATAGATTCATATGTCAACCTTATTTTCTTTCTAGAAAGTGTTCCATTCCCTTCCTTAATGGAAATTGAAATCTAATGTTTCCTTCTTTCATATCAATAATTGCACCAATTGTTCTAAGGAAAGGTCTACCGAGGGCATGTTGCATTGCAATCTATATCAAGAACAATAAAATCTATGGGCACATAATTCCTATTTGAAGCAATAAGAACATCATTAATCCATCCCATAGGTTTTTTAATAGTGGAATCCGCTAGATGCAAATTTGAAGAACAATCATCAAGTTTATGGAACCCTAGCACATCACATAGATTTTTCGGAATTGTGGAAACACTAGCACCCAAATCACACAAAGCATTGCACTCATAATTTTTAATCTTGATTTTAATAGTAGGTTCCCAATCGTCATAAAGTTTTCTAGGGATTGAAACTTCCAACTCAAGTTTTTCCTCAAAAGATTTCATCATAGCATCAACAATATGTTTCAAAGAAGCCTTATCTTGATTATAAGCATGAGGAGAATTTAACGTGGATTGCAACAAGGAAATACAATCTATCGAAGAGCAACTATCATAATTAAATTCCTTGAAATCCAAAATAGTGGGTTCATTGCCAGCTAAAGTTTTGACCTCTCTGATCCTACTTTTTCACTAAGATCATTATTCTCCAAATTATCAGGACGCCTTTTATCTAAAGTTAACGCATCTCCGGTCACTTCTTTTTCAAGATGTATATGAGCAAAAAAAGATTCAATAGGACTCAAACCAAGCATCTTAAGATCTTCATCATTATTATCGCATGAACTAGAAGAACACGTCTTTTCTAGTAATTCCCTCTTAGCATGCAACCTAGCCGTTCTTTCCTTGCACTCATTGATAGAAACTTGCATAACTTTTAGAGACTCATTAATATCATGCTTTGGTGGCATAGATCTAAGTTTCAAAGAATCAATTTCAAGAGAAATTCTATCAACGTTCTAAGCGAAATCATCAACCCTAAGCAATTTTTCTTCTACCATAGCATTAAAAACCTTTTGGGAATTTATAAATTCCTTAATTGTACTCTCAAGATCAGAAGGTATCTTATTATAATTTCCATAAGAATTATTGTAGGAATTACCATAATTATTAGAGGTATTACCAAGAAACAACCTAGGGTTGAAATTACCTCTATACGCGTTATTACCAAAATTGTTCCTACCAACAAAATTCACATCCATGGATTCATTATTATTCTCAAGAAAAGTATACAAAGGCAAATAATTAGGATCCATAGAATAACCCTTGCTAGCAATTAATTTCATATGATCATCCATCTTTTCACTCAAAGTATTAATCTCTTCTATTGCATGCACTTTTTTACTAGTAGATGATCTTTGAGTATGCAATTGAGAATAATTTACCATAATACTATCTAGGAGTTCAGTAGCTTCTCCTAATGTGATTTCCATAAAAGTACCCCCCCCCCCGTGGCCGAATCTAAAAGATTTCTAGATGCAAAATTCAATCCGACATAAAAAAATTGTATGATCATCCATAAACTTAAACCATGAGTAGGACAATTTCTTATAATTAATTTCATCCTTTCCCATGATTGTGCAACATGCTCATGATCAAGTTGTTTAAAATTCATTATATAATTCCTAAGAGAGATGATCTTAGCGGGTGGGAAATACTTGGAAATAAAGGCATCTTTACACTTATTTCATGAATCAATACTATTTTTAGGAAAATATGAAAACCAAGTTTTTGCACGATCACGTAGAGAGAACGGAAATAGCTTTAGTTTAATAATATCATTATACACATCTCTTTTCTTTTGCATATCACATAACTCAACGAAAGTATTTAGATGGGATGCAACATCTTCATTAGGACTACTTAATTTTTTTTCTTTCATAATAAGATTCAACAAAGCGGCATTGATTTCTTAAGATTTTGCACTAGTGGCGGGAGCAATCGAAGTACTAATAAAATCATTATTATTAGTATTGGAAAAGTCACACAACGTAGTATTCTCTGGGTTCATTGTGACAAAGCAAGCAATCTAGCACACAAATGAACAAAAAAATGAACGGAAAAGGGCGAATAAAAAGGAAAATATTTTTGTGTTTTTCTGAAAACGTTTTAGAAGTGGGGAGATGAAAACAGGAGGCAAATGGCGAATAATGTAAATATAAGATATGAGAGTTTATGACAAGTACTTGGTAGGCTTGATGTAAACCTCCCCGGCAATGACGCCACAAATTATTCCTGCTATTTCTTGAGCTTGCATTGATTTTTCCCTTGAAAACAAAAGGGTGATGCAACAAAGTAGAGATAAGTATTTCCGTCAATTGAGAACCAAGGTATCAATCCAGTAGGAGGTACAAGCAAGTCTCCAATATATGCAATTGCACAAACTAACAAACACTTGCACACAACGCGGAAAAAGGGTTGTGAATCCCTTCAACGTCACGAACATGAGTGATATCTGATAGAGATAGAATTAAAACTAAAGCAAAAAGTAAAATAAAGTAAACACAAAATAATTACAAGGTATTTTTGCATTTTTTGTTTTATAGATCTGAAAATAATAGATGTAAAATAGATCTCGGGCCATAGGTTTCACTAGAGGCTTCTCTCTTGAATAAAGCATGCGGTGGGTTAACAAATTACTGTTGAGCAATTGATAGAAAAGCGCAAAGTTATGACGATATCTATGGTAATGATCATGAATATAGCCATCACGTCTGTGAGAAGTAGACCGAAATAATTCTGCTAGACTACTATTTCTCCACACATCGACCGCTATCCAGCATGCATCTAGAGTTTTAAGTTCATAAGAACAGAGTAATGCCTTAAGCAAGATGACATGATGTAGAGGGATAAACTCAAGCAATATGATATAAACCCCATCTTTTTATCCTTGATGGAAACAATGCAATATGTGCCTCGCTACCCCTTCTATCACTGGGTGAGGACACCGCAAGGTTGAACCCAAAACTAAGGACCTCTCCCATTGCAAGAAATACCAATCTACTTGGCCAAACCAGACCAATAATTCAAAGAGAAATACAAAGATATCAAATCATGCATATAAGAATTCAGAGAAGATTCAAATAATATTCATAGATAATCTGATCATAAATCCACAATTCATTGGATCTCAACAAACACACCGCAAAAGAAGATTACATCGAATAGATCTCCAAGAACTTCGAGGAGAACATAGTATTGAATATCAAAGAGAGAAAACAAGCTATCTAGCTACTAGCTATGGACCCGTAGGTCTGTGGTAAACTACTCACACATCATCGGAAGGACAACAAGGTTGATTTATAAGCCCTCCGTGATAGAATCCCCCTCTGGTAGAGAACCGGAAAAATGCCTCTAGGTGGGATCTCACGAGTTCAGAAACCTGTGGCGGTAGAAAAGTATTTTCGTGGATGCCTCTAGGGTTTTTGGAATACTTCTGAATATATAGGCTAGGGAATGGGGTCAAGGGGTCTCCGAGGGGGCCACAAGCCCTAGGGGCGCCCCTAGGGCGCGCCCCTTGCTTGTCCTCGCCTCAAGGACACTCTGACGTGGACTCCAAGTCCTACGTGTGTCTTCTGGTCCAAGAAAATCATCGTGAACGTTTTATTCCGTTTGGACTCTATTTGATATTCGTTTTCTGCGAAACTCAAAAACAAGGGAAAACATAAACTGGCACCGGGCTCTAGGTTAATAAGTTAGTCCCCAAAATAATATAAAATAGCATATTAATGCTTATAAAACATCCAAAGTTGATAATATAATAGCATGAAACAATAAAAAATTATAGATACGTTAGAGACGTATCATACACGCGTGTGCTCTTTAGCAATCCATTCACTTCTGCGCTGTAAATATAGGGCAAACCTCATTGCCTTGAGCAACCTTGCTTTCTTAACAAAGAACCTGGCGAGCTTAATTTCTGGTGTGGTGCCTCGATACTCGCTAAAAGTAATTTCTGTGAGATGAAGATCAAGGCATTCAATGGGATTGTTATATTCCCCAACATTTTTTACTTTCGGGCATGCTAGTATCTACAAACGAAGACAACATATTAGTGCCTAGCTGCAGATTTGAACACTTCGGGCCTCTTTGATTTGCAGGATTTCTAAAATACATGAAAAGAGTGAAATGCCACCTTCAATTTTTCATGATCAACTTTTATCATGAAAGCATGTCGGGCGAAGGAATAAAACGCGTACAACACTAGCATCTCAAAAAATGTATGTATTGAAATCCTCAAAATTTCCTTTAGAAATCATTCTACATTTGTCATTATAGTCATGGGTAAATGTAACAAAAAATTGAGCTCCCTTGTGGTTAACAATTAACAGGAAAGGAACATAACCTCGATGTATAGCTTCTCTGTGCAAGGAAAGCATCTAAGGAATCTAACAACTTCAACTAGATCGGGGCCAACAGATTGTAGTGATAAGATCTTCACTGTGCGCAGAGGCCAGTCAAGCTTGTGGTCGACGATGAGGTCCAGGCGGTGGAGCGCCATAGGGGGCGCCACTGCTGCGATAGGACAATGGTGCACATGCCATATTTGCGGGGATGTGGGATATGATGGTTACCAACATCTCGTCGGGGAGGCTGCTGATGAAGTCCACGTTCGTCGGAGGCTCTTGCAGTTCTGGCTCGACCCGCCCCCGCTTGTTGTCTGACTCGTCCTCCATCTCCCAGCAGGCGGCGATCCTCGGCGGCGGTGCTTGTAGATGAGAATGGAGGACTATTCTACGTACCTTCCCGAGGCGACCGAAACAAAAGTCCAAAACCAGCAATAAATTGCAGCGCTCGCGGCTCGCTTCCCGGTATGGTGAGCGTGAGCGGCGGACTACTCACAGTCATCCCGTCTAATCAAACAGCTGCCCACGATAGTAAATGGTTAGTTGAACGCCCATGGTTGGACTAATACAACCATTTGTGATAATAACGTGGTGGCGATTTGTTAGAAATGCCTAGGAAAATCAATGTATAAAAATGTGAAATGAACCCTGAATAATTTCATATGTTTAGCACAGTTGCATGTTGCCTCTGTAAAATAAATCAAGGTGGGAAGATACAACATATGTCGTTTCGCACAGGGATCATGTGACCAAGTTCCCTGCCGGAACCATGAGGCTTCTTGATAGAAGCTCCGGTTTGTATGAAAGAAAATATGGGTCAACTCCGAGTTGAAAAGGGCAGCAATATCTAACCCCGGCTTACAGAAGGTACAAAAGCATGGGGTATGATTAATTGTTCATCAGATTTACAAAAAATCCAGATTGAATGGGACAATAACAACTAACTCAACCAAAGTTTTCGGCAGTCACAATCAAATGGATCGGTCTGATCCATAAAATCAAGATCCTGGGCCAGGAAATCTACTGGTACATGAAGACAAGTTGTAGTAAATAGAAGCCGGGCACTTTTGGAAGCCCTTTTGTTCACCCGAAGCTTCTTTTTATGTTGTTCAACGTGTCAATCAGTGAGAATTTTTTTATTAAAAACTTAATCCTCATGGACAATAGTACTCTCGCATTCAACAGGAAGAATGTGAAAAAGTTAGTGAGCCTGCGCAACAGACTGCTGGCATGTCTACTGTCATTTCACACAACTACTAGCACGCCCCATGGCGACTGCATAGCAAACACGCGCATGCCTCAGCCTCTCGGTCCGCATGCGCGGCGGACTGCTAGCATGCTTCTCGTCAACTCACGCATGCTCGTACGGCACACGGGACGAGTGCGCAACACATATTATATTGAGTTTTCCTTTTTGATGATTAATTATGCCGCTTTATTGCTTAATCGAAGCATGACATGTACATTATTGGTCGAATGCACACAGTTCAAGTATAGAGTTCGTTTGTGATATTGGTTGATAATTATTAATACTTTCCTGTCTGTAAGAAGATTATATCAAAACTTGTCTCAAATTTGAATAATAATAATATCACAGTATATTGGTGTCCATATGACACCACGATAAGTTTCATGAATTTGAACTTAGTTTTGGATTTACTGGATTTTAAAATCAAGATTCTCGATGTTAGAAATTTCTTGCATGTGGACTAAACATGCACCCACAGACACGTACACATATGATTTTGCAATCCATTTTCATGCACTATCACGGGTCTCATGTATATCAATTTCGATTTTTGCACATTAAATCCCTAGGAAATCAATCAATTATTAGAACAGACAAATGTTATCTATTTTTTCAATTTTTAACACTAAACTCTTTTGATCACATGTTCGCTACGAAAAAAGTTTGACATGCATCTTTGGTCCACATGCGCGCGTTGGTCCTATGACACTCACTCGCGTGCGACACTCTCTGTGGGCCCGCGAGGTCGCCGTCCAGCACTATGACATGCAGTCAGAAAGATTAATGTGACCAACAAGGATGGTCAATTTTTTGGTTTTTGTTACATACGGTAGGAGTATATATATAGTACACATTGAAGAGGGTGGCCGAGGGCAACATATACTACGCGTCATATAGGACAATTACTTGGTTGCGATACTTCCATCCGTGGGCCCGCGAGGTTGTCCTCCGTCACTTTAACCCAACAAGGAGGTTTCTTTTTGGGTTGTGTGGCGGTAGGAGTATATAGTACGCATCGAACAGGGGAGGAGGGGCCGGGGTAGCACATACTACACACACGTCATGAACGATCTCGCTCCATGTGGGGACTTTTTGGTTTCCAAGGTAGGTGCATGCCACAAATAAGTTGTGCATATTGGGTATTAAAAACATCACCAACACATTGGGCCACGTGCAGATGATGGTTGTCACTCATTCTCCTGGGACGCTTCCCTCCATGGGCGTGCGAGGTCGTCGTCCATCTAATATATGGCATAATGAGAAAGGTAATTTGATGAATAAGGAGGATTATTTTCGGTTTGTGTTAGAGTACGTAGGAGTATATGTTACGTGTCGAAGAAGGGAAGGGGGCAACATGTATATACTGGGTATCATGAAGCTTGGTTCGCATGGGGGACTTAATGGTTTCTGAGGAAGGTGCCACATCAATGTTCTGCATATATATTGGGTATTCAAACATCACAACCACGCGTCTCCATACATGTGTTTGTCCCACAAGCAAGAAATGGCGGTTGTCCTCTAGCACTCACTCACAGGGTTATCGACGAGATGCTTCGTCCATCTTTGTGTTCCCACTTGGTTAATTACTTTGATCGACAGGTAAAGAGGTTAATTTGAGTTATAATTAGGAGGGGATTAAATTTTGGTTCGTCTTATACGGTACGGTACATGCATGTCATGATGTGAGAGATAACATATTATACTTTGAGCGCATGTGTGCGCACGAATCCCTCCCACCGGGTTGAGGGTGGCAAGCACGCGATGCGTCATGAACCAGATCTGTGTGGGAACTGTGCGAGTTTCGACGCATGCATGCACCACATCAAAATGTCATTCTCTTGGTATTCAAACATACATGTATGCATCACGCATGTCCATAAATATGTTTGGGGCACATGCATGCATTGGTTGTCTTTGGACACTCTCCCTCGCTTGGTTATCATAGACGACCTATATATCTATGGGCTTGCGTGAACGTCCATCACTTCGTCCAACAACGCGAGAGTAGTTACCAGGGTCGATTCTTCTTCAATTGGTTCATGTTACCATATAGTCGTACATTGATCATGGTGAGATTTGAGACCTGAGTTCGAGGGCTTGCATACGCATGAATCCCTATATATATAGTATATGCATCGTGAACCCTCACTCCGTGTGGGGAATTTTCGGTTCCAAAAGCATGGTACCACATCACAGTTGTGCATCACGTATATTCAAACACCACATGACACTTCATACATATGTTTGTGTTGGGGAATGTTGCATGGGAAACAAAAAAATTCCTACTCCCACCAAGATCAATCTAGGAGATGCACATCTATGAGAGGAGAGTTGGATCCAAATACCCTTGTAGATCGCTAAGCGGAAGCGTTAAAGAACACGGTTGATGTAGTGGTACGTCTTCGTGATCCAATCACAATTCATCCCGCGAACTCCAATCTAGTGCCGAACGGACGCCACCTCCGTGTTCAACACACGTAAGGCTTGATGGCGCCTTCGCCTCCTCAATCCTGCGAGCGATGGTGAAGTAGTAGCTCGAGTCCTCTGGCAGCACGACGGCGTGGCGGCTGTGGTGGTGGAGAAATCTCAGCAGAGCTTCGCTAAGCACTACGGAGAAGAAGATGGCTATGAGGGAGAGGAGGAGCAGCGCCGTGGCACGTATAGATGCGTATGGGTGTGTCTGCCCTCTATCCATCTCTCTATATATTGGGGGAAGGGAGGAGGAGGGGGCGCCCCTAGATCCAATCTAGGAGTGGCGGCCAAGAAAGGGGAAACCCTAGATGGGTTTGGGCGCCTCCCCCTAGGTGCCTTGGCCCCCAAGGCAAGTGGAGGAAACCCTAGGGAGGCACCCCACCTCCTCAAGCAACGTGGGACGGGGTCTTGGGGGCGCACAATCCCTCAGTGGGATGGTGTGCTCCCTTTCCCTTGGCCCATGAGGCCCCCAACATTTGCCAGGGCCTCGTGAAACCCTTTTCGGTCATGCTGGTCATCACCCGGTACCCCCGGAACACTTCCGGACTCCAATACCCTTCGTCCAATATATCAATCTTCACCTCCAGACCATTCCGGAGTTCCTCATCACGTCCAGGACTCCGAACAACCTTCGGTGACCACCATAATGACTCAACTGTACTTATATCGTCACCAAACGTTAAGTGAGTAGACCCTGCGGGTTCGAGAACTATGCAGACATGACCGAGACACCTCTATGGTCAATAACCAATAGCGGGACCTGGATGCCCATATTGGTTCCCACATATTCTACGAAGATCTTATCGATCGAACCTCGATGTCAAGGATTCACCTAATCCCGTATGTAGTTCCCTTTGTCTATCGGTATGTTACCTGCCCAAGATTCGATCGTTGGTATCTCCGTACCTAGTTCAATCTCATTACCCGCAAGTCTATTTACTCATTCCGTAATACAAGATCCTGTGGCTAACTCATTAGTCACATTGCTTGCAAGCTTCTTGTGATGCTGTATTAACGAGTGGGCCCTAAGATACCTCTCCGTCACACGTAATGACAAATCCCAGTCTTGATCCATGCCAACTCAATAGACACCCTCGGAGATACCTGTAGAGCACCTTTATAGTCACCCAGTTACATTGCGACATTTGGTACACACAAGGTACTCCTCCGGTGTCAATGAGTTGCATGATCTCATTGTCATAGGAACATATACTTGACATGCAAAAAATGATAGCAATAAACTTGACACAATCATATGCTACGCTTATAGTTTGGGTCTTGTCCATCCCATCATTCTCCTAATGATGTGATCCCATTATCAAATGACAACTCATGTCCATGGCTAGGAAACCATAGCCATCTTTGATCAACGAGCTAGTCCTGTAGAGGCTGACTAGGGACATCTTGTTCTCTATGTATCCACACATGTATTTGAGTTTCCGATCAATACAATTCTAGCATGGATAATAAATGATTATCATGAACAGGGAAATATGATAATAACCAATTTATAGGGCATATTTCTAACAGTCTCCCACTCGCACTAGAGTCAATAATCTAGTTCACATCACCATGTGATTAACAGTCATAGTTCACGTCGCCATGTGACTAACACCCAAAGAGTTTACTAGAGTCAATAATCTAGTTCACATCATCATGTGATTAACACTCAATGAGTTCTGGGGTTTGATCATGTTATGCTTGTGAGAGAGGTTTTAGTCAACAGGTCTGCAACATTCAGGTCCGTATGTACTTCGCAAATATCTATGTCATATTGTAGATGCTGCTACCACGCTCCACTTGGAGCTATTCCAAATGGTTGCTCCACTATACGTATTCGGTTTGCTACTCAAAGTCATCCGGATAGGTGTTAAAGCTTGCATCGACATAACCCTTTACACCAAACTCTTTATCACCTCCATGACAGAGAAACATTTCCTTATTACTCAAAGGACAATTTTGACTGATGTCCAGTGATCCACTCCTGGGTCACTTTTGTACCCCCTTACCAGACACGTGGCAAGGCACACCATAGGTGTGGTACACAACATGGCATATCAATAGAGCCTATGGCTAAGGCATAGGGGACGACCTTCGTCATTTCTCTTCTTCTGCCGTGGTCGAGCTTTGAGTCTCACTCAACTTCACACCTTACCACTCAGGCAAGAACTCCTTCTTTGACCGATCCATTTTGAACTCCTTCAAAATCATGTCAAGGTATGTGCTCTGTGAAAGTCTTATCAACCATTTTGATCTATTTATATAGATCTTGATGCCCAATATGTAAGCAATTTTACCTAGGTCTTCCTTTAAAAAACTCCTTTCAAACAACCCTTTATGCTTTCTAGAAATTCTACATCATTTTCAATCAACAATATGTCATCCACATATACTTATTAGAAATGTTGTAGTGCCCCCACTCACTTTCTTGTAAATACAAGTTTCTTGCAAACTTTGTATAAACCCAAAGGCTTTGATCACGTCATCAAAGCATATATTCCAACTCCGAGATGCTTGCTCCAATCCATAGAAGGATCTCTGGAGCTTGCATACCTTCTTAGCATCCTTAGGATCGACAAAACCTTCCGGTTGTATCACATACAACCTTTCCTCATGAAAATCGTTAAGGAAACTCTGTTTTGACATCCTCTGCCAGATTTTGTAATCGAAAAATGGAGAAACTACTAACATAATTTTGATGGACTCAAGCATCGCTACGGGTCAGAAAGTCTCACTGTAGTCAACCCTTTGAACTTGTGAAAACCCCTTTGCCACAAGTCGAGCTTTATAGACGGTGACATTACCGTTCACATCTGTCTTCTTCTCGAACATCCATTTATTATGAATGGCCTTTCGCCCTTCAGGTAGTACTTCCAAAGTCCATACTTTGTTTTCATACATGGATCACATCTCAGATTTCATGGCCTCTAACCATCTATCGGAATCCGGGCCGACCATCGCTTCTTCATAGCTCGCAGGTTCATCGTTGTCCAACAACATGACCTCAAAGACAGGGTTGTTGTACCACTTAGGAGTAGTACATATCCTTGTCGACCTATGAGGCACGATAGTAACTTGATCCGAAACTTCATGATCACTATCATTAGTTTCTTCTTCAATTGTCGTAGCTTCCAAAGAAACATCTATCCGTGTTGTGCTACTCTCTGGTTGAAGTAAGGTTCAACAACCTCATCAAGTTCTATCTTCCTCCCGCTCAATTCTTTCGAGAGAAACTCTTTCTCAAGAAAGGACCCATTCTTAGCGACAAACACTTTGCCCTTGGATTTGAGATAGAAGGTATACCCAACCGTCTCCTTTGGCTATCTTATGAAGATGTAGTTGTCCGCTTTGGGTTTGAGCTTTTCTGGCTATATCCTTTAGACATAAGCATCACAGCCCCAAAATTTAAGAAACGACAACTTAGGTTTCTTGCCAAACCATAGTTCATACGGTGTCGTGTCTACGGACTTAGATGGTGCCCTATTTAAAGTGAATGTTGCTGTCTCTAACGCATAACCCCAAAATGATAGTGGCGGATAGGCAAGAGACATCATAGAACGCACCATATCCAATAAGGTACGATTACGACGTTTGGACACACCATTACACTGTGGTGTTCCAGGTGGCGTCAAATGTGAAAAAATTCCACGTTTTCTTAAGTGATTGCTAAACTCATAACTCAGATATTCCCCTCCTCGATCGGATCATAGGAATTTAATCTTCTTGTCACGATGATTCTCAACTTCACTCTGAAATTGCTTGAACTTTTCAAACATTTCATACTTATGCTTCATTAAGTAAATATACCAATATCTACACAAATCATTGATGAAGGTGAGGAAATAATGATATCCATCGCGCGCGTCAATAGTCATCGGACCGCACACATCAACATGTATGATTTCCAACAAGTCACTTGCCCATTCCATTGTTCCGGAAAACGGGGTTTAGTCATCTTGCCCATGAGCCATGGTTCGCATGTTTCAAGTGATTCAAAATCAAGTGACTCCAAAAGTCCATCAGCATGGAGTTTCTTCATGCGCTTTATGCCAACATGACCTAAGCGATAGTGTCACAAGAAAGTGGTACTATAATCATCAACTCTACATCTTTTGGCATAAATATTATGAACATGTGTATCACTACGATCGTGATTCAATAATCCATTCACATTGGGTGCATGACCATAGAAGGTATTATTCATGTAAACAGAATAACCATTATTCTCTAACTTAAATGAATAACCGTATTACAATAAACAACAATCTAATCATGTTCATGCCTCAGCGCAGACACCAGATAACATTTATCTAGGTTCAACACTAATCTCAAAGGTAGTGGGAGCGTGCGATGGTGATCACATCAACCTTCGAAACACTTCCAACACACATCGTCAGCTCACCCTTAGCTAGTCTCCGTTTATTCCACAACTTTTGTTTCGAGTTACCAATATTAGCAACTGAACCGGTATCTCATACCCAGGTGCTACTAGGAGTACAAGTAAGGTACACATCAATAACACGTATATCAAATCTACTTTTGTTGAAGTCGCCAGCCTTCTTATCTACCAAGTATTTGGGGGTGGTTCCGCTACTAGTGACCATTCCCCTTACAATAGAATCACTTAGTCTCGGGTTTGGGTTCAACCTTGGGTTTGTTCACTGGAGCAGCAACTGGCTTGCCATTCATGAAGTTTCCCTTCTTGCCCTTGCCCTTCTTGAAACTAGTGGTCTTGTTAACCATCAACACTTGATGTTCCTTATTGATTTCTACCTTCGCAGCCTACCACAAACAACTCTGGGATCATCTCCATCCCTTTCATGTTATAGTTCATCACGAAGTTCTAGCAGCTTGGTGATAGTGACCGGAGAACTCTGTCAATAACTATCTTATCTAGAAGATTAACTCCCACTTGATTCAAGTGATTCAAGCACTCGGACATTCTGAGTACTTGCTAACTGGCTGAGCTATTCTCCTCCCTCTTGTAGGCAAAGAACTTGTCAGAGGTCTCATACCTCTCAACATGGGCTTTTTCAAAAAAATAAACTTCAACTCCTAGAACATCTCATATGCTCCATGACGTTCAAAACGCCTCTGTAGCCCTGATTCTAAGCCGTAAAGCATGGCGCACTATACTATCGAGTAGTCATTAGAACGTGTCTGCCATTGATTCCCAACATCCACAGACGACACTAGAGGGGTTGGCACACCGAGCGGTGCATCATGGACATAAGCCTTCTGTGTAGCAGTGATGACATTCCTTAGACTACGACCCTACTCCACATAATTGCTCACAATATCTTTCAACTTAGTCTTTCTCTAGGAACATATTAAAATTCAGGGAACTACTCTGCGAGCCATTGATCTACAACATAATTTGCAAAGACAACTTAGACTATTGTTCATGACAATGAGTTCAATTAATCATATTACTTAAGAACTCCCACTCAAATCGACATCCCTCGGGTCGTTCAAGTGTAACATGATTAAAATTCACCAACCCAAGTCCAATCATCACGTGAGATGAGGTGGTTTCAATGGTGAACATCTCCATGTTGATCATATCTACTATATGACTCATGTTCGACTTTTTGGTCTCTTGTCTTCCGAGGCCATGTCTGTACATGCTAGGCTCGTCATGTTTATTTCCGCATGTGCAAAACTGGCTTGCACTCGTTGTATGCGAACGTAGAGTCTATCACACCCGATCATCACGTGGTGTCTCGAAATGATGAACTTTCGCAATGGTGCACACTTGGGGAGAACACAATTTTACCTTGAAATTTTAGTGAGGGATCACCTTATAATGCTACTGTCGTCCTAAGCAAAATAAGATGCATAAAAGGATTAACATCACATCCAAATCATAAGTGACATGGTATGTCCATCAACTTGTGCTTTTGATCTCCATCTCCAAAGCACCGACATGATCTCCACCGTCACTGGCATGACACCATGATCTCCATCATCATGATCTCCATCCTTGTGCTGCCATCGGGGTTGTCACGCCAACCATGCTTCTACTACTATTGCTACCGCGTAGTGATAATGTAAAGCATTACATAGCGCTTATGATTGACACACATGTCATACAATAATTTAAAGACAACCCTATGGCTCTCGCCGGTTGCCGTATGCATCGACATGCAAGTCGATATAAACTATTACAAAGATGATCATCTCATACATCAAATGTATCTCATCATGTCTTTGGCCATATCATATCACAACATACCCTACAAAAACAAGTTAGACGTCCTCTAATTGTTGTTGCATGTTTTACGTGGCTGCTATGGGTATCTAGCAAGAACGATTCTTACCTACGCAAAGCCGCAACAGTTATATGCAAATTGCAATTGAACCTTCTATAAGGACCGCCTTTGTCGAATCCGATTCAACTAAGGTGGGAGAGACAGACACCCGCCAGCCATCTTTATGCAACAAGTTGCATGTCTGTCGATGGAACCAGTCTCATGTAGGAGGGGACATGTAAAGTTGGTCCGAGCCGCTTCATCCCACAATACCGCTGAATCAAAATAAGACTAGGGAAGGAAGCAATCTGAATATCAATGCCCACAAACTACCTTGTATTCTACTCGTGATGTCATCTACGCATAGACCTATCTCATGATGCCACTATTGGGGAACGTTGCATGGGAAACAAAAAAATTCCTACGCTCACCAAGATCAATCTCGAAGATGCACATCAACGAGAGGAGAGTTGGATCCACATACCCTTGTAGATCGCTAAGCGGAAGCATTAAAGAACGCGGTTGATGTAGTGGTACGTCTTCGCGATCCAATCACGATCCGTCCCGCAAACTCTGATCTAGTGCCGAACGGACGACACCTCCGCGTTCAATACACGTATGTCTTGATGGCGCCTTCACCTCCTCGATCGAGCGAGCAATGGATAAGTAGTAGCTCGAGTCCTCCGGTAGCACGACGGCGTGGTGGTGGAGAAATCTCAACAGAGCTTTGCTAAGAACTACAGAGAAGAAGATGGCTATGATGGAGAAGAGGAGCAACGCCGTGGCACGTATAGGTGCATATGGATGCGGTTGCCCTCTCTCCATCTATATATATATGGGGAAGGGAGGAGGAGGGGGCACCCCTAGATCCAATCTAGGAGTGGTGGCCAAGAAAGGGGAAACCCTAGATGGGTTTGGGCTCCTCCCCCTAGGTGCCTTGGCCCCCAAGGCAAGTGGAGGAAACCCTAGGGAGGCACCCCACCTCCTCAAGTAACGTGGGAAGGGGTCTTAGGAGCGCACAACACCTTAGTGGGATGGTTTGCTCCCTTTCCCTTGGCCCATGAGGCCCCCAACACTTGCCGGGGCCTCCTAAAACCCTTTTCGGTCATGCTGGTCATCACCCGGTACCCCGGAACACTTCCGGACTCCAATACCCTCAGTCCAATATATCAATCTTCACCTCCGGACCATTCCAGAGTTCCTCGTCACGTCCGGGATCTCATCCAAGAGTCCGAACAACCATCGGTGACCACCATAATGACTCAACTATACTTATATCGTCACCAAACATTAAGTGTGTAGACCCTGCAGGTTCGAGAACTATGTAGACATGACCGAGACACCTCTACGTTCAATAAACAATAGTGGGACCTAGATGCCCATATTGGTTCCCACATATTCTACGAAGATCTATCAATCGAACCTCGATGTCAAGGATTCAACTAATGCCGTATGTAGTTCCCTTTGTCTATCGGTATGTTACTTGCCCGAGATTCGATCGTCGGTATCTCCATACCTAGTTCAATCTCGTTACCGTCAAGTCTCTTTACTCGTTCCGTAATACAAGATCCCGTGGCTAACTCATTATTCACATTGCGTGCAAGTTTCTTGTGATATTGTATTACCGAGTGGGCCATGAGATACCTCTCCGTCACACGGAGTGACAAATCCCAGTCTTGATCGATGCCAACTCAACAGACACCCTCGAATATACCTGTAGAGCACCTTTATAGTCACCCAGTTACGTTGCGACATTTGGTACACACAAGGTACTCCTCCGGTGTCAGTGAGTTGCATGATCTCATGGTCATAGGAACATATACTTGCACTACTAGGGAAAACCCTAGGAGTAGCGCGTGTTAAATGCTCATCAGTAGCGCGGGTGGCCGCGCTACTGATACGACACTACAGCTAACGCTTATCAGTAGCGCGGTCTGACCCGCGCTGCTGCCAGCTAGGCATAGCAGTAGCGTTTGTGGGAAGCGAGCGGTACTGATAATAGCTGCAGTGCCCTTTTACAAAGAGGGCTACTGCTAAGAACTCGCTGCTGCTAAACCCGTACCCCGCGCTACTGTTATCTTTTTTTCTGCTCCATATTTTGTGCAGCTGAATTTTGTTTAGGGCTTTATACAAAAAACTCTAGCATGTCATACACATTCAAATAGTCTCATCAAATCATGTCATCATCATAATTAATCATCATCCAACACAAAGTGGTCTCTCGTCATCATCTCAAAAATAGCAATACATGTCTCGAATACGTGCAACTTCATCGTCATCCATCTAAGCAATGATATACGCGAGAAGAGATATCACTATGAGTGAGAGCGGAACTATGCAATACATGAGGCGGCAGTTACGAGCCCTCTCTCGCGCTAGCGTGAACCTCAAATAACTAGCTCTGCTTCTTGTCTACTTTTGAAGCCTTTATGGCTGTTGCCCGAGACCCCATCCACTTGCGCCCAAAACTCATGCCACTCATCGTACACTCCCGAAACCTTCCCTTTGTACACGACATATCACTACTTCTTCGCCATCAAGAATGTAGGTACCTATTAGAGATGCATCTTCATCAATAGAATGTACTATCATATGCAACAAAATGTACTAGATCAACATGAAAAAGAAAGGGTTAGCAACTAGATGCATCATGTAGTATGCAAAGTAATTAACTAGAGGTAGGCAGGTCATCGTACCCAAACTAACAAAGTAGCGTTACGCAAGTTCAACCGAAAGTATACAAGTTCAACCGACACATATCATCATCATCGGCATCATAAATCACTAGAAGTTCCATCCTTCCATATCATCAAGGATGGACCCTAGCTTCTTGAACATTGTGAGGTCATTACGTTGCATGCCTATGCGAGTTTGGACGTCAGCTCGCGATATAGGGCCGTGGTGGAACATCCCCTTCTCATCGACGACTTCTTTCTTGATGATTATCGCAATGTCCCTCTGGATGCGAAAGAAGTCATCTCTAAGTTTATAATCCGCTTCTCCATGAGATTCTACTCACTTGCCGATATGATCACCGTTTCTAGTTGTCATACGAAAATTTTGGTGATCCGTGTTGAACTCAATCATGAGATGGAGGAGGTAGAATCCATCTTTCTTGCTTGGTTTTGGGACATGAATGCAGCAGAAGTTAGTTTTGTGCGAGAAACCCAACTTCTTGTTCCTTTGTTTCCTGATCTGCAGGTGGCCACCCCAAATGGTGAAGCCTTGGAGAGCATTATCTAGAATATTCATTATGTGGGTGTAGTCCTTCTTCTCGTAGTCTCTGGTAGGTCCAAATACACGACGTGGTAGACTCACGGGTAAAGAACGATAAGGACGGCGCGCCCATTGCTGCGGGAAAAGATACCTCAAATTATTCTTCATATGAGGGAGAAGTAATGATTGAAATGTACGAAAGGGTTGTCCAGAACTGACTTACTATGGATGATAAGGCAGGAGGACAATTTCTTGGTCCTTATTCTGTACCATGAAGTTTTGGAGGTACTCCATAGCAGTTTCATGCTCAAAGTCGCCGAGACTGAAGAAAGACTCGTGCATGTAGTACAGATCCACCACACAGATTTGCGAGACTTCTTCTCTCTTCATGACGGAGCTCATATGTAGCGCGAAAAGGCGGACGATTGTAAAATCGAGGCGCCTTGTCAGAAACATCTCAAAGATACGGTCAAACCGCAGGAAGAACACCTCCGCGGGCCGTGTGTCGACGTAGCACTTCCCCTCGGGCACACGAGCCACATATTTCGGATATCCTGGATCCTTCGAGGCTAGTAGGCTTTTCTCAGTCGACGGCACATGGTCGTGCAGTCTCCTGAGATCCCCTGATAGTGCCTCCAACGGTTTCGGCGGTAGCATTGGCTCGCCCGTGAGATGGAACATGGCCGCACCTTTCAGGGTACACGCTCTTCAGAATCCACCAGCTGGCTGCTATGTGCTCTGGCTTGTTTGGAGGTAGCTATCTTCCCCGGTCTCTTGCTCTTCTTTTTCTTGAGCACACCTTCCAGACCCTTCCTTAACCCCTGCCCCAGTGTTGCCGGGCTAAGCATTGTACGACCCCCGGCTAGTTGAGCCTGTGTTGAGGCGGCATCTTCAGGCGTGTCCTGTGAGGATTTCATGAAGGGAGACTTCTTGCAATCCCTGCAACGACGAACCTGCCCGAGCAGATCATCCATATCGTCATTAGCGTCTTGCAATCGTCATATGGTTGACTCATCATATCTAAGTCACCCTCATACGCATGTGTATTGAGGAAACCCATTGGGTCCTCCGTCTCCTCCATCTCATCATCCATTCTCTGTTCTACGGGACTGATTACATTAGCCAGTACTATTGCACCCCCTTCATCACGTCGTCCGCCACTCTCACTCGGCACGACATGAGCTGGTAACTACGTAGGCGGGGTGGTGGTCTACATACATGCTTGTTGATGTGTGGTTATTGGTGTGCTCTCGTCCGGCTCCAGACGAAGAAGATTCGGCCATAGCAGCACCCAACCCATGCAACTTCCAATACATGGTGGGGTCTCGTCGTCCTCTCTCCCTAGGCGTAATGGAGGAGGCAAATCCTCGTGCCCCGATGTCACACACTCGACAAGGTAACCCTGAAGTGCCCATCGGGCATCGGCTGGTTGTGGAACGTGAGATCCAAGAGAATCGTTATCACCCCCTTTCCGACGTCCACCTTATGGCCTTTGATCAAGTAGAGTACGCTGCACGGGGTTTCGTCGACCCGCAAACACACATGCCTGCGACGTAAAACATGAAAGGCAACGGAAATGGAATATTCTAGATATATATGTTCATGCGACATGTAATTACCGTGAGGGCATCGAGCCCAGCCAAAGACGAAGGCCCACCTAGCGCGCCAGAGACCGAGGATGGGCTGCTATGAGCGGGTGCGAGTGCGAGAGGAGGCCCGGTTGCGTGAGCAAGTGATGGTGCGGTGGTGTTGTTGTTCACGGAGTTTCTCACGATGATACTGGGCAACAGGAAATCATGTATCGTCTTGTCTGGATTTTCCTTCGTCCAGTTGATGATACCAGGACTAAGTTAGTAGCGAAATCATTTATGTAGGTAGTTGATACATCTCCAACGTATCTACTTTTCCAAACAGTTTTGCCCTTGTTTTGGACTCTAACTTGCATGATTTGAATGGAACTAACACGGATTGACACTGTTTTCAGCAGAAAAGCCATGGTGTTGTTTTTGTGCAGAAATAAAAAGTTCTCGGAATGACCTGAAAATCCACGGAGAATTATTTTGGAAAATATAAAAATACCTGCGGAAGGATCCACGTCAGGGGCTCACACCCTGTCCACGAGGGTGGGGGGCGCCCCCCCTCCCCTTGGGCGCGACCCCTGCCTCGTGGGCCCCCTGATGCTCCACTGACGTACCCCCGGACTCCATATATCCACTTTCAGAGGGGAAAAAATCAGAGAGGAAGAGTTATCGCGTTTTACGATATAGAGCCGCCGCCAAGCCCTAATCTCTCTCGGGATGGCTGATCTGGAGTCCGTTCGGGGCTCCAGAGAGTGGAGATCGTCGCCGTCATCATCATCAACCTTCCTCCATCACCAATTCCATGATGCTCACCGCCATGCGTGAGTAATCCCATCATAGGCTTGCTGGACGGTGATGGGTTGGATGAGATTTACCATGTAATCGAGTTAGGCTTGTTAGGGTTTGATCCCTAGTATCCACTATGTTCTAAGATTGATGTTGCTATGACTTTGCTATGCTTAATGCTTGTCACTAGGGCCCGAGTGCCATGATTTCAGATCTGAACCTATTATGTTTTCATGAATATATGTGTGTTCTTGATCCTATATTGCAAGTCAATAGTCACCTACTATGTGTTATGATCCGGCAACCCCGAAGTGACAACAATCGGGACCACTCCCGGTGATGACCGTACTTTGAGGAGTTCATGTATTCACTATGTGTTAATGCTTTGGTCCGGTACTCTATTGAAAGGAGGCCTTAATATCCCTTAGTTTCCACTAGGACCCCGCTGCCACGGGAGGGTAGGACAAAAGATGTCATGCAAGTTCTTTTCTATAAGCACGTATGACTATATTCGGAATACATGCCTACATTACATTGATGAGCTGGAGCTAGTTCTGTGTCACCCTAGGTTATAACTTCTACATGATGAATTGCATCCGACATAATTTCCCATCACCGATCCAATGCCTACGAGCTTTTCACATATTGCTTGTTACTTATTTACTTTTCCGCTGCTACTGTTACAAAAACTACAAAAACACTATCGTTACTTTTATTGCTGTTACCACTATTATCATACTACTTTGCTACTAAACTACCTTGCTGCAGATACTAAGTTTCCAGGTGTGGTTGAATTGAAAACTCAGCTGCTAATAGTTAAGAGTATTCTTTGGATCCCTTTGTGTCTAATCAATAAATTTGGGTTGAATACTTTACCCTCAAAAACTATTGCGATCCCCTACACTTGTGGGTTATCAAGACTATTTTCTGGTGCCGTTGCCGGGGAGCATAGCTCTATTCTGTAAGTCACTTGGAATTTATATCTGTTGATCACTATGAAGAACTTGAAGGACTCAAAAACCAAGATTTATCCCTCAACAACAAGGGGAGGTAAGGAACTGCCATCTAGCTTTGCAATTGATTCACTATCTATTATGAGTAAATTTGCGACACCTACTCCTGCTATTGGATCTGATATGTCGTATGTTCTTGATGATGCTACTTCTGCTATGTATGATGAAACTACTTCTATGCTTGATAATACTGTGCCACTAGGTTAATTTCTAGATGAACAAATTGCTAAGGTTAGGGATAATGCAAATATTGAAACTGATAATATTTATGAAAGTGTCGGTGTACTAAAGTAGGGGTACCTTAGTATCCCGAACTTGTGCACGGGCAGTTGCAGCGTCCCGCGGCAAGGCCTGCCCGGCGACCGCCAAGATCCTCTGTGGTTCCCTTGGAGCCATTCAAGAACAAAGTATTCAAGTCAAAGAGACAAGACCCCGGCAAGAGGAGCTTGCCGGGAAGGCCAACCAAGGCATTTCAAGAAAACTTGCCGCGACGCACCACACGTCCCGACAAGGCCTGGCGAGCGACAAGCTCCCGAAAACGACAAGATGGCGGCCGCGGCAAAGTGCTTGCCGCGGCAAACCTCCACTCAGTACCCGCGCTCCAGCGCATCCACCCACGTGTCGCCCCGGGACCATCCCAGGCACACGTGGCGGAAGGCTGTGCAGCTTGGGGTACACGGTGGCAAGCAGCGATGACGAGGCCACCGCCGTGGCGGATGATGGCGCCCCTGACGGCCACTTTTGCACTGTTTGGGCGACGGCGACGGGCATTTAATGCTTTTGTCCCCTGCCGTCAGGGTTAGGTATGGGACACTGTTCCAACTACCACCCTTTTTACTTTTTTACCCCCATCTGTGTTGCCACCTGTCGGTGACCCCTTTTGACCTATAAAAGGAGGACCATGCGCAACGTAGAAGGGGTTCCGAACATCGATCATTCCCACGCTCGGTCCTACTAGCGATTAGAGTGTATCGTAGCTCTCTTCGCTCCCGAGCAAGATTCAAAACAAACCAAAGCAGGAGTAGGGTTTTACGCATCCGTGCGGCCCGAACCTGGGTAAACTGCTCGTGTGCACGCCTCGATCTGCTCTTCGTGCATCCTCCGTCCCCTGCCGTACCGAAAAGGGGCTCCGGTCCCATAGGTGTTCGTGGGCGATCAGTTTCCCCGACATCTTTGGCGCGCCAGGTAGGGGGAACGTCGAGGTTGCGTGAACCTGATCCGGCGTCCACACGAGCTAGATCTTCACCAACTTCATCTACTTCATCGACTTCATCAGCATGCCGTCGAAGAAGAAGGCTTCGGAGGCAGCAGGTCCGTCCGCGTCGATCCCACCACCGCCGGAGCCAATGGCTGGTGGGGTAGACGCCGACGGAAGAGCGGACGCCGACAAGGGAACTCAAGGCGCCGCCAAGTCCAAGGACAAGGCGGACGACCACGCGCACTCCAAAGCCTCGGCATCCGTACATGCACCGCGCCCCTCTCAGGAGGCGCGGGAACGGCAGCGTCGTGGTACTCAAGGTACCATACGCTTGCTGGGCCAAGGTCAAGCTGGCGGATCTCGGGACGCTCAAGGCCAGCGTGTGCACCACCACGCTGGCACAAGCAAGGCACGGTCGCCGGGACGGGATGCTGCTCCTTCTAACGTAGATAGAAGTCCGAGCATATCCCGCTCCTCGCACCGCTCGCCAACGCTACCCGCCACTCCAGCAGAAGCTCTAGCACGAGCTCAACTGCTCCTCGACTTCCCTCCAGCGGCAGACAAGGCCGACGACTGGAGGGCCACCATCCAGAGTCTCATCGCCTTTGCCAACGGCGACACCCCGCAGCAGCCGAGCGCGTCACGGCCGCGACAAGTTAGCCAGGCGCGGGCCGATGGAGACAAGACCGGTGGGGGTGCAACTACCGTGCACTCTCTGCCCCGAAGGCCAAAATCGCCGACTCGCCGGATCAACATCGACGACGACTCCACTACGTCATCAGATCCGCGAGCTCGCCGCGATCAGCACCAAGTTCTCGACGATCGGCAACAAGGGGACGCTCGAACCCGCATCGAGCGCCGAAGAGAAGCGCGGCGTCAATCCGACCAGCGCGCTGGGCCCGCTGTTGACATGCACGCGCCAGGGGGACCAGGCGACTTGCCGTACGCGGTAGGTTGCCCCGCGTTCACTCGTGAGCTGCGGCAAGTCTAGTGGCCCAGCATGAAGAACTTCAAGCCCGACGTACCGGAGAAATACGACGGCAAGACACATCCGTCGGAGTTCCTCAGCATCTACACCATCGCGGTGCAGGCTGCTGGGGGACGAGACGAGAAGATACTCGCCAATTACTTCCCGCTGGTGCTCAAGCCAAACGTTAGATCCTGGCTCATGCACTTGCCGGACAACTCCACTTCTTCTTGGGCTGACCTGTGCCATCTGTTTGTCGGCGCCTTCACAGGCGGCCACAAACCCCATGGCCAGGAGAGCGACCTTCACCTGCGCGCCCAGAAGGAAGGAGAGCCCCTGCGCAAATACATCCAGAGGTTCAGCTGCGTGCAGCACAACATCCCAGACGTCCACCCTGCCGCGGTTATCAGCGCGTTCCATCAGAACGTGCGTAACCGCAGGATGAGGGAGGAGATGGCGATGTGCAAGATCCGAGACGTCAGTGAGCTTTATGCCTTGGCCGACAAGTGTGCACGCGCTGAAGATGGGAGGAAACTCCCCGGAGAGGATACAGGAGCAGGGGGATCAGACAGCGAGGATGCCGCCCCGACAAAGAAAAGCCATCGGCGGAACAACAGAAAGAAGAAGAACAAGGAAGTGCTAGTCGTTGAGCAGTCCGCCAAGGAGGCTGGCACTAAGTAAGCCCAAGTTGGTAGCCCCGGCAAGGAGACTGCCGCATGCACCAACTGCCAGGCTGTGGCGGCCGCCGACAAGCAGGACGGCACCGACAAGCAGTACTGCAAGATCCACCGCACCAAGGGCCATGATCTCCAGAACTGCAAGAGGGTCGAGCAGCTCGTCGAGCAGCAGAAGGCTGAGTACGAGCGGCGCGACAAGGAGAAGGCCCAAGTAGGCGGTGAGGGATCCAGCAAGAAGCGGCCATTCAATGGCCGGGGAGGACGCCGCGGCAAGGCCAAGCAGCGGCAAGGAGACAGACCTCCTCGCGGCCGCGACAAGGACGAAGATGACGACGACGACGAAGACATGGATGATGCTGAGAACAGTGAGCAGGAGTTTCAGAAAGCCACGGAGGTTCTGTGCGTTGACGGCGGTGCTTCTCTGCATACTTCACACCGCCAACTCAAACAATGGGTGCGGGAATACAATGCGGCGGAACCACCTGTCGAATCAGGCAAACTTCTGAAGTGGTCCAGCACGCCTATCGTCTTTGACATTGAGGACCACCCTGATCGCACAACTGCGGTCGGGTGCTTGCCGATGTTGGTTTCACCAACCATCCGCAATCTCAAGGTCACTAAGATGTTAGTGGACGGCGGGGCCAGCTTGAACCTAATCTCCTCCACTGTGCTTCACAAACTCCAAATCCCCG
This sequence comes from Secale cereale, assembly GCA_902687465.1. Classification (NCBI taxonomy): domain Eukaryota; kingdom Viridiplantae; phylum Streptophyta; class Magnoliopsida; order Poales; family Poaceae; genus Secale; species Secale cereale. The sequence goes on along the minus strand of LR738714.1, from coordinate 494,246,535 downwards.
ACAGCGAGCTCGAAGAAACCGGCACGTTCCAAGGAATCAACCCGAGAAGGAGCAAGCCGAAGGGGAAGATCACGCTGCCAGTGACGTTTGGCGGGGAGCTAAATTCAGGACTGAGAAAGTCACTTTTGACGTCGCCGATTTTCCATTTCCCTACAATGGAATACTTGGCCGTCCAGCGCTCGCCAAGTTCATGGCAGCCTTTCACTATACTTATAACATGTTGAAGATGCCCGGCCCGATAAGCGTCATCTATGTCCCTAGCAACAAGAAAGATGCCCTTATCTGCGCCGACAAGATTTATCGGGAAGCAGCGGCCGCAACAAATAGCAAGACACTTGCCGCTGAAGCTCCCGGGGAGAAGGAGGAGACCAAGTCCGGTAAGAGCTCTGGGGCCCACTCCGGCAAACGCACATCCTCAGAGTGCTGCGCTGCCGTTGAGGACGCACCATCGAGCTCCACCGGCAAATGTAAGAAGATGATGGCGGCTCCGCCAGAGACGAAAAAGGTGCCCGCCAAGGAGGACGGCACTGGTGGTACTTTCACCATCAGTGCCACGCTTGACCCTAAATAGGAAAGCGCGCTCGTTGCTTTCCTGCGGGCGAACGTCGACGTGTTTGCATGGCAGCCGTCCCACATCCCCGGTGTTCCCAGGAAAGTGATTGAGCACAAGCTTGCTGTCTGTCCTCACGCGCGGCCCGTCAAGCAAAAAGTTAGGAAACAAGCGGTGGAGCGTCAAGAGTTCATAGCAGAAGAGATCAAGAAGTTGGAAGCAGCAGGCCTTGTCAGAGGAGTGCTCCATCCAACGTGGTTGGCCAATCCAGTAGTCATGCGTAAGGCTAACGGGAAATGGAAGCTTTGTATTGAGTTCACCTATGTAAATAAAGCTTGTCCAAAAGACCCATTTCCCTTGCCACGCATTGACCAGATTGTTGACTCCACGGCCGGATGCGACCTGCTTTCATTTCTTGACGCATACTCAGGATATCATCAGATCTTCATGGCTGAAGAAGATGAAGAGAAGACCGCATTCATCACTCCATGTGGCACTTCCTGCTTCATAAGGATGCCTTTTGGTTTGAAGAATGCTGGTTCGACGTTTGCAAGGGTGGTCCATACAGCTTTTGAGCCACAGATTCACAGAAATGTAGAAGCATACATGGATGACATAGTGGTCAAGAGCAGAGATAGGGCGACCCTGGTTCAAGATCTAGAAGAGACCTTTGCAAATCTGCGTAAGATCCAGCTCAAGCTCAATCCCGAGAAGTGCGTGTTTGGAGTCCCCTCCGGCAAGCTTCTCGGATTCTTTGTGTCTCAGAGGGGAATTGAAGCCAATCCCGACAAGATCAAGGCCATTGAGCAGATAGAAGCACCGAAGCGCGTCAAGGATGTGCGAAGACTTGCCGGCTGCGTGGCTGCTCTCAGCAGGTTTATCTCTAAGTCAGCTGAGTGCGCCCTGCCCTTTTTCAAAATTTTGAAAAAGGCAGGTCCAATGAAATGGACTCCGGAAGCGGAGGCTACGCTGCAAGACTTGACGAGGTACCTGTCCTCCACTCCAATACTTGTCGCACCTAAACCACAAGAGAAGTTGCTGCTGTACCTAGCGGCAACAAACCAAGTGGTTAGTGTTGCGTTAGTAGCGGAGAGGGAGGCAGATGACGAGCCAGCAACCGCGGCGAATGCATCCAGCGACAAGCAAGGAACTTCCCCGACAAGCTCCGGTCCCGACAAGGACGGATCTGCGCAGATGCAAGAGGAGATACGGAAGAAGATGGTGCAGCGCCCAGTTTATTTTGTCAGCTCCCTTCTCCAGGGGGCTAGATCAAGGTACTCTGGTGTGCAGAAGCTGCTTTTCGGCCTTCTCATGGCCTCGAGAAAGCTGCGCCATTACTTCCAAGCACATGAGATAACAGTTGTCACTCGCTTTCCGTTGAAGAGGATATTGCAAAATCCAGAAGCAATGGGCAGGATTGTTGAGTGGGCACTAGAACTGTCAAGCTTTGGACTCAAGTTTGAAAGCACTTCAACTATCCAGAGCAGAGCATTGGCAGAGTTCATAGCAGAATGGACGCCAACACCGGATGAAGAGATAACAGAAATGAGCATCCCCGTCAAAGAAGCAAGCAAGGAGTGGTTGATGTGCTTTGATGGTGCCTTTTCGCTGCAAGGCGCCGGAGCTGGTGTGCTGCTTGTCGCACCCACCGGAGAGCACCTCAAGTACGTGGTCCAGATGCACTTTCCCAAGGAGCAAGCGACAAACAATACTGCAGAGTATGAAGGTTTGCTTGCCGGTCTCAGGATCGCGGCAGACCTTGGGATTAAAAAGCTGATTGTCAGGGGTGACTCGCAACTTGTCGTCCGCCAAGTGAACAAGAATTATCAGAGCCCTTTGATGGAAGCTTACGTTGATGAAGTGAGGAAGCTTGAAGAACACTTTGACGGCCTACAGATGGAGCATGTCCCAAGAGCTCAAAACGACATCGCCGACGGCCTGTCAAAGTGCGTCGCACTTAAGTTACCTGTGGAACCAGGGATCTTTGTGCTCAAGCTAACTCAACCATCCGTAACACCATCGACTGGGCGGAACAAGAAGAGGAAGTTGATCTCTGGCGACTATCTTCCGGCAGAGCTTCCCGAAGCCGCCGCCAACAAGGTCCCCAAGATCAACACTAAGAGTGCCGAGGAGCAGTCTGCTCCTGCAAGCCTAGGGTTTGTACAGTTGAAGCAGACGCTCCCGACAAGCTTTGCTCCGGCAAGCTTGCCCGGGAACATCAAGCTCCGACTGAGACACAAGTTCTCGCCGTAGAAGCGGATGTTCCCGCAGCAGCAGACGTGCCTTTAGTCCTCGTTGTCGAGCCACAAGCTCCAGCATGGGCACATCAGATTGTCCGTTTCCGTCAGACAGGAGAGCTTCTCGAAGAGCAAGAAGAAGCAGAAAGAGTAGCCCGGCAGTCGAGTATGTACAAGTTTGTCGACAACACATTGTACAGAGCAAGACTCAACGGTGTGAAATTAAAGTGTATTCCCCGGGAAGATGGACATAAGCTGTTGGCAAAAATACACGGAGGCATATGTGGTCACCACATTGGCACAAGAGCACTTGCCGGCAAAGCATTCCGGCAAGGTTTCTTTTGGCCAGAAGCCCTCCAGGATGCAACTGCACAAGTAACCAAGTGTGAAGCGTGCCAGTTCCATTCCAAGCAGATACACTAGCCAGCTCAAGCTCTCCAGACGATCCGTTTATCCTGGCCATTTTCGGTCTGGGGGCTCGACATCCTTGGCCCCTTTCCCCGCGCAGTCGGGGGCTTTGAGTACTTGTACGTTGCAATCGACAAGTTCACAAAGTGGCCAGAAGTGGTACCAGTGAGAAAGGTGACCACACAGTCAGCAGTCAAGTTCTTCAGGTCGATTGTTTGCCGTTTCGGGATCCCTAACAGGATCATCACCGACAACGGTACGCAATTCACGAGCCGCACCTTCATGCAGTACGTCCAAGATCTTGGCGCCAAGGTCTGCTTCGCTTCTGTTGCTCACCCAAGAAGCAACGGTCAAGCGGAGAGGGCAAATGCTGAAGTGCTGCGTGGCCTCAAGACCAGAACTTTCGACAGGCTGCACAAGTGCGGAAGGAACTGGATCGAGGAGCTGTCGGTGGTTCTTTGGTCGATCAGGACGACGCCAAATCGAGCCACTGGACAGACACCCTTCGCTCTAGTCTATGGAGCGGAGGCAGTTCTCCCCACGGAACTCGTATACGGGTCACCTCGAGTGGTCGCCTATGATGAGCTCAAGCAAGAGCAGCTGCGGCAAGACGATGCGCTGCTCCTTGAGGAGGACCGTCTTCAGGCTGCTGTGCGAGCTGCTCGCTACCAGCAGGCCTTGCACCGCTACCATAGCCGCAAGGTTAACGCCAGAAGTCTCGAGGAAGGCGACCTTGTCCTTCGGCGCGTTCAGTCCGCCAAGAATTCCAACAAGTTGACGCCGAAGTGGGAAGGCCCTTATCGGGTGAAACAAGTCACTAGGCCCGACACAGTCCGCCTTGAGACCGAAGATGGCTTACCGGTGAGCAACTCCTGGAACATAGAGCATCTTTGTAAGTTTTACCCATAAGGCGCGGTTGCCGTGACCCGCTCCGGCAACCACCTTTTGTACAAGTCTTGCCGCGGTTGCATGTAATCCTTTGTACAAAGCCGGGCGCAGACCCCGTGCATCAGTAAAGCTTATGTGCCCCGCACAACTTGTCATTCCATGCTTTCTATTTTTCTTGCATGTATTATCTGACACTTTGTGCAGCACCTACCCCCGGTAAGCAATAACGAGCCCAAGGGCTCCATATCTATGTTTTCTCTTCCTTCTTTTTTCTCAAGCAGAGAAAGGTTCCCTCGCGCACAAGTTTGCCGGGGGGGGGGGGAGGAGAAGATAGTGGTATGGACCAAGCGCCGTTCAATAAAGCTTTGCCTTGCCGGGAAGCGAACGACACAAAAGCTAAGTTGCCAAAGTTTGAGCGATCAAATTTTTAAATTTTTAAGTTATCTTCCTTGAACGACCGCACTTTGTATGGAAAACCTGTGCGCGGAGGAACCAACTCGTAGCTAGTTGCGCCCTTACTTTGTTTCGAGTTTGCTCAACAGCTTAAGTGTGCTGCGACTAGTGTCGCGCCCTTACTTTGTTTTCGAGCCCGCTCAACAACTTAAGTGCGCTGCAACTAGTTGCGACAAGGCTTCTTGTCGGTAGCAACACCGCCCGCAGGCTGCTGAAGTTCCGCACTCAGCCCTCGCGGCAAAGGTGCCTGCGCCGGCAAGTTCCCTAAAAGCGTAGGGTAAAGACATACAAAGCAGGGGAGTCAAGTAAAGGAAATAACGTTGCAAGTACTACCCAAAATAGAGTTATATTACAAAGTGACTTGTCGCAGTTCTAACAGACTATTGTTCATAACATGGTTGGCAGCGACAAGGAAAGAAGAAAATGGGCAAGCTTAATCCGCGCGGTCACCCTCGACCCTCTTGATGCCGCTAACCTTGTCCACAATAGGTGCGACAAGGGCCTTGAGTGCCTTCATGTCGACGTCCGACGGCAAGCTTCTGAGGACGTTGGTGAGGTTGAGGCCTGGATTGCGGAAAGCTACCTTCATCAGCACCTTTTGGAGAGCGCCCGCGCAGAGCTTGCGCGACTCGTCCGCCAGTTGCCTTGGGATCCTTTCCCGGAGCTGCTGGAGGGCCGTCGCCACGCCTCGGAAGAACAGAGTGAGCTTGGCGCTGGGGTGGAGGTTCTCGTCGGTGGAGTACCCGAGATACTCCGCCCCCAGCAGCGCCAGCTCCTTGTCGATGTCCGCGGCGGCGTTCACAAGACCTTCTGTCCAGTGCTCGACGTTCTCCCTAAAGATGTTTTGGGTGACGGCAGCGCTCACCAGCAACGCCTTCTCGGCCCTGACCTCCTCCTCCAGGGTCGCCTCCCGCTCCCTGGTGCCGTCCAGAGTTTGGGTCAAGGTCGCCAACTTCAGCTCGAGATCAGCGATGGAGTCCTTGGCGGCGGTGAGCTCCTTGCCCTTATCGGCGAGGCGGACTTGCAGCTTGGAGTGGCTGTGGGCGTCCTTCTCTCGCTCGAGCTTAAGTGCGGCAACCTCCTCGCCGCTCGTCCTGAGGTTGGCCTCCAGCTGCGCCACCCTCGTCTCCAACTCCCTTTTCGCGGTCTCAGCGGCCGCGGCAGCATCCTTCGCTTCTTGGAGAGCTCCGCCAAGCGACTGCTCGCGCGCGGCAAGTTCATCCTCGTGACCGTCGAGGTTGACCTTCCGTTGCGCCAGCTCACCCTCCAGCGTGGACAGCTTCTCGGCGGCAAGCCACTGCTGCTCCTCCATTCGGCCCTCTCGAGGATGAAGGCCTGCTGCGCCTCGGCAAACTGCTCCCGCTCCTCCGGCAAGGACCGGAGAGCTGCTTGGTTGATGGCCCGGAGCTCCTCCGCGCGCTTCTCGATATCAGCTCCCGCCTTGGCGGCCAGAGCCTCTCGGGACTCCAGCTTGGCTTGCCGGGCGCGGTAAAGCGATAGCAACTTGCGCAGCAGCCGCTCCTCCTCGGGCTCGCTGCTGCTGCTTGGCGCGTCGACAAGTTTCAGCCCGGCGGAAGCAAGCACCTCCCCATCGAAGACCTCTCCCTCGACTGGCGCCCTGGACATGGACGCCCAAGGGAGCTGGATGAAGACGTCGTCGCCGGCCTTTATGTAGGCGGCTGGCTCGGGCTCGTCGGAACTGGGGGCAGCGGCAGCGGCGGAAGGCTCGGTGGCCGGTGTAGTGCCTGGCGCTCCTGCGGCCTCAGGGCCGTCAGTACGACCACCAGCCCCTTCGCCAGCTGCCACGGCGGCAACCTCGGTGGCCTCTGCGCCAGCAGGATCGTCTGCGCCGACCGTTTCTTTGGCAACGGCGGCGTCGTCAGCAACGACCTCCGTCTCCATTGGCTCAGCTACGGACGGGTCTGACGGAAGAAAAGAAAAGACAAACAGTCAAGCAAATATCCAAAAAGAAGAATCCAAAGAAGAAAAGTCCAAGGGAAGAGTGAAGCAAAGGGGTTACCTGCGCGGGCCGGCTCCTCGGTAAGATTCCTTGCCGGGGAGCTCTCCCTCGGCGGCGTGGTCGTAGCTCCCGCCGGCGGAGGGTCGCTAGCGCCATCCCTCGCCGGAGAGCTCGCCCTTGGCGGAGTGTTCGCCCTTGGCGGGGAACTCGTCCTTGGCGGAGGGTCTTCCCTCGCCGGAGAGCTTCCCCTTGGCGGTGTGGTCGAGGCGTGCAGCACGTCAGGGGCGGTCTCCTGGCGCTCCTGGTGCTGCTGCTCTGCTCCTACACGCATAAACGACAAGACGTCAGTAAAGAAGAAGCACCCACACGCACCTAACAGCAGAAGACAAACCACACTTACGCTGGGGGCTGCGCTGGGGGCTGCTCTGAAGACCAGTTGCCGGGTCCGGCAAGCTTGTCTCGGGTGCACCCCCTGCTGTAGCAGCGGGCTCGTCCTCGATGACGATCACCTGGGCCTTGGCTCTCTTCGCCGCCCTCTGGGCCAGGGTTATGAAAAAAGAACAGTTTCAGAGTTAGGCAAAAGAGATACAGGACAAAACAACAAAAAATACAAGAACAGTGAAGACTTACTCTTCTTCCTCCTCGTCGGAGCTGAGCGTGGAGAAGTCAAAATCTGGCTCATGCGCCCCGGCACGAGGAGGCGGAGGAATGGGCTCCCTTGGCCGCTTGGCGGGAACAGGGACGGCGGTCTGAGAAGACCCCGCTCCGGTTGCCGCCGAAGCGCGAGGGGCGGCGGGAGCAGAGGCGCCAGTCCGGGAAGATCCCGCTCCAGTTGCCGCCGAAGCATGAGGTGCTCCCGTGGCAGCCCTGCTTGCCGCAGTGGCGCGTGCCGCGCGGCGCTGCGGCTGTTGGCCCGTCTGCCGCTCCGTCATGTCCCCGGCCTTGCGGAGGCGCCTTCGCGGAGCTGGAGGCTCTGCTGGTGGCGGCGAGCTGCCTGAGGACGAGGAAGAAGAGTCGCCGATCTCCAGTGAGCCGCTTGTGTCCCCAACGGGCCCGCTCGACTCGGTGCCCTTCTCAGCAGGCCCACTCGATTCGACGCCCTGCTCGGCGGGCTCACTTGTCTCGGCGACCTTCCCGGCAAGCTTCCCCGCTTTGAGAAACTCTTCCTGCTCGGCAAGGCTTGTCGCCTCCGCTGCCTCCGCCTCCTCCACTGTGTACCCGAACTCGCCCGCGGCCGCAGCTCCCGCCGCCTCTTCCAGCCTGGTGGCAATATATGCCATCTCCTGGTCAGTGGTGTCGCGGGTGAGGCCTTTCTTCTTGTCGGGGTTGACTGGCTGTTCCACCAAGTTGTCGAAGAACGCCTGCACAGCTTCGTCGGAAGGCTCTTGCCAAGTGGGATCGATCCCGTGGGAGTCGCACAGCGGCATCACTGCGCGGATGCCGCTGAGCGACGAGCTGTTGCACAGCAGAACTACGCCCCTCGGCAACGTGAACCATTCGGGGTGGTCGGAGTCGTACTTGAACAACGCCTGGAGCATTGCGTTGAGCTCCAAGACGGTGAAGTTATAATTAAGGGCCGGGCGCAGCCTCATGATATCTGCCGCGTTCTCGAACTCCCAGGCGGGCCTCTTCCTCTCCTGCAAGGGGCGATGTGGCGGCGGAGAAAGTCCGCTCCAACTGCGCCTACGGTCATCCCGGCAAGCCTGAGGCGAAGGATCCGGGTAGTGGCAATCTTCAATCTACTATCCTCCGGGGCCAAGTCGCTCCAGTCGTCGCCGCGTGCTACTGGGGCTTGGCGCCGGGCGGTAAAGTGCTGCGGGTTATCCTCTACAATCCAACACCAGTTGGCTCTCCACTCATCCCATTTGCCGCGAAGCTCTCCCTTCAGATACGCCTCCTTCTTGTGGGTCCTCGAGATCCAAGAGATTCCGCCAGACAGAGTCACTCCCCTCTCAACTCGAGGCGTGAAGTAGTGGCGGAAAAGAGCTACATTGGGGAAGACTCCGACAAAGTTTTCGCACAGATGTGCGAAAACGACCATGGTGAGAACGGCGTTGGGGGTGAAGTCAAGGAGGTGGAACCCGTAGGTGTTCATGATGTCACAGAAGAACTCAGAGTAGGGCGGGCAGAGCCCGCAGTAGAAGAACAGAGCGAAGAATGCGTAGCCATTCGGGAACATCTCGCAAGCTACGGCCGGGAGTACCTTGGTGCGCGGATGCGCCTTCGTCTCCCTTGACCAGAAAAGGTAGAAGGAATCCCTCAGCTCCTCCGCGTCAAGCTTGGGGGGGGGGGGGGAAGACCGCCTTCTTCTTCTGCATCGCCGCGAGCCGCAGCGCCTCGACCGACTTCTTAGCTTTCCCCTTCTCGCCTTTCGGAGCCATGGCGGAAGCGGTGAAGGAGGACGACGGTGCTGGTGGTGCTGGTGGTGACGAAGGGCGGAGCGCTGCTCTCTTTCGGCCTTCGGGAAGAAGGGGAGCGGCGGAGGTTTATGAGGATTGAAGAAGCAACGGGAAGATGGACGAACTGCCCCTGTTTCCCCTGCTTATAAGGGGGAAGGGGGCGAACGTTCCGCATTTCCAATTAAAGAAACAGGCCACGATCTCCCCCAGGACACCGCATTAAACGTGTGTCGTTAAGGGAGGGCACGGTGGATACGGAGTGGGATACGGCGTGCCGCAGGCCGCGCGTGCCCGTGCACTGTTTTGGGCCTGGCCCAACAGCGCTCGGCACCGTGTATGGCCCAGGCCCGGGGGCTCCTGTCGGTGTACTAAAGTAGGGGTACCTTAGTATCCCGAACTTGTGCACGGGCAGTTGCAGCGTCCCGCGGCAAGGCCTGCCCGGCGACCGCCAAGATCCTCTGTGGTTCCCTTGGAGCCATTCAAGAACAAAGTATTCAAGTCAAAGAGACAAGACCCCAGCAAGAGGAGCTTGCCGGGAAGGCCAACCAAGGCATTTCAAGAAAACTTGCCACGACGCACCACGCGTCCCGACAAGACCTGGCGAGCGACAAGCTCCAGGAAACGACAAGATGGCGGCCGCGGCAAAGTGCTTGCCGCGGCAAACCTCCACTCAGTACCCGCGCTGCAGCGCATCCACCCACGTGTCGCCCCGGGACCATCCCAGGCGCACGTGGCGGAAGGCTGTGCAGCCTGGGGTACACGGTGGCAAGCAGCGATGACAAGGCCACCGCCGTGGCGGACAATGGCGCCCCTGACGGCCACTTTTTGCACTGTTTGGGCGACGACGACGGGCATTTAATGCTCTTGTCCCCTGCCGTCAGGGTTAGGTATGGGACACTGTTCCAACTACCACCCTTTTTACTTTTTTACCCCCATCTGTGTTGCCACCTGTCGGTGACCCCTTTTGACCTATAAAAGGAGGCCCATGCGTAACATAGAAGGGGTTCCGAACATCGATCATTCCCACACTCGGTCCTACTAGCGATTAGAGTGTATCGTAGCTCTCTTCGCTCCCGAGCAAGAACTCAATACAAACCAAAGCAGGAGTAGGGTTTTACGCATCCGTGCGGCCCGAACCTGGGTAAACTGCTCGTGTGCACGCCTCGATCTGCTCTTCATGCATCCTCCGCCCCCTGCCGTACCCAAAAGGGGCTCCGGTCTCATAGGTGTTCGTGGGCGATCAGTTTCCCCGACAGAAAGTGATGATGAAGCTTCTCCCCCTAGATATGAATTTCCTGTTGTTCCCGAGGGTTATGTTATGGATGAAGAAACTGCTAGAGACTTTCTTGCTTGCAATGATAGATATGATATTAAGAAATTATTAGCTAAGTTGAAAGAAAAGTCTTTGAATGCTAGAATGAAATATGAACCTGATTTTGCTACTTCACCTATCTTTGTTACTGATAAGGATTATGATTTCTCTGTTCATCCTGAGTTAACTACTTTGGTTGAATCTGATCCTTTCCATGGCTATGAGTCTGAAACTGTTGTGGCACATCTTACTAAGTTGAATGATATAGGCACCCTGTTTACCAATGATGAAAAGATTTGTTACTACTATATCCTTAAGTTGTTTCCGTTCTCATTAAAGGGTGATGCTAAGACTTGGTTTAATTCTCTTGATCCTGGTTGTGTGCGTAGTCCCCAGGATATGATGCATTACTTTTCTGCTAAATATTTTCCCGCTCATAAGAAACAAACTGCCTTACAGGAAATATATAAGTTTGTGCAAATTGAAGAAGAGAGTCTCCCACAAGCTTGGGGGAGGCTTCTCCAATTATTTAATGCTTTGCCTGATCATCCTCTTCAGAGGAATGATATACTTGATGTCTTTTATAATGGACTAACCGATGCTTGCAGAGACCACCTAGATAGTTGTGCTGGTTGTGTTTTCAGGGAAAGAACAGTTGATCAAGCTGAATTACTATTGAATAATATGCTAGCCAATGAAAATAATTGGACACTTCCTGAACCAGCCCCTAAGCCAACTCCGAAGAAAAGAGGTGTTCTATTTCTCAGTCCTGAAGATATGCAAGAGGCAAAGAAATCTATGAAATAAAAAGGTATTAAAGCTGAAGATGTTAAGAATTTACCGCCTATTGAAGAAATACATGGTCTTGATAACCCGACACAGGTAGTAAAGGTAAATTCTCTTTATAGATTTGATGAAGGTGATATTCCGCGTTATAAGTCTGCTAACCAATGCATAGATGAGTTTGAAAAATTCATTGTGAAACAAGAAATCTTCAATGCATATGTTGGTAGGCAATTGCAACGCAATGCTTATATGATTGAACGCTTGAGTGATTATATGTCTAGAGTTAAAGGTGAATTGAAACTCATTAGTAAACATGCTTCTATGGTTACCACTCAAGTAGAATGAGTACTTAAGGCTTAGAATGATTTGCTCAATGAATTAAATAGTAGGAATAATGATTATGTCGTTCGAGTTGCAACTAGAGGTGGTAAAATGACTCAGGAACCTCTGTATTCTGAAGGCCACCCTAAGAGAATTGAGCAAGATTCTTAGAGAGCTAATTTAGATGCACCTAGTTCTTCTAAGAAGAAGAAAAAGAAAAATGATAGGAATTTGCATGCTTTTAGTGAATCTGCAGCTGACACACCTGAAAATCCCAATGATATATCTGTTTATGATGCTGAGACACAATCTGGTAATGAACATGAACCAAGTGATAATATTAATGATGATGCTCAACCTAGCAATGATAATGATGTAGAGATTGAACCTGCTGCTGATCTTGATAACCCACAATCAAAGAATCAATGTTATGATAAGAGGGACTTTGTTGCTAGGAGACACGGTAGGGAAAGAGAACCATGGGTTCAGAAACCCATGCCTTTTCCTCCTAAACCATCCAACAAAAAGGATGATTAGGATTTTGAGCGCTTTGTTGAAATGATTAGACCTATCTTTTTGGGTATGCGTTTGACTGATATGCTTAAAACAAATCCTTATGCTAAGTACATGAAAGATATTATTACCAATAAAAGAAAGATACCTGAAGTAGAAATTTCCACCATGCTTGCCAATTACAGTTTTAAGGGTGGAATACCTAAGAAATTAGGAGATCCAGGAGGACCTACTATACCTTGCTCCATTAAAGGAAACTATGTTAAAACTGCTTTATGCGATCTTGGAGCCGGTGTTAGTGTTATGCCCCTCTCATTATATCGTAGACTTTACTCGAGTAAGTTGACACCTACTGAAATATATTTGCAAATGGCAGATAAATCAACTGCTATACCTGTTGGTATTTGTGAGGATGTGCCTGTTGTGGTTGCAAATGTTACTATTCTAACGGACTTTGTTATACTTGATATTCCTGAGGACGATAGTATGTCTATTATCCTTGGTAGACCCTTTCAGAATACTGTAGGGGCTGTTATTGATTGCAACAAAGGCAATGTCACTTTTCATGTCAATGGTAATGAGCATATGGTACACTTTCCGAGGAAAGAACCTCAGGTCCACAGTATCAATTATATTGGAAAAATTTCAACTATTACTATTGGAGGTTTTGAATTTCCTCTTCATACTGCCAAGAAGATATATGATATTCTTATTGTTGGGGACATACATATCCCCATTGAGGTAACCTAGTGTTATTCGAAAATTCTCCGGTTTCATGTTATTCAGAAAGAGTTTATTAACAAGACTTGATCAACCTTGTTAATGGATTCCTTTTGACGAGCATGAGATGGGTGAATCTAGATAGCACAACTTTTTGTACCCTCCTTTTACTTTCTGTTAATTAGATTAATAAAGCAAAATAGTATTTTCTATCTGGTTCCATACTTATCCATGCAATAAAAAATACCCCGAAAATAAAAGTTCTCCAAATGCCTTGAAAATGAAATATGATTTTTTTTCTAGAATATTTGAGAATATATGGCACAGAAAACACCACGAGGGGAGCCAGCACCTGGCCATGAGGGTCCAGGGCGCGCCCACCCTCACAGGGCGCGCCCCTACCTTGTGGGCCCCACGTGCCCCCTCCACTTATTCCTGCGCCCACACACTTCTTCTTCCTCCCAAAAAATCACTATCCAGCTCAAGCACGAGTTCTAGCTCATCTTGCTGCCATTTTCGATCTCCTTGCTCAAAGCTCCATTCACAAAACTGTTTGGGGAGATTGTTCCTTGGTATGTGACTCCTCCATTGGTCCAATTAGTTTTTGTTGTAGTGCTTTATTTATTGCAAAAAAATTCTGCTGTGGTGACCTTGTTCTTGAGCTTGCATGTCAATTTTCCTTGGTCCCAAGTAGTTCTAATGCATGATATAGTCTCTAGGCACTTGTAGGAGTTGTTGCTATCAATCTTGTTGAATTTGGTTAACTTTTATTTTGAGCTACTAAAAATTTCAGAAAATTTCAGAAAAATGCTTAGGAAAATCTTCCAAGGTGGTTCCTCAAGGAAGCAAGAACCAAGGCTCGCGATGCGTGAGCCGGATGATGAACTACCGAGGGAAGCTGAAGTGCGGCCTTGTGAATGGCCGTCGGAGGAATTTATGGTTCGGGTAGGCATTAAGGAGAATTTGACGCATATGTGCGTAATGCTGACCTCGAGGGCTTCATGCAAGATAAGTGCCCTCAATACCGTTACTTAACTGATACCTTTGTGAGAAGGTTCAAATTTTCATGTTCACGCAACTCTCACACTGTCTTGTTTGATCTATATGATAAATCTTATACCATGGATTTAGAGGATTTTAATGATGCTTGCAAGCTCCCGCAGTGGGGCAGTATGGGTGATCCTCGCAAATCTGAATATAGAGACTTCCTTGCTAGTATCACTGTGGGGGAATATAGAGAAATCACACAAGCTACCATAGGGGAGCATTCATTTTCCTGCTATTCATTACTTTGCTCCCTTTACTGGTAGATGCATAAACGGTAAAGATGAGGCTTGCCACATGTGTGTCCCTGATCTTAGTGTTCTCAAGAGTGCTATATTAGGTAATAGACAATACAAGTTGGGAGCCATTGTTGCACGTAGGCTACATCATAATGGTTTGTATGGAGATTTATTTGGTGGGATTTATGCCACTCGCATAGCCCGCCGTCTTGGTGTGCCTGTACATGAAAACGATGAACCCTTGCCGCCTGCTTATTTGGATTACAATGCTATGGTTAGTCACCGGTTTATAGAGAGGGATGAACAATCCCTCAAATATCGACTAATCTTTAACATGCGTCACGCCGTCCATATTGCTCTTCCTGCCCCTACCTTGTTTGACTTTCAGGCAAAAGGGAGATATACTATAACCAGGGAGGAGGCAAATGAGTATCATGATATGATGGAAGCAACTCGTCTCCAAGCTGCAGCTCAGCAGGCAGTAGCTGTTGCATCTTAGTACAACCCCAACTACAACTTTGGATATCCGTCAGGCCAATACTGGCCATAGACCAACTTAGGCCAAAAGCCTAAGCTTGGGGGAGTATGTGTTTCTCACCGACTTTACATTCATGCTCACACACCTATTCTAGTTGTCGGTGTTCACACTCTTTCATTGTACCATCCATGCTTAGTTTCAATTCTTTTTCTTAGTATTTTTTTCGTGTGGTAGAAAAACCTTAAGAAAAACAACAAAAATATATTAGTTGTAGCTTTTAGCTAGTTTACTTTCCTTGCCTGTAGTAGTAATTAAAAGAAAACCCAAAAATATTTCCCGTTCTTATTTTTGTTGTTGGGAGCTTTCCCATGTAAATAGTTTCTTTTATTTTCTTTGGGGGTTAAGAGTAGAAGACCATGATTGAAAATACTTAGTGGCTCTCATATGCTTTATTGTTAATTTAACCTTGAGCCATATTACCTTGTCTTCTCTCTTGTATCAAAATGCTCGTAGATTCTAGCTTAGTCCAATGCATGTGCACTATTATTATTATCCACATCGTTCGGTCGTGCGAGTGAAATGCAATAAGGATGATATATGATGAACTAATTGAGATAAGAAAAGCTGGTATGAACTCGACCTCTCTTGTTTTTGTAAATATGATAGTTCATTGTTCCTGATTCAGCTTGTGATGAATGAAACATGCTTGCAATGACAATTAGAGATCATAGCTGCTTATGCCATGCTTAATTATCTAGGAGTTTATAATGGACTATCTTGCGTGCAAACATGATATCAAAATGGTTGTGATGTGGTATGATAGGCTGGTATCCTCCTTTGAATGATTCAAGTGGTCTGACCTGGCACATGTTCATGCATGTAGTTGAAACAAATCAACATAGCCTCCTCAATATTTATGTTCATGGTGATTTATATCCTACTCATGCTCGCATTCATTGTTGATTAATTTTAATGCATGTTCATGATTGTTGTCGCTCTCTAGCTGGTCGCTTCCCAGTCTCTTTCTAGCCTTCACCTGTACTAAGCGGGAATACTGCTTGTGCATCCACTTCCATAAACCCCAAAGTTATTCCACATGAGTCCACCATATCTTCATATATGCAGTATTTACCTGCCGTTCCAAGTAAATTTGTATGTGCCAAACTCTAAACCTTCAAATTAAATTCTGTTTTGTATGCTCGAACAACTCATGTATCAACTAGGGCTGTCTATATCTTCCATGCTAGGTGGGTTATTCTCACGATGAGTGGACTCCGCTCATCATTCATGAGAAAATGGCTGGTAACCGAGATGCCTAGTCCCATGCTCAAAATCACAATAATTAAACAAAACTCCCCCAGGGCTGTTGTTGGTTTGGACGGTACCCGTTGTTTCGGGCTAGCCGTGGAGTGTGCTTGTTGGTGGTTGGGGGAGTAAAAACTTTACCATTCTGTTTGGCAACCGCCTATAATGTGCGTAGCATGGAAGATATCGATATTCTTGGTTGCTATGTTGACAATGAGAGTATACCGCTCAAAATGTTATTCATCTCTATTTAAAAATCGAGCTCTGGCACCTCTACAAATCCATGCTTCCCTCTGCGAAGGGCGTATCTATTTACTTTTATGCCGAGTCATCACCCTCTTATTAAAAAGCACCAGTTGGAGATCACCTATGTCATTTGCATGTAGTACTATTAATTTGCATTGAGTATGATCATGACTGGATCTCTTTTACCATGAATTACAATGTCTAGTCAGCCCTTGATCTTTAAAGGTGCTCTGCATTTATGTTTTGCGGTCTCAGAAAGGGATAGCGAGATACCATCTTTTTATATCATATTATGATTGTTTTGAGAAAGTGTTGTCATCCAAGGTTTATTATTATTGCTCGCTAGTTGATTATGCCATTGATATGAGTAGACATGAGACCTGAAAGTTATTGTGAAAGTGATTAGTTCATGATCATTGCTGAAAACTTGAATGCTGGCCTTACATATTTGCAATAACAAGAGCAAACAGAGTTTGTCAAAGTTTTTCTTTATCACTTTCAGTTTATGAACTGAATTGCTTGAGGACAAGCAAAGGTTTAAGCTTGGGGGAGTTGATACGTCTCCAATGTATCTACTTTTGCAAACACTTTTGCCCTTGTTTTGGACTCTAACTTGCATGATTTGAATGGAACTAACCCGGACTGACGCTGTTTTCAGCAGAATTGCCATGGTGTTGTTTTTGGGCAGAAATAAAAAGTTCTCGGAATGACCTGAAAATCCACGGAGAATTATTTTGGAAAATATAAAAAATCACGAGGGTGGGGGCGCGCCCCCCTGCCTCGTGGGCCCCCTGATGCTCCACCGACGTACCCCCGGACTCCATATATTCACTTTCGGGGAGAAAAAAATCAGAGAGGAAGAATTATCGCGTTTTACGATACGGAGCCACCGCCAAGCCCTAATCTCTCTCCGGAGGGCTGATCTGGAGTCCGTTCGGGGCTCCGGAGAGTGGAGATCGTCGGCATCGTCATCATCAACCCTCCTCCATCACCAATTCCATGATGCTCACCGCCGTGCATGAGTAATTCCATCGTAGGCTTGCTGGACGGTGATGGGTTGGATGGGATCTATCATGTAATCGAATTAGTTTTGTTAGGGTTTGATCCCTAGTATCCACTATGTTCTGAGATTGATGTTGCTATGACTTTGCTACGCTTAATTCTTGTCACTAGGGCCCGAGTGCCATGATTTCAGATCTGAAACTATTATGTTTTCATGAATATATGTGTGTTTTTGATCCTATCTTGCAAGTCAATAGTCACCTACTATGTGTTATGATCCGGCAACCCCGAAGTGACAACAATCGGGACCACTCCCGGTGATGACCGTACTTTGAGGAGTTCATGTATTCACTATGTGTTAATGCTTTGGTCCGGTACTCTATTAAAAGGAGGCCTTAATATCCCTTAGTTTCCACTAGGACCACGCTGCCACGGGAGGGTAGGACAAAAGATGTCATGCAAGTTCTTTTCCATAAGCACGTATGACTATATTCGGAATACATGCCTACATTACATTGATGAGCTGGAGCTAGTTCTGTGTCACCCTGGGTTATAACTTTTACATGATGAATTGCATTCGACATAATTTCCCATCACCGATCCAATGCCTACGAGCTTTTCACATATTGCTTGTTGCTTATTTACTTTTCCGCTACTACTGTTACAAAAACTACAAAAACACTATCGTTACTTTTATTGCTGTTACCACTATTATCATACTACTTTGCTACTATACTAGCTTGTTGCAGATACTAAGTTTCTAGGTGTGGTTGAATTGACAACTCAGCTGCTAATACTTAAGAGTATTCTTTGGCTCCCCTTGTGTCAAATCAATAAATTTGGGTTGAATACTTTACCGTCGAAAATTGTTGCGATCCCCTACACTTGTGGGTTATCAGCAGTTACAGCTGCATTGACTGCCTACTGTAGCAACTCATTTTTCTCCTCTGTTGTTTTTTTCGCGTCCTTAGCTTCTTTTTTCTCGAACGCAAGCTTCACCTTCTCGTCGATGTCCACCTGACTAAACTTATTTTTCTCCTTCTTGGCCTCTAGGCCCTCATTGTAAAACAACTTCCACGTGGTGCCGTCTTCGGCGCCGTGCACACGGCCATATTGCGGCCGCTGGTCCAAAGGGAGTCCCTTAAGTTCGTTCAAGGCCTGGTTGAGAGGGGTGTCCCACTTGGGCCTCATCAGAGAAGTAGGGCTTTCGGCTGCAAGCTGGTGTTGCTTCTCCTGCAGAAGGAACGTGAACCGTTTAGGAATGTGTAGTCGACTAGATCTGGAGCTAAATGTAAGGTGGTAAAAGAATAATTATCAGTAGTCTAATCAATCTCCTTGTGCTCTGGTTCGTGTAAAAAACCGTCTTTTCCTTGTCCCACTTGTAGTGGGCCCTGATGAAGTCACGCTCCAAGGAGTTGGTGAACTTCGCGAAGGGGTCTGGGATACCCGCGGCTTCACATTTTGTGTCCTACTTATCCCATATCGGCCTTTTACCGAGGTAGCCACAGATTTTGAGGCGATGCTTCCTCGTGTTCCTTTGCTGAAGGCTCTTGAATTTCGTAGCCTTAGCCTTGGCTGCCTCGGTAGCAAGTGTCCTTGAAATTTTCGAACTCCTCTTCCGTAAGTGTCGGATTTTCCTCCTGAATTTTGGACAGGGGTTCCTCAGCCTCAATAGCTCGTTTCAACCTCCCTTTCAAAGAGGCCAAATCATTGCTGAACATGCCCATGGCGTGACTGTTAATCTTTTTCATCTTCGGATCATCCCACGGTTGTTCTATGTTATCATCTCGGTCGGGGAACTTGAATATCTTGTGCAACTTCGTCAGGAGCAACTGCGTCAAATGTTCTTTACTCCTTAAGTCATCGTCGTTGATGCTTGCACATTCCCGTAGGATGCATCCTACTTGGTTCCCATAGCACTTGCGATGGTCTTCCGGCTTTAATGGCCCAAACTTGCCAGTTGCCATCTTTGTGATCACGAGTCATCCAATCCCTAGTTTGTTAGGTTTTCGTATCCTCTGCTTCTTCTGCTTCTTCTTTTCGGCAGCGGCGTCGGCGCCGGTACCTTCCCCACCGGTCTCGGCACTGCCATCGGTGGCGGCGCCGTCGGTGTTGATGTCGGCGTCAGTACCATCATCAAGGCCGACCTACAAACCTTGTTTGTGCTTAGCAGACAAA
Organism: Secale cereale; assembly: GCA_902687465.1. NCBI lineage: Eukaryota > Viridiplantae > Streptophyta > Magnoliopsida > Poales > Poaceae > Secale > Secale cereale. Next base: position 494,227,496 of record LR738714.1, on the reverse strand, counting down.
AAGTCGAGGTACCCTTGTTCACCATCATAATCCATCTCGTGTGCATATTGGTCGGAAGGCTCGGTTTCTTCGTTGTTCGACATGTTTCCTATGATTAAGTCTCCTCGTTTAATTCTAAAACTATGAAAAAAAATGAGAAATGGCATAAAAAAGAACTTTGCTGCCGGAATGTCCTTTCCCAGCAACTCCCGACACTCGATATGCCTACCATCTAGCACAAGTCATGCCAAAATTCACGGAAAATTTCGACACGAGCTTTGCTAAAAAATGGACATATCGTGCGCCTGAAATTCACCGGAATGGAAATGAATCAACATTCCGGCGTAACAAAGGCCACTCGAATCATTTACCCTGCACATAATCATCATGTCCAAATGACATGTCCAAATTCCAAGTAAATTAACCAAAGAACCCTAGCTAGCAGAGAGAGGAGGAGTGGGGGTGGGGCTTACAGAGGGTGCGGGCCCGACGACGACCAAGGTTGGGAGGGGTCGGAGTCGGGGTCGGGGTAGGGGTCGGGGCCGGGGCCGTGGGCGAGCGCCGGGGTCGGGCTCGGGGCCCTGGTCGGGTCGGGGTCGGGGTCGGGGTCATGGGCGAGTGCCGGTGTCGGGGGCGAGCGCAGGGGCGCGGTGAGGGCAAGGCTCCGGCGGCATGACTTGGGAAGAGAGAGTGGGGATTTGGGGAAACAAGAGGCGAGATGAAGAGAGAGTGGGGATTTTGGGGGCTTAAGTGCGCATAGCAGTAGCGCGTTTGAACCTAACGCGCTACAGCTAAATTAGCTATAGCGCATGTACGAAGAGAGCGCTACTGCTATGTCCGCATAGCTATAGCGGTTTTATGAGGAAATCGCTACTGCTACCTTGACTAGCTGTAGCCCTTTTGTAGAAAAGCGCTACTGCTATAACCAGTACGTATAGCAGTTTTCCTGTTTGTTTCCTTCTGTTTTCTTTGGGGGGAAATAGGAACATATATATTACTTCATTGGACCCATGCATAATGGCTAAGTGTGTATACAAAAAAGGAACATATATATTACATCATTTGACTCATTCATAATGGCTAAGTGTGTATACAAAATAGGAACATATATATTACATCATTTGACTGATAATATACGGTTCCTCAGCGTTGACGTTTTTGTTTTTGAGTGAGCATCTTTCCCTTCTTGTTCATTGAAGCATAATTGAGCCCCTCATTGTGACTTTTCCTTTTCCATGGAGTACAATTTTTCTTAGGTAATGTAGTATTGATTATTCTTTTGACGTATACTTTATCATCATCGTCATCTTCCCTCATTAGGTTGCCGTAGTGGTCGTAGTCTTCCTCATTGACGACTCCATCCATTCTAATGATATTCATTTTGCCTCTCCTCACGACAACACGGCTGGGATTGCGCGGGTCGGTTATGAAGAAGCATTGTGTCACGTGCTTAGCGTGTACCCATGGCTTGTTTTTTGCGATAGCGTTCAGTGTAGCGCTCTTGGCGTCGGTTATAGTCATGGTAATGAAATACCAGTTTTCTCTTTCAACACTCTTAGCCCATCTGACACAAAACATCATTGTGTTGTGCAGTCCAGAGTAGTCAAGCACCCAGATCTCCTCGACCCTTCCGTAAAATCTCTCAGTTGCGCCTTTGTCGCTGCCGTCATGCATTCCACCGTCACCCCTAAGTTCTGATCATCACTGTCCATATCTTTAGCCTCCATGTAGAACGTGTATCCGTTGATATTGTATTCCTGATAGGTGACGAGGTTGGGAGAGGGGCCATGTGCTAAGGAGTATATGAGCAATCCTTCATTAGATCCCTCCTCTGGGGGATTAGCAATAATATGCTCTTTGAACCAATGCAGGAAAGTGGAGTTGTGCTCTCTAGTAACTTCGGCGTCCGTCCTGCATACCCCCCAGTCAAGATATTTCTTTGCGATAATTTCTTTGTCCAGTGCCATGAAAGGATCTACCTCGTCTAGGTGTTGTAGCACTACCAAGTTTGCTCTGTCAAAATCGTTGTGTCGATCTGAGTATCCCACGTGCAGTTCCCTGTGAACGTTGGAGTGACCTTCTCCTTCGAGCCTCCCATCGTGCTTGTCAACGGGCAAACCAACACCAACACCAGGCGGCTGGTCTGCGCCATATAGAAAATTCTCGCATAAAGAGATGCACTCTTGTGTCAGATAGCCCTGCACGATCCTTCCATCTGGACGGGACATGTTATGAATGAATCCTTTGATAATCCCATTCATCCTCTTGAATGACATCATGTTGTGCAGGAATGAGGACCCCAGGTCTATTATATCGTCCACAATGTGGACACACAAATGCAGCATGACGTCAAAGAACGCGGGTGAGAAGTACATCTCAAGCTCATTCAGTATCACAACGATCTCTTCATGTAGCCTTCGGAGCTCCTTCACATTGATCGACTTTCGAGAGATGACGTTGAAATGACATGACAGTCATGGGACTTCATCCCACTGAACCTTTTCTTGTATGTGTCTAGATATCTTCTTATCTTGCCACAGTAACCAGAACTAACTTTGACTCCGGTAAGGCACTTAAAGAATTGATCGATTTCAGCCTGACTTTAGGTGAAGCAAGAAGGGGGGCAATAGTCCTCTTTCTTTACATTCTCGCCCTTCTTCTCCCGCGCCTCTGTCTCCGTCTCTGTCTCATCTGACTTTTTACGGGCGACATGTGCAGATCTTCCCTGATAATCAAATCTAGCAAGTCTTTTCTTGCCTTCGGCCCATCCTTGGTCTTATTCGGCATGTTAATCATTGTCGTGAACAAGCTCTCAAGAACATTCTTACATATATGCATTTGATCAAAGCAATGAGGTGTATCGAGTTTGTGCCAGTACTCAAAGTCCCAGAACACATACCTCGTCTTCCATACCTTCAGCAGCGACTCCGACGCCTTTTTCATCGTCTTTCCCGGCGCGGGGCACTGTTCCTAGTTTTTCAACAGCTCATTGATTTTGGCGCCACTCCGCTTACGTGGAGGTCCTCGATGCTCAGTGTGACCATTGAATAGATCTCCACGGTTTCTCCACGGGTCATCCGGTTCGAGCCATCTTCGATGCCCCATGTACACGATTTTCCCAGACCCGCCATCTTTCCTTGACGTGAGCTGCTGAGACGTTGCTTCATCCATGCACCGCGTGCATCCACAATATCCATGGCACACCTGGCCTACGACATATCCGTAACCGAGATAGTCGTGCACCGTCATGATCAGCGCGGCTCTCATGTAGAAATACTCGCCTTTGGTGGCGTCCCATGTCTTGGCCGGTGTTTTCCATAACGTGTCTAACTCCTCTTGCCAGATACAGATTAATATTATTTCCAGGTTGTTTCGGCCCTTGAATCAGCATGCTCATGTGAATGTACTTCGACTTCATGCACAACCAGGGGGCAGGTTGTACATCCATACAAACACGGGCCATGTGCTATGGTTGGTGTTCTTGTTGCCAAACGGATTCATGCCATTAGTACACGCGCCGAGCACGATGTTCCTTGCATCACATTCGAAATACCAATAAAAGCCGTTGAACGCTCTCCACTGGCTTCCATCCTTGACATGTCTTAGCTTCAGATCATCTCCATCGTCGGGCTTCTTCCTCTCCGCGTGCCAGCGCATGAGCTTTGCTTCCTTGGGATCTACGAAATACTGCTAGAGACGAGGAGTGATCGGTAAGTACCATACAACTTTCTGGGGACATTTCTTCCCGGCCTTCTTGTATCGAGGAGCATTGCACATCGGACAACTTGTTTTTTCCGCATGCTCCTTCCGATAAATTATGCAATTGTTGGTGCATGCATAATATCTAATGTGCGGCAGATTAAGAGGGCACACGATCTTCTTGGCCTCATCCACACTAGTAGGACATATATTCCCCACGGGAAGAACATCCTTTAGGTACTTGAGATGCTCATCGAGGCTAGTGTCAGTCCATTTGTTTTTGGCCTTCGTCTTCAGGAGTTGGAGCGTGAAACTCAAGCGGGTCACCTCAGGATTGCAACCATCATACAATGGAGTATTCGAGTCTACCACCAGTTGCTGTAGCTTAGCCTCCTCTCTAGAAGCAGCTCGCTCAGTACTCGTCTCCTTGTGAAGCAGTGCTTGAACATGAGGGTCCCACACGATTGAACTTAGTACCAACGAACTCTGTCGCGTGGAGTCCACGTTCTCTCCATCGCCATGTCCGGCCCCTTATCCTCCGCCATGTCAGTCCCCTTCTCCGCCGCTATATGCGGCCTCTTCCCCGCCGCCATTATCGATCATCTCTTCGTCTTGCCCCGTGTCGTTATTGCGTGCCCCGTCGGCGTCCTCACCATCACCATCCTCATCTTCAATTATCCACCGAGTATAGCCATCCATGAAACCAGTCATGAGCAGGTGCGCTTCGACATGACCATCATCATAGGGGTCGAGCCAAACTATTCCTTCGCATTTTCGACACGGACATAAAACCTCTGTCAGGTTATTTTCTTTCATGTCCTGCACCGCCGACCAAACCACCTGTCCACCATCGTTCCACTGACCATCATGAACGTCTGCAAAGTAATAATAAACAAATTGATTATAAACATGCGTGCATGCATCAAAGTCATACAAAAATTCGGCATGAACTTCCCTAAAAATAGGACATATAGTCTAGAGTTTGCCCGGAATTCGCCGAAACCGAAATAAATCGACATTTCGGCAAAACATAGGCAACTCAAAAGCACAATTCGGCATCAACTCATGCCACACACACAATTTCCATCATATCGTCCAATTATCATATAGCACACACATACGCATATTTCCATTCTTGCAAAAGTATGAATTTTTAATCACCTCGCGTCTCGAAATCGAGCACACGATGGAGATGATGATGCATATGTAGGGAGATCAAAAGTGGACAAAGGTCTTCTTGACAAAGCTAGATCTAGTTAGGGGCACATAGGTCACTTCACTAAAAGCTACATCTACCTAGCTAGCTAATTTGGGAGGAGACAACTTCAACTAGTGGAGGGGAATGAAATGAGGAGGAGATGCATTAATGGAGGTGGTGGAGTTAGCTAGGAGTAAAACAGAGAGATAAAGGTAGGTAGAAGAGGGAGAGTAATGGAGGGAGAAGTATTGAGCAAGAATCAATGAGGGGGTGAGGAGGTAGGGGAAAGTGAGGAAGAGAGGAGATGGGGGGAGGAGGGGAGGGGAAAAGGTGGTATTATGATGCGTCTTAGTAGTAGCGCAGGCTGTAAAGCGCGCTCCTGCTAAGAGAGTAGCAGCATCGCGCATTCCGCGCACGCGCTACTGCTAAGCGGGGCCCGCCATCTGGCTAGTTTCAAAATTAGCAGCAGCGACTAGGGAAAAAGCGCACTACTACTATTACGTTAGCATTAGCGCGTGTGCGGCAGCGCGGTGCTGCTAAACCTAGGTTGGTGGGTACTGTCGGTGGATTTTACTAGCACCGTGGTTCCACTAGGCCGCGCTACTGCTAACCCGATAGAAGTAGCGCCTGTTTTGAACCCGTGCTACTGAAAATTAGCAGTAGCGCCTCTTTTTGTACCTCGCTACTGCTAAGATTCTGTGTAGAAGGTTTTCCCTAGTAGTGTTGACATGCATAAAATGATAGCAATAAACATGACACGACCATATGCTATGTTTATAGTTTGGGTCTTGTCCATCACATCATTCTCCTAATGATGTGATCCCGTTATCAAATGATAACTCGTGTCTATGGTAGGAAACCATAGCCATCTTTGATCAACGAGCTAGTCTTGTAGAGGCTGACTAGGGACATCTTGTTGTCTATGTATCCACACATGTATTTGAGTTCTGATCAATACAAATTCTCGCATGGATAATAAATGATTATCATGAACAAGGAAATATGATAATAACCAATTTATTATTGCTTCCTAGGCATATTTCCAACAGTTTGCATTGGGCCACATGCACGCAGTGGTTGTCCTCAGGCACTCCCTCGCATGGTTATCGGTGACAAGCTAGTCTACTTTGTGGGGCCGCGTGTGGACTTCCCTGGATGACTTTCATCCAACAACAAGAGAGGTCATACGGCCAAGGAGGTGATTTTTCTTGGTCAGTCTTACAATGCGCCTTGGTGAGATGCCCCCTCCTACTGCCTCAAAGTGTGTGTGTGGGGGGGGGGGGCATAGTACTACTTTGCAGTAGATGAAACTTCGTGGGGTTGGGAATGTCTGGTTAATTTGCGATGCACAAGTGCCACGTCAAATTTGTGATTTCGTTATTTAAATATCACACACCACATCATTTTTACAAACACACATGCACACACATATTGGGCCACCCACAGGTGTGGTTCGTATGTGGTCTCACCCATCTAACGCTCGAAGAACACATATGTGGGCCCGCACACGGTCCACATTTGATCGGAAGCAAAGGGGGGCTGACCATGATGTAATCCTTTCGGTTTTGTGTTACGGTAGGGTGAGATGTCAGACCTAGCTATTTGGGGGTATGCATTCATAGCTAGGATTCCCCTCTCGCCAACACGATTACAGAAAGTGTGTGTGTGT
>LR738714.1:494161951-494220888 GCA_902687465.1 Secale cereale | reverse complement strand
CTAGCAATAATAACGTGTTTCTGCGACATGTGCCACATCAAAGTTGTGCATTGGGTATTTGAACATCAAACCACCCTTTTCATACATATATTTGGTCCACATGCAAGTGTGTTCGTGTTCTGAACCTTTCCCGCGTTTATCTCGCCAAATTTATAAACATCAGACATGTTGGACGCATCAACCGTTTGCGATTGGGTACAAAATAGACATGGTTCCCTAGGACTACCCGTGTGCAACGCCCCTGCCCCTATCACCCACATGATCACAGTAGATTGGGCTCCACGAGGCATCACTCCCCCTCTCGAAAATATCTACTCCCTCGCAATCTCGAAAATATCTACCCGCCTAGATGGTTTTTCTGTTTGATAGCACATGATTAGTATGTGTGGACCGCGTGTGATGTCTGTTACTCTAGCTCTCCTTCAATCAGTAGATCCAAATTTTCTGTAGCCCCGGCATTTTACTCCCGCCTGCATCCCTTGTAATATCAAAAATTTCTGCTCGGCTGGAGTGTTTTTATGTTTGATAGCACACGATTATTATGTTTTAACCATGTGTGACGTTCGTTACTCCCGCCCCGCTCTGCTTCAATCCTTTGATCCAAATTTTTGGTAGCCCCACCATTTTACTCCCGCCTAGTAAAATTTTCAGTACCTGCGGCATTTCCTCAAACACCACCTTGGACCCCTCCACACACACCCCAAATCCTCTGCTCACCCCAAATCCCTCGCTCACACACGTACACACCACCCCTCCCTCGCTCGAAACCTAGCTAGGTAGCCGCCCTCGCCCCGCCGCCGGCGAGCCGCCTCCATTGTGAACCTCTGCTGGTATGCCCATGTAGTTTACTGATACGTCTCCAACGTATCTATAATTTATGAAGTATTCATGCCATGTTTACAACAATTTTCTATGGTTTTGGTATGATTTTATTAGAACTAACCCGGACTAACACAGTTTTCAGCAGAACTACCGTGGTGTCGTTTTTTGTGTAGAAATAAAAGTTCTCGGAATGGGTTGAAAATTTACGGTGATTTTTAATGGACCAAAAGAGACCCCCGGAGCATCGGAGCCATGCCAGGAAGTGGACGAGGAGTCCACAAGCCTAGGGGGTGTGCCCTACCCCCCAAGGCGTGCCCCGACAACTTGAGCGCCCCTCGAGTGTCCCCCTGACGTGAGACCGACGCAAAAAATTCATATAAATCTCGAAACCCCCAGAAAGAAACCTAGATCAGTAGTTCCGTTGCAACAGCCTATGTAACCAAGAAAACCTCTTAGGACCCCATTCCTGCACCCTGGTGGAGGGCGAAATCATGACCGAAGGCCATCTTCATCATCCCGGCAGCCACCATGATGAGAAGCGAGTAGTCCACCCTCGGGGCTGAGGGTTTGTACCAGTAGCTATGTGTTCTCTCTCTCTCTCTCTCTCTCTCGTGTTCTTGGTTTGACATGATCTTTATGTACCACGAGCTTTGCTATTATAGTTGGATCTTATGGTGTTCTTCCTCTCTACCATGTGATGAATTGAGTCTTTTCCTTTGAGGTTTTGTTATGTCGATTGAATCTTTTGGATGTGAGAGCACTTGATGTATGTCTTGCGATGGGATATCAGTGGTGACAATGGGATGTTCTATTGATCCACTTGATGTATGTTTTGGTTATCAACTTGCGGATTCCCGTGGTGACATTGATGTAATCTATGCATAGGGTTGGTACACATTTTCATATTCCGTTCTGCGATAGGAATCTTGGGGTAGTCTTGAAGTTCTTTGTGTTTGATTGAATATTATGAATCTGAAATTGTGTGATGCATATCGTATAATTGACCCATGGATACTTGTGGTGACATTGGAGTATCTATCTGACATTAGGGTTGATTGATGTGTGTCATGTGGTGTTATTTTTGTATGAACACTAGGACTATTTGTGACACTTCTAGGAATAGCCCAATTGATTGATCAGAAAGAATAACTTTGAGGTGGTTTCGTACCCTACAAGCAATTTCATCTTATGTTCTCCACGATAGGAACTTTGGAGTGATTCTTTGTTGCACATTCAGGGATTGTTATCTGATCCAATAATGTTATCATTGTTGAGAGATTTTGCGCTCGTGAGAGTATGAACCCTAGGCCTAGTTTTCACGCATTGATGTACCATTTTTACTCACGTTTCCTACTTGCTACCTTGTTGTCATTATATTTTTAGACTACAAAAACCAATATCTACTATCCATATTACACTTGTATCACCATATCTTTGCCGAACTAGTGCACCTATACAATTTACCATTGTATTGGGTGTGTTGGGGACACAAGAGACTCTTTGTTATTTGGTTGTAGGGTTGTTTGAGAGAGACTGTCTTAATCCTACGCCTCCCACGGATTGATAAACCTTAGGTCATCCACTTGACGGAAATTTGCTAATGTGCTACAAAACTCTGCACTTGGAGGCCCAACACGAGTCTACCAGAAGAAGGTTGCGTAGTGGACACCATTTACCCACCGATATACATACCCTCGCCACCCTGAGTTTCTTAGATGACGCATGCGAAACGCCCCCTTCCCAGAGATCCCCCGCCCCACCCCTCCCCCACTCCAGAGCATCGCAGCCTAAGCCTGGCTACGCTTCCCGAGGAGCTCAAGGAGTGAATGGCCTAATAGAGATTTCCCAACGTTGGTGAGTTGGCCTCCGAGGAAGCTGGTGACGATGACTGGACTTGGATTGAGCCTTTCAATCAGCAGGCTAGAGTATTCTGGCATGTCGCGTGTGCCGGCTATGACATCGAGGTCAGTGAGAGTGACGACTTGATGCGGGCTATGTCATAGGTTATGTTGCCCACCCCAACCATTCGGGTTCGATAGCCGTCGATCTCATCGATGGCCCTACCGCTGATCTCCCGCGGGTCGTTATGAACAATTTGCCATCCTTCATCGCCATGGAGCCCCTTTCATAATTTCTGAAGGACACGTTCTCTGACGCTGGCTTGGGATCCTCGGCTGGCAAGTCAGACCTCATCGACGGCAACCACGAGGAGGAGCCAATGTGTGACAAGTGAGGAAACCCATGATTTGTTTTCTCGAACCCCTTTTGTAGTGAGAACATGTCCAGTATTTATTGCTATATTTGGTTGTTTGCATTACGCCTTGTTTATTTCTACGGTTTATGGTTGTTCAGTTGTTTGTAGTTAGCATATGTCCAGTTTCAATTGCCATCTTTGGTTGTTCGTAGTATGCCTTGTTTATTTCAGCTATTCACAGTGCGATCTTCTATATGTGCTAGTATGAACTGTGCAGTTCAATTTCATCAATACCAATTTTAACAATATCTCTATGAATAACTATTTTTGGTTGTTGTTAAGCATGTTGTACTCCCTCCAAATCTTTTTGGTTCACATATAAGATTTGTCTAAAGTCAAGCCTTGTAAAGTTTGACCAACTTTATAGAAAACTTACCAACATTCACAACATGAAATGAATATCAATTGATGTGTCATGACTTAAATTTTCATATTGTATAACTTTAGCATGGTAGATGTTGATATTTTTTCATATAAATAAGGTCAAATATTATGAAGTTTGACTTCAGACAATTCTTATATGCAAAGTAAAAGGACCAGAGGGAGTATTTAACACGCCTTTCCATTTGATTTAACAATGGCATGCTACTTCTTGAGCTTGCGTTGATTTTTTCCTTGAAGAGGAAAGGGTGATGCAGCAAAGTAGAGATAAGTATTTCCCTCATCTGAGAACCAAGGTATCAATCCAGTAGGAGGTACAAGCAAGTCTCCAATATATGTACCTGCACAAACTAACAAACACTTGCACACAATGCGGAAAAGGGGTTGTCAATCCCTTCAACGTCATGAACAAAAGTGAGATCTGATAGAGATAGAATTAAAACTAAAGTAAAAAGCAAAATAAAGTAAACACAAAATAATTGCAGCACGGTATTTTTCGTCTTTTTGGTTTTATAGATCTAAAAATAATAGATGTAAAATATACCTGGGGGCCATATGTTTCACTAGAGGCTTCTCTCTTGAATAAAGCATACCGTGGGTAAACAAATTACCGTCGAGCAATTGATAGAAAAGCGCAAAGTTATGACGATATCTAAGGCAATGATCATGAATATACGCATCACATCCATGACAAGTAGACTGATACAATTCTGCATCTACTACTATTACTCCACACATCGACCGCTATCCAGCATGCATCTAGAGTATTAACTTCATAAGAACAGAGTAACGCCTTAAGCAAGATGACATGACATAGAGGGATAAACTCAAGCAATATCATATAAACCCCATATTTTTATCCATGATGGCAACAATGCAATAGGTGCCTCGCTACCCCTTCTGTCACTTGGTGAGGACACCGCAAGATTGAACCCAAAAGTAAGCACCTCTCCCATTGCAAGAACTACCAATCTAGTTGGCCAAACCAAACCAATAATTTGAAGAGAAATACAAAGATATCAAATCATGCATATAAGAATTCAGAGAAGATTAAAATAATATTCATAGATAATCTGATCATAAATCCACAATTCATCGGATCTCGACAAACACACCACAAAAGAAGATTACATTGAATAGATATCCAAGAACATCGAGGAGAACATTGTATTGAAGATCAAAGAGAGAGAAGAAGCCATCTAGCTACTAGCTATGGACCCGTAGGTCTGTGGTCAACTATGCACGCATCATCGGAAGGGCAGCAAGGTTGATGTAGAAGCCCTCCATGATCGAATCCCCCTCCGGCAGAGTACCGGAAAAGGCCTCCAAATGGGATCTCACGAGATCAGAAACCTGCGGCGGTGGAAAAGTATTTTCGTGGATACTTTTAGGGTTTTGGGAATATCTCTGTATTTATAGGCCAAAGAGGGAGGTTAGGGGGTCTCCGAGGGGGCCACAAGCCCTAGGGGCGCACCCCCCTAGGGTGCACCCCCAGGCTTGTCATCGTCTTGAGGAATCTCTGACTTGGAATCCAAGTCCTACGGGTGTGTTCTTATCCAAGAAAAATCATCACGGAAGTATTATCCCATTTGGACTCCGTTTGATATTCCTTTTCTGCGAAACTCAAAACCAAGGAAAAAACAGATACTGGAACTGGGCTCTAGGTTAATAAGGTAGTCCAAAAAATAATATAAAATAGCATAATAATGCATATAAAACATTCAAAGTTGATAATATAATAGCATGGAACAATAAAAAAATATAGATACGCTGGAGACGTAGCAAGCATCCCTAAGCTTAATTCCCGCTCGTCCTTATACTTGATGTGGAATGCTACCTAAGATATTTAGCAATGTATTTCTTCTTTATATGGCATGAATGTTCAGATCCATATGATTCAAAAAAAAGTTCATTAATATAAAATAATAATACTTCAAGCATACTAGAAAGGAAATTATGAAGCTTCAAAAATAACACGACTAAAGAAAGTTATCCCTACAAAATCAAATAGTCTTGTTATGCTTCCTCTTCTTAGCACAAAGTATAAATCATGCCCACCCCAGTGTCAGCCAAGCAATTGTTTCGTACTTTTTAACGCGCTTCAGCCTTTTCAACTCTTCATGCATGCAATACATCAGTGTGAGTCATGGACATAGCACTATGGGTGGAATAGAAGGTGGTAGTAGAAAAAAGTACGGAGAAAGCCTCACATCAACTAGGCAAATCAATGGACAATGGAGATGTCCATTAATTGATATTAATGTAAGTGAGTGGGGATTGCCATGTAACAGATGCACTAGAGCTATAAGTGTATGAAAGATCAAAAGAAAACTAAGTGGGTGTGCATCCAACTTGCTTGATCATGAAGACCTGGGGCATTTTGAGGAAGCCCATCGTTGGAATATACAAGCCAAGTTCTATAATGAACATTTCCTACTAGTAATATATGAAAGTGTCGAAATAGGAGACACTCTTCAATGAAGAACATGGTGCTACTTTGAAGCACACGTGTGGAAAAGGATAGTAACATTGTCGCTTCTCTCTTTTTCTCTCATTTTTTAGGCTCCTCCTTTTTTTGGAGACCCTTTCTTTTTTTCTTTTTTTGGAGACCCTTTTGGCCTCTCTCCTTTCTCTTTTTTTATAACCTCACATGGGACAATGTTCTAATAATGATGATCATCAGACTTTTATTTGCTTACAACTCGATACTAGAACAAAATATGACTCTATATGAATGCCTCCGGTGGTGTATCGGAATGTGCAATGATCTAGCATAACAATGACATCAAAAAAGGACAAGCCATGAAAACATCATGCTAGCTATCTTACGACCATGCAAAGAAATATGACAATGATGGTGCGTGTCATAATAAATGGAACGGTGGAGTTACACGGAATATATCTCGGAATGGCTATGGAAATGCCATAATAGGTAGGTATGGTGGCTGTTTTGAGGAAGGGTATAAGGTGGGTTTAATGCACCTGCGAAAGTTGCGCGGTACTAGAGTGGCTAGCAAGGTGGAAGGGTGAGAGTGCGTATAATCCGTGGACTCAACATTAGTCATAAAGAACTCACATACTTATTGCAAAAAGCTTATTAGCCCTCGAAGCTAAGTACTACTACGCATGCTCCTAGGGGAGAGGTTGGTACGAGTTAATCATCGTGCGCTCCCGACTTTCACGCAAAGATAGACAATCAAGAATACATCGTGCTTCAACTTCATCACATAACTAGAAGGCCATACATGCATGCTACGGGAATCACAAACCTTAACACAATTATTTCTTTAACCACACAACTTACTACTATTATGACTCTAATATCACCATCTTAATATCTCAAAACAATTGCAGGGTGTCTGCGTTCTAGGAACTAGGGTACCTAGACTTGCGTGCCCGCGGCCCATCGCGTGGCTCCATCAACGGCCTGGTACGACCCATCTTCAGCATCGACAAGACAAGATCCTCGCGAGGGGCCAGGCCTCGCGAGGCGGACGATGCCAAGACCTCCAATGGGAGCGGCCTCCCCAGGCGGCCTCCCGAGGAGCAGAGTTTCCTATGCAAGCACCCATCTGATGAGGATCGAGTGACGCAAGCCGTGACGACCAAGGCCAGGCGGGTGCCAGCGGGCGCATAGCAGCAGGTTTCCTCTTTGGTGCTAAGGAGGCAAGCGCAATCGTGGAGTCCCGAGGAATCAGCGAAAGGTTTCCATTTATATGCAACGAGACCAAGACCGCCAGGACGGCGGGACGGATGTCATCACCGATCACACCATGGCGTCACGACCAGAAGCTTTGCAAGCGAAGACCACCTTTCATCACGATAAGATGTACTTCTTGTCCCCTTTCAAATTGGCCGTTGTGGGATCCCTTCCCGCCTTCATTTTTGGAGGAAGAGGACTCAGGCCGCTATATATAGGCTCGCCACCACCATAGCAAATGGACCCCCCGGATTGGAACCCTAGCTAGCTCACACTCACCCAAGAACATGCCTCCCGAGGCTGTTCTTCTTTTGTACTAGTTCATCCTCAGCCCGCACGAGGCTAATCCACCCAAAGCAGGAGTAGGGTCTTACACCGCAAGGTGGCCCCAACCTCGGTAAACTGCTGAGTCTCTCTCCTTTCATGTTCCTCGATCCAGGCCATGAGAATGACGAATTAGTAGGCTGGAGAGGTTGAGTTCTTCACACACGCCCCAGAGTTCGAACCTTTCTTGGGTCCGCGGAGCCCTGAATCCGACATTTGGTGCACCAGGTAGGGGCATGTCGAAGGATTACCTTCCCATCGGTCGCGCTACGTCCTCGCCGCTTGGTCTCCATGGCAGGCGCCGCTCAACTCGCCGGACCGAAGTGCGCGTTTCGAGGCATCGCGGGCCCTCAGGCTTTCTCCTCCGCCTTGCGAGGAGTGCAGTGGCCGCCAAAGTTCAGGCTGGCACTGCCGCCGCGGTATGATAGTGCGGCAGACCCCGCGGAGTTTCTCCTGGTGTACACGGAGGCCATCTGGGCAGCCACCGGCGACGACAAGGTCATGACCAATCGGCTCCCTAGGGCTCTCGTGGGTGTGCCATGTGCCTGGTTTCTCGATTTTCTGGAGTCCTTAGTGGCCTCCTGGGAAGAGCTGCGTGGCTTGTTCATCACGCGCTTTGCGGCACCGGCCCCCACGCCGTCACGGCAATCCTCGGCGGGTCACGAGCGTCGGCCTCGGACCACCACGTCAAGCAATTCTTTCGCAAGGTGGGGGCCACCCAGTCCCCTCCAGGCTGGGCGGCACCCAAGGCCGACCTCACCTTCGATTCCGGAGACCACCCGAAGACCACGGTCGGCGCTGGCATGCTTCCTATGCTTTGCACCCCCACCTTCTGCAATGTGGGAGTCGCCAAGATCCTTATCAATGGAGGTGTCGGCCTCAACGTCCTCTCCGTGGAGGCATTCGGCCTGCTCCATGTGCCTCACGGCCGGCTCCTCGCCACCAAGCCCTTCTTTGGGGTCATCGACGGCTCCACCTATCCTCTGGGGCAGATCCGCCTCCCCGTCACCTTCGGCACGTGCACCAACTACCGCACCAAGCTCATCGACTGCGACGTCGCCCACATTGGACTCCCATACAATGCCATCCTCGCGTACCCGGCCCTCGCCAAGTTCATGGTGGCGACTCACCACAGCTACAACATCATGAAGATGAGGGGAAGCAGCGGTATCCTCACCGTGGCATGGGACACTAGGGACGCACTCGCGGCCCTCGAGCTCACTGTCAAGGCCACGACTACCACGTGGCCAAGCGCAGAGGGCGCCCCGAAGGGCTCGGGGGTTGCGCCAGAAAAGAAGAAGCAATTGTTTTCTCATGATTGGGCCGAGACGAAACAAGTGCTGGTTGATGAAGATGGGAGGTCGGGCCCTACCTTCATCGTAGGTGCCATCCTTCCCCTGGACCAGGAAGAGGCGCTATTCAGCCTCCTTCGTGCAAACAAGGACATGTTTGCGTGGGAGGCAACAGACCTGGTCGGCGTTCCGCGCAGGGTAATCCAGCACCACCTGATGGTGTGCCCCAACGCGCGCCCAGTGAAACAGAAGGCGCGGCGGCAAGCCCCGAAGAAGTAGTCATTCATCGTTAAGGAGACCACCAAGCTGCAAGGAGTTGGCATTATTCGGGAGGTGCAGTACCCCGATTGGTTGGCAAACCCGGTCATCGTCCCCAAGAAGGGTGGGAAGGTGTGCATGTGCGTCTATTTTACGAGCCTTAACAAGGCTTGTCCTCAAGACCCTTTCCCTCTTCCGCGCATCAACCTGATCGTTGACTCCACCAACGAGTGCGATTTGATGTGCTTCCTGGACACCTTCTTAGGCTATCACCAAATCAAGATGGCAGTACAGGATGCCGAGAAGACGGCCTTCCTAACCCCGTGTGGGGTGTATTGCTACACATGCATGATGTTCGAGCTGTGCAACACCGAAGCAACCTTCTAGCGGTTGATGCACGTCGATTTGGGTCATCAGCTCGGGAGGAACAACGAGGCATACGTCGACAACATAGTGGTCAAATCTCGGGAGGCGATAACCCTTGTCGAAGATCTGGAGGAGATGTTTGCTAGCTTGCACAAAGTAAATTTGTGGCTCAACCCTGAAAAGTGTGTGTTTGGCGTCCCGTTCGGCAAGTTGCTAGGATTCATGGTGTCACACAGGGGGATCGAGGCAAACCCAAAGAAAATCAAGGCCATAGAGAGGATGAGCCTGCCGCAAACCCTCAAAGTGATGCAGAGGCTGGCGGGCCACATAACCTCGCTAGGACGCTTCATCTCCAAGCTAGATGAGCGCGCCTTCCCGCTCTTCAAGCTAATGAAGATGAAGGGCCTGTTCGAGTGGACCCCAGAGGCCGACGCGGCCTTCCAAGACCTCAAGAGGTACCTCACTAGCCCACCGATAATGGTTGCGCCTTGCCCCCTTGAAACCCTAGGGCTCTACCTGGCCGCCACGCCTCACTCAGCCAGCGCGGTGCTCGTGGCGGTTAGGGCAGAGAGTTCGGTTGAGGGCGTGCGGCGCAGAGCCCCGCGCCCAACTAAGGCACTCCGGCCCCAGGACGACGCCCTCGAGGCCGCATGCGCCTCACGAGATGGCGGGGCTCACGAAGATACCGCTCATGAGGTCACGGCCGCCCTGCCCGGCGACCAAGCTCCTGAGGCTTCCCTACCTCAGGAGGCCCAGGACCCCGCCGGCAGCTCCTCCCTCGTCGAGCACCCCGTGTACTTCATCAGCATGGTGCTGCATGACGCGCGTGCACGTTACCCCATGCCGCAGAAGCTCATGCTTTGCACTCCTCGCCGCCTCCAGCAAACCGCGTCACTACTTCCAAGGCCACCCATCAAGGTTGTTTCTGCTTATCCCTTGGAGAGGGTTCTCTGAAGCCCCAACACCACAGGAAGGGTCAACGAATGGAACATCGAGCTACATGTGTTCCAGCTGGAGTTAAGCACCACCAAAGTCATCAAGGGCACGACCCTGGCTGACTTTGTGGCAGAATGGACTGACACTCCTGGCCGTGAAGTAAGCGAAGATCATTCCCTCGTGCCCGGAGACAAGGCACCAGATGGTTGGGTCATGTACTTTGACAGTGCGTTCGCGTGCTAGGGCGCAGTGCCTGGAGCCTTGCTCATCTCGCCCACCTAGGACAAGATCCACTACGCTGTGCAACTCTGCTTCCAGCATGGGGAGAAGGTATCCAACAACATCGCTGAGTATGAGGGCCTGATCGCCGGCCTCAAGGCTGCGGCAGCTCTGGGGGTTAGGCGCCTCACCATCAGGGGTGACTCCCAGCTCCTCATCAACTTCTCCACCAAGGCGTACAAGCCAAAGGACAAGCACATTGAGACATACCTTGAGGAGGTACGCAAAATTGAGAAATGATTTTTAGGCTTGGAATTGCAGCACATGCCGTGCGGCACGAACAAGGAGGCAGATGACATCACCAAGAGTGCGTCCCAGCAACAGCCTCAGGAGCCTGGCGTCTTTGAGGAGTGGCTCTTCAAGCCATCATCAACTCCTCCCATTGCGGGATCAATGTCGCCTCAGGAGGAGTTGCCCCGGCACCCTCCTCGGGTGCCCCAGCCCGCGGCCCGACCTCGGGAGCCCGCCTGCTTCTCGCGCTCAAGCCCAAGGAGGGGTGCTGGTCCGAGGAGTTCAAGGTGTACCTGCTCCGGGGCGCCTTGCCGGAGAAGGAGGAAGACACAGAGCGTGTCGCCCGCCAGACCACCGCATACTGCATCCAGCATGGTCAGCTTTACCGAAAGCACCCGAACGATGTTTCTCTATGATGCATCTCAACGGAGCAGGGGCGCGAGCTCCTGGTTGACATACATGGCTGGGACTGCAGGCATCACTCTTCATCACACACCCTCGTAGGAAAAGCGTTCCGCTGTGGATTCTACTAGCCCACGACACTCAACGACGCCACTGAATTGGTAAGATCTTATGAGGCTTGTCAATTCCATGCTATGAAGATCCACCAGCCCGCTTAGGGCCTCCAGACCATCCTGCTCTCGTGGCCGTTCGCGCTTTGGTGTCAGATATCATGGGCCTGTTCCCTTGAGCGCCCGGGGGCTACCGCTACCTCTACATCGCCATCGACAAGTTCACCAAGTGGGCAGAAGTGGAGGCCGTCCGCACCATACTAGCTGGCTCAGCCGTCAAGTTCATCAAGGGCCTCGTGAGCCATTTCGGGGTCCCCAACCGCATCATCACCGACAGTCGCTCTCAGTTCACGAGCAACCTTTTCAAAACATATTGCACTATCCTTGGAACAAAGATATGCTACACTTTGGTGGCACACCCGCAGAGCAATGGCGAGGCCGAGCGAGCCAATGCCGAGGTCCCTAGGGGCCTCAAGGCGAGGAGCTTCAAGAAGAAACTCGAGGCCTATGGCAGGGGCTGGCACGATGAGCTCGAGGTTGTGTTGTGGTCCATCTGCACCACCGCAATCAAGCCCACGGGTGAGACTCCGTTCTTCCTCGTCGACGGAGCCAAGGCGGTCCTCCTGAGGGAGTCCTGGATTACGGGGTCCTCGGGCGTCCGGGCTATGTAACGTGGGACGGACTAATGGGCCATGAAGATACAAGATGGAAGACTTCCCCCCGTGTCCGGATGGGACTCTCCTTGGCATGGAAGGCAAGTTTGGCGTGCGGATATGAAAGATTCCTTTCTCTGTAAACCGACTCTGTATAACCCTAGCCCCCTCCGGTGTCTATATAAACCGGAGGGTTTGGTCCGTAGAGGCATTCATAATCATAGATGCTAGACATCTAGGGTTTAGTCATTACAATCTTGAGGTAGATCAACTCTTGTAACCCCTATACTCATCAAAGTCAATCAAGCAGGAAGTAGGGTATTACCTCCATCAAGAGGGCCCGAACCTGGGTAAACAAAGTGTCCCCTGCCTCCTATTACCTTCGATCCTTAGACGCACAGTTCAGGATCCCTTACCCGAGATCTGCTGGTTTTGACACCGACATTGGTGCTTTCATTGAGAGTTCCACTATGCTGTCGTCGAAAGGCTCGATGGCCTCATCGATCATCTACAACAA
The DNA here is from genome assembly GCA_902687465.1 of Secale cereale. Taxonomy (NCBI): domain Eukaryota; kingdom Viridiplantae; phylum Streptophyta; class Magnoliopsida; order Poales; family Poaceae; genus Secale; species Secale cereale. The sequence continues at coordinate 494,208,363 of LR738714.1, read as the reverse complement.
CGCCGCTAGGGAGGGGATTTTTCCCCGGCCAGATCTTCGTGTTTGGCGGCTTCGCGCTGCGTGCCAACTCACTTGGTCACCTGGAGCAGATCGACAGCTATGCCCCTGGTCACCAGATCTGTTTCGGCGATCTGAACTATGTCGGTGACATCCAAGGAGACTTGATCTTCCAAGGGTTCGCGGCTCCAACCGCCGCTTCGGCCTTAGATCCGGAGTATGTCACTCAGTCCTAAGATGGGAGTCTCGAGCCCGTCGGACTATCAGCGGCCATAAAGCTCAACACTGGAGAATAAGAGAGGATAGCACCGCTGGCAGTTATCACAAAGGCGGAATCTTCTCCGGACACTAGCTTCGAACTCTCTAAATTCGCGCCTTGTGAGCTCGGCCATGGAACTCCGGTCCCCATCCGCACCTCGCTCTTAAACAAGGCTATGGATTTGATGCGATCCCTCGCCATAACAGAGGAACCGCTTCCAAATTACGCCCAGCCTGGACTTGGCCGGAAAATAGGGAGCTTTACTCCCCCCACCACCCACTTCATGGCCACCGTCGAGGAGTTAACTAACATGCTCGACTACACCTTCGAAGATATCGATGGTATAAACGATGATGCCGGAGAGCAGCAGGCCCAAAACCCGCCGTTTACCGGACGCTGGACGGCCACATCCTCATACGATGTGTACATGGTGGACACACCTAAAGAAGGCAACGACGATGATGAGAAGGATCCAGTCGAGGAAGAACCTCCTGATATACCGCCGAAGCGTCGATGTCCGCTGCGCCGCTCTAAATCGCGTCGCGGAAAAGACAACAACACCGGCACTGGAGAAAATGACACTCCGGAACACACCGAAGAACAAGAAGACCCCATTGAACCAACATCCGAACAGGATGGTCGGGAGGAGGGGCAAGTCGACCCTGACGAGCAAGCAGGGAGCAAAGACTCGGAAGACATCAACTATCTGCCACTCTTCAAGGATGACTTGATCCTCGGCGACAAAGATTTTATCATGCCAGAGGAACCTCTTGAACAACATCACTTTAAGCGCCGGCTAATAGCTATGGCAAGAAGCCTAAAAAAGAAGCAGCAGCAGCTTCAAGCCAACCAAGAACTGCTCAACGAAAGATGGACAGATGTCCTGACAGCCGAGGAATACAACCTTGAACGCCCAACAAAAGAGTTCTCTAAAGCGTAAGCTACTACCCCAATTCGACGACGAAGCGTCGGAAGCCATACCACCCGCGCGTAATGCGGCTGACGAACCTGAGCGACCGCCACGTGGCCGGGGCAGAACGACAACTCAAGCCGAACACTAGCCTGCACCACCTCGCCGTAAAACCAGAGAAACAACAGCTCGAGGGTACACATATGACCGGCGACAGGACCTGGAAAATAGAGCATGTCAAACCAGATCAATCTATGGATTGCGGGGGCGAACCCTGGCACGAGAGGACGGTTACCAATCCTGGTGCGACAAGCGAAACACGCCCGGTCTGAAAACCGCATACGGACTTCATCCGAACTACATCATAACGTAGCCCGATACAGAGGTGTCCCACGCCCCCTATGCTTCACCGGTGAGGTAATGGAGCACCAGTTCCCAGAAGGGTTTAAACCCACGAACATCGAATCATTCGACGGCACAACAGAGTCCACATAATGGATTGAAGTTTTTCTTATCCACATTCACATGGCTCGCGGTGATGATCTAGACGCCATCAAATACCTCCCCCCCTCAAACTTAAGGGACCAGCACGGGACTGGCTGAACAGCCTACCAGAAAAATACTATTGGTAGCTGGGAAGACTTGGAGGACGCATTCAGAGACAACTTCCAAGGCACCTATGTTCGACCCCCTGACGCCGACGACCTTAGTCATATAATACAGCAACCCAAGGAATCGGCCTGGCAGCTATGTACAAGGTTCTTAATTAAAAAGAACCAGATTGTGGACTGTCTGGACGCCGAAGCCCTCGCGGCTTTCAAAGATAGCGCCCGAGGCGACTGGCTCGCCCGGCACCTCGGCCATGAGAAGCCGAAGTCCATGGCAGCCCTCACCACACTTATGACCCGTTTTGCGCGGGAGAGGATAGATGGCTCGCTCGTAGGAGCAATAGCACCAGCGACCCTGGCACCTCTGAAACTAGGGACGACAATGGAAAGCCACGACCGTGACAAGCACAAGCATCGGAACAACAACGATGGAACCCAAGACACGAAGGTCAATGCCGGATTCAGCGGCTCCAAACACAATCAACAGAAGAAGCCATTCAAGGAAAACAAGGATGGCACGCCCAGTCTAGATAGAATCTTTGATCGACCTTGCTAGATTCACGTCACCCTCGATAAGCCCGCGGATCATACCAACAGAAACTGTTGGGTTTTTAAGCAGGCCAGCAAACTCAACGCCGAATACAAGGGGAAAGGATCGCCCAACGATGACGATGAGCAACAGCCTCGTCAACCGAACACAGGGGACAAAAGCAATTCCCCCCCAAAGTAAAAAAGTGAATATGACATATGTCACACATACCCGTAAACGGGAATGCCAGCGCATACTACGGGACGTCTGCGCCATAGAGCCAGTCGCCCCAGAATTCAACCCATGGATGACTTGTCCGATTACCTTCGACTGAAAGAACTACCCAACCAATATCTGTCACGGAGGTTCAGCAGAACTGCTCCTCGATCCAATCATTAACGGATTCCACATCACGAGAGTCCTTATGGACAGCACCAGCAGTCTCAATATGCTTTGTCAAGACACTGCCCGCAAAATGGGCATCGATTCGTCAGGAGTCAAGCGCACTAAAACTACCTTCAAGGGAATAATACTTGGCGTGGATACCCACTGCACGGGCTCAATCACACTGGAAGTCGCCTTCGGTTCATCGAACAACTTCCAAAGCGAGGACTTGATTTTCGATATCGTCCCTTTTCACAGCGGCTATCACACACTGTTTGGACGCGCCGCTTTTGCCCGCTTCAACGTGGTTCCGCACTACGCCTACCTAGAGCTCAAGATGCCCGCTCCACATGGCATCACTACAATCAACGGTAGCATGGAGCGCCCCCTCTGTACCAAGAAGAATACCACGGTCATCACGGCCGACGTACAAAGAGGCCCTATCAAGCCGCATACCTTATCGTCTACTAGGCCGGCGTACTTTATTGCGCAAGTCCGGATAGTTCCGCACACCAACAGCTCGACAAACACATGTCTAGATTAGCAGTTTGGCCTCCATCGATCGCCATGTACAACAGCAAAATTAGCACCGCGCATACATAATTATGCACTCAAAATACCGTGGGCATCGGCGGAGGCAATACACAAGATAGGCCTATAGCACGGTTCAACCTTATACGACCCTCCCCTTTATCTAATCATCTTTTTGCTTTTTATCACAGGTACAATCAAAACCTACTCATCTTACGGACTCACAAAGGACTCTCTCCGAGCCTGGTTCCGTATAGATAGCCAAAGACCATTCCCCTCAAGGAATATTTCTTACTGAGGTAAAAGCGACGCAGACGTGCGGCAGGAAGGTGCAAGGGATTTCGTAGACCGCAAACTCCCCTCAAGGAACCTATATATAACTTTTTACCCTAAGCCCTAGACCCCCGGCATAAAGAATGACCTTCGTGATCATGGTACCCTCTGTAAGACTACACTTTGACATGTCAATCAGATTACAGTGAGCCAAATTTTTATTCGGCATTGCCTTTCCTCAAATGTCTTCTCTTTAGTTGTCTCACGAACACACCTCGGCATAAATGACCATGGGCTCTATAAGGTAATATATGTGTTGCCAAATAAAAAGTCTGAACAGCTTAACAACACAATTCGGCGTCCCGAGCTCGACAGTATATGCATCTGCTCCGAATCATGTCTTTGGTCAATAGTTGGGTTGCCCGGCTCCTGTGTTTTCTACCTTACGTTCCGTCTGATCGGCTAGGGTAGTAAAGGGCGAACTACTGCAATTGTGTTTCTGGTTCGCCCGGTCAAGCACCTCAGTAGAGAAAGCCGAAAACTGACTGTCATGATGAGGCGAGAGCTGGTCAGTCGCTCGGTGACTTATTACAATCTTTAGGGATTTTTACCTTGTTACACAAAGGACTGTTTCCCGGTCACATATGTGACGCACCCATATTGCGAGCCACGTACATACTAGGGGCTAATTCGTAGACCCATTGTTAAAACTCCTATGGCTAAGTGAGAGCAATAAAACCGAATAGTATGATTGCCTGGTTCGCCGCACTGATACCTCCGTCATGGACCAAGACGTTGGGTTAAGTGTATTCATGTGCAACTCTGAACACCCCGGTAGTGTCTACATGGGGGTTGAAGCCGACGACTCGGAACTCTCAGGTATAAAAACGCCCGCACAGGACGATAAGACACCTCATAAGTAAAAGGATATATTACAAAAGACTTAGTTCATGATACAAACTCCCAAAACAGTTCGGACTCGTTCATTTGAAAACTACATCCTTGGAGCATTGGCCTTCTATAAGGCAGGCACCCGCTATTACATCCTCAAAATAGCGCTCTGGTGTGCGGTGGTCCTTGCTTTCAGGAGGACCCTCAATTGCCACCTTTTCGGCCTTCATCTTCGCCCAGTGCATCTTGACACGGGCAAAGGCCATTCACGTCCCTTCTATGCAAGCCCACCTCTTGATATTGTTGATTCGGGGCAATGCATCGACGAGACGCCGCACAAGGCCAAAGTAGATGTCCGGAATATCTTCGGCCGGCAACAATCAGACCATAACGTCCTTCATGGCCGCGTTGAACATCTTATGCAGCTCCACCCATTGTGCCATCTGGTCATTTAGCAGTCCGGGACGCTTCGGCCCCGCAAACTACGACCAGAAGAGCTTCTCCATCGCGTACCCCTCTTGGGCCTGGAAGAATTGAGCAGCGTCCGCAACACTCTTCGGCGGATCCGCATATGCGTCTGGAGAACTCCATAGTTGATTAAGTCAGGCATACTTCGGGTCCCCAAATTTAGCCTGTAAAAGAAAGGGCTTACCAGCCACTATCTGTCTGGCTTGACGGATTTCTTCATGCGCCGCACGGGATTCGGACCGCGCCTCTGAAGTGTCTTGAAGGGCCTTGGCGAGTTTGGTCCCCTTCTCCTTATTTTCTTTTTCCAAGGACTCACACTTGGCGGTAATGTCCTTGAGTTGTTGCTCCATCTCGGTCACCCGTTCCTCAAAACGGTGTCGAGCGGCCTGTTCGGCCGTCAAATCCGCAGCCGCTTTATCAGTAGCCGCTTGGCTTACCCTTGCCTGCTCCTTGGCTCGAGCAAGCTCACCCCTGAGGGTCTCCACCGTGGTGGCACCATCTGTACATACACGCACATTGCAGCTCTTGAAACTCCACAAAGAATGGACATAAAATAGGCACACATCAAGATGTATCTTATACCTTGCGCCTGGTTGAGCCGCGTGTTAACAAGGACTAGGTCCTCATTGGCTCGCTCCAGTTTCCGTTTGCGTTTGTAAACTTCCGCCGATTGAGCAGTCGCCACTAACAGCGAATCCCGTTTTAATGCAAACAGAAAGTATGTTACCACCTGGAAATCGATTATCGATCCTCTGCTCGCTTTTCTTTCAAAAACTGAACAGAGTCTCAGGGGTTACTATATATATATATATATATATATATATATATATATATATATATATATATATATGTATATTTTTCGTAAAAACAATAAAAATATATTACATTGCATACCTCGAAGCCCGCCAGCAGGCTGGAGAAGGCTTCGTTCAGCCCACTCTTGGCGAACTAAATCTTCTCAGACACCGTACCCATCAGGATGCGGTGCTCGTCTAGGACGGAGGCACTTTGGAGTGCGTTCGCCGTGGTCTGTCGCGCCTCTGGATTGACAAAGATCGTCGCTCCCTCTTCTCCTGTAGGGGGTCGCTCATTAGACTCCGGAGCCTTACGGACCTCCGGAGTAGTATGCGGCTGGGGGCCGGATTGACTAGTGCTCCCGTCGCCGGTCTCCATGGGGGCTGCACCCCATAGTCCTCCGGCAGTCGAGGCATTACCCTCTCGCGCTGTTAAAATGCCCCCACCTTTTCAAGGTTTGGGGAGGGCCGGTGGGATACTACCTCAGCATCATCCGCCCTAGTTGGCGGCGAGGCCAATGGAGGGGACTCAGTCTCCATCATCTGCAGCGCCAGATCTCCTGAGGATGAGGATAGCTGGGGAAGATCGCGGGCCGGACTAAAAGACAAAACTTAGAGTTATCAGGACGGGTCATAGAGATCGGATAAATTGAAGGATCCCGGGCTACTTATGAGTCGGCTTAGGGCTTGGTCCGGCGACGATGCTTCGGGATGGCCTCGACATCTGACTCCGAGTCATCAGGGATGATGATCTTGTCCCCCTTGGAGGCCTTGGCTTCCAGGTCTTCGAAGGCCGCCCTCTTCTTACCTTTGTGGGGAGGATCTTCTTCTTCCTCCTCCTCCTCATCGTCATCGTCGCCCTCGGGGGAGGACGAGGCATCACGCTCTCCGGACATTGCATCCGATGTACCCTCCTCTTTCTTCTTCTTCTTGTACTTCTTAACCGGCACCTAGTATGGCGCCGGGACCAGCATTCTCTTTAGTTGAGGATTGGCTGGGTCTTCGAGGAGTGGAGCCAGACACCGCATCTGATCCACACCTTCTTGATCCAAACCTGTTTGGAGAGGGACCATTCAATATTTCTCCTTTGGAGCGAAGAGCTTATTGGTGTGCGGAGGTTTAAGAGTTTACCTCGCTGGCCGGATGGTTGCAATCGAGGCCGGTGTTGTCCGATGACTTCCGCCACTTTTTCTGCTTCTCGAAAGCAGCTTCCAAATCCCCTGATGCATCGTGCCATAGAACCGCTGTTAGGTTTGCGGTCCTTCTGGATTGAACTCCCACATCTTGAGGGGCCGCCATTGCCAGGGGAGTGCACGGCGGATCAACATCACTTGGATCACATCAGCAAGGGTAATGTCCTTTGCTATCATACTCCTGATGCGTTTTTGCGACAACAGCACCTCAGGGACCAACCCCCAGTCCGAAACCTTGTCGGTCCAGGATATGAGCCTCAGCAGGGGTCCAGATCTAAAGGCTGGAGCCGCTGCCCATTTAGAGCCGCAGGGTTCTGTGATATAGAACCATTCCGGTTGCCATATCTTGACGGTGTCCACAAAACCCCCTTTGGCCAATTGACTTTGGGGAGCTTGCTCACCATGGCACCACCACAGTCCACGTGTTGCTTGTCAACCACCTTCGGCTTCACATTGAAAATCTTGAGCCATAAGACGAAGTGGGGAGGGACGTGGAGAAATGCTTCACACACGATGATGAACGCCGAGATGTGAAGGAACGAATTTGGGGCCAGATCATGAAAATCCAGCCTGTAGTAGAACATGAAACCCCTTACAAAGGGGTGAAGGGCGAATCCATGTCCGCAGAGGAAGTGGGGGATAAACACCACCCTTTCGCCGGGCTCCGGGGTAGGGATGATTTGCCCCGGATTGGGAAGCCTGTGTTTGATCTCCGTGGTTAGATATCGCGCTTCCCGCAGCTCCTTAATGTTCTCCTTCGTGACGGAGGAAGCCATCCATTTGCCTTGAGAGCCGGCCATGGTCGGGGGAGTTGCAAAGGAAGAAGATCTTGGAACTTGGGCGCTGGAGCTCGAGGATGGAGAGGCTGAGAGAGAATGAGGCGTGGGACGGAGAAGTTAGATTCCATCCGCTTATATGGACTGTGAATATCAAGCATCCCCCACCCTCAAGCTTTAAAAGTCGCCTGTTCCCAAGGTGTCGTGCGGGCAGCGCGGTTAATTTAGCAAAGCTCATATTGATGAGAATACTGCAATAAGGCGACACGATCTCTGCTTCGACAAGACGTGTCAATGGGAGTTGCATACTAAAACGCAAGGCGGGAGGCCCAAAAAATGGTTCGAGATGATGATGGAACCAAAACGTGACGTTTTACCGAATAAGGCTGTCGCTGGATATTTTGTTCGTGCTTTTGTGGTCGGGAGGTTAACTTATTATATACATGGCCGGATATAGATCTCTTGTCCATAGGAGTACTTTGGAGAATTCGGAGGAGGAACCCACCTTGCAATGCCAAAGATCATCTGCGTGCCGGATACATCGTCATTGAAGCCTGGTTCAGGGTCTACTGAGGGAGTCCTGGTTTACGGGGTCCTCGGGCGTCCGGGCTACATAACATGGCCCGGACTAATGGGCCATGAAGATATAAGATGGAAGACTTTCCCCCGTGTCCGGATGGGACTCTCCTTGGCATGGAAGGCAAGCTTGGCGTGCGGATATGAAAGATTCCTTTCTCTGTAAACCGACTCTGTATAACCCTATTCCCCTCTAGTGTCTATATAAACTAGAGGGTTTAGTCCGTAGAGGAATTCATAATCATACATGCTAGACATCTAGGGTTTAGTCATTACGATCTCGAGGTAGATCAACTCTTGTAACCCCTATACTCATCAAAGTCAATCAAGCATGAAGTAGGGTATTACCTCCATCAAGAGGGCCCGAACCTAGGTAAACAAAGTGTCCCCTGCCACCTGTTACCTTCGATCCTTAGACACACAGTTCGGGACCCCCTACCCGAGATCTACAGGTTTTGACACCGACACCTCCCTCATGAGGTCAAGCATCGCTCCCCACGGGTCTTGGCATTTGATGAGGCACACCAGGACGCCTCATGGGGGGTGGACCTCGTGCTGGGGGAGGAGCGCTGCCACCAAGCCTTGCTCCGTGCAGCGAGGTAACAGCTGGCGCTGCGGCGGTATCACTGTCGTAGCATCTGCTCCATGACCCTTGAGGTGGGTGACCTCATCCTGAGGCGGGTGCTCTCCAAGGAGAGCCTTCACAAGCTCTCGCCCATGTGGGAGGGCCTGTTCAGGATCATCCGTGTCTAAAGGCCTAGCGCCACGCCCCTGGAGATGCAGGACGGGGTCCCCATCTAGAACGCCTGGAACATCGAGCACCTCCGAAAGTTCTACCCATGACCAAGGCCATGCGCCCGTGAAGATCTCTGCTCATGACACTCTCACGTAATAATGAATTGGGGCTGTACACGCCCCGCACTCTCCTGAGTGCCACCCCTGGGCCTCACGGGGGCTCCCACCCACATCCTAGTGGAGGCCCCATGCTCCGTGCTGGTGGGAAGACAAGAATACTAGTATAGGTGCCAGATGATGCTGTTCTTTTGCTTGCTTTCCGTAGCTGGTTTGTGTTTTCTTCAATGGAATTTGATTTTTTTTCGTGTTTCATTCGAGGGCTTGGAATTTCTTATCCTTGCACCATTTTGCTCTTCTAGGTCGTACCTTAGGAGGGGTGGCAGTTGCCCGTCACTCCTCCTCGCGTGTCCCGCGCATGGGGGCTAGGCAGGTGTGCGCGCTCGGGCCCGCCCGCGAACACGCCTCACCAAAGCTTCAGTACCCAAGCCATTTGGCACCTTCGTCCTCGCGTGACGCCCTCAAATGAGCTCACGGGCAAGATGCCTCTGGAAGGTTCCTAATCCTATAGCTGCAGGGTGCCTCCTGAGGCTCAGCGAGTTCTAGATTTCCTCGTGACAAGACACGCTCTTGCCGCACGCACGGAATTCGGGCCCTGGACAGGCACACTCTTGCGGCAGGGGAGTACACACAAGAATGCCAAGCTAAGTCGCCCCAACCATGATGAGCGGTGATGCGGGCATCATAATGCAACACGAAAACAATAACATAATGGCATAAGCGCCTCGGTTCATTACATGCCCCCAAGAGGGTCTGCTACCTCCTTTTCCATTGTAGGGGGAGGAAAGAAACAAAAGCAAGCCACGCGGCTATAGCGGCTCTCCAGTCCCGGCTCTAGCAGCATTTGGGCTCAGTCGAAGTCCTCCTCCTGCTTCACCGAGGCATGGCGGCGACGCGGCACGCCTTCCTCCCCAGTCCGAGCCAGGAAACGTGGCGGCTCTTCGTAGGACGAGCTGCCGCTGCTATAGGCGGCACAACCGTCACCAAGGGCAAGCTCACCACCAGCGATGGCGCCACCCCTCCAGTCATCATCTTCACCATCATCGTCGTCGCTGTTGCTTTCTGTGCAGCACCCCGCACGCCGGCCGTCTTCCCCGAACAACCTCACATAGAGTGTCTCGATGCCGTCGTACCTGAAGTGGAGGGTGCACCTCATGTGCAGGCCCTACGCGCGGGCGAACTACTGCCACCCGTGGTTCAGGAACATGTTACTTGCGGCGGTGACTTCGACCTCCACCCATGAGGCCTTGCTGCAGCAGCCCTTGGCCTGCAGCCATAGGCCATCAGGCCACTCGGTCGGCAACGCGCCTGTGAAGATGCGCGAGAGTTGGAGCCAGATGCGTGCGGGCCTCTCCGACCACACGATGAACTCTGGGACACATTAGCTAACAGTGAGCGCGACCGCGGTGGCCGGCCGACCGTCGCGCGCCTTACCCCTTCGCCGGAACCGCCCCATTCGCGGCAGCGCCTGAGGCGACGCTGGCCTTCGAAGGGGTGCGCCCGCGCCCCTGAGGGATCACCGCTGGAGTCGCGTCATGCTTGTGGTGGCGTGCATAGCCTCTCTTGGGCGCAGCGAACCTAGCCCCTCTTTGGGGGTATTTCCCTTCTATGCAGTGGAAAACCTCCTCACTGGCGCAATGGACACTACGAGAAGATGGTGGGACGAGGAGGAATAAGGAGGAGCAAGCAATGAGAAGATGGAGATGAGCAAGGGGCTCTGCCTATCGGATCTTGGGTTCCGGCAAACCCCTTGAGGTTCGAACACTGGGGTGTGCACGAAGATCTTCTCCTTTCTGCTCTAGCTCGCTCTCGCACCGATTCCTAGGCCTAGCTCGTCTAACTCGAAGAACAAGGGACACAAGGGTTTATACTGGTTCGGGCCACCACTGTGCTGTAATACCCTAATCCAGTGTGGTGTGGTGGATTGCCTTGTAGGCTGAGGATAAACTAGTACATGGGAAGAACAACCTCCCGAGGAGAGGTGTTCTTGTGCTTGGAGAGCTTGTGAAGTGTGGGTGGAATGAATCTGCTTGCCCTAGGTTGGGTCTGCTCTCGATGAGATGATCTCTCGACCAGCCTCCCTCTATGGTGGTGGCTAGTCCTATTTATAGAGGCACGGGTCCTCTTCCCAAGTATTGAGCGGGAAGGGATCCCACAATGGCCGATTTTGAAGGGGGACAACTAGTATAAGCTATCCTGACAAAAGGTGGTCTTCGCCTGCCAAAGGTTCTGGTGGTGACGCCGTCATGGGCTCCACGATGACCTGTGCTCTGCCATCCTGCTGGTCTTGGTCTTGTTGCACGGATATGGAAACCTTTGCCTGATGCCTCGGGACTCCTCACCTGCGCTTCCCCCTTTAACACCAAAGAGGAAACTGGCTCATGTGCCCACTGGCGCCCGCCTGGCCTTGGTCGTCATGGCTCACGTCACGTGGACCACGTAAGGTGCCCCTTGCCTTGATATCTCCGCTCCTCGGCAGCTAGCTTGATGAGGCCGCCCCAGGGTAGGTCTTGCATCGTCAGCCTCGCGAGGCTTGGCCCCTTGTGAGGATCTTGAGTGGCTGTTGATTAGGTTGGGCCATACCAGGTGTGACAGCCTGGTTTTTGGCCCTTTTCTTTTTCTTTTTGATTTATTGGTTTTTGCTCTGTTTTTTTGGAGTGGTTCTGTGGCCTTGTCACCTGGGAAATCATCCTATTTTTCCCTCCCAAGTGGCTCATCATTCTAAAAACCTTGCCAAGATCATGTCACTCCACTGCTTGACCAAACCCTAATTTCTTTTTTCTAGGGAATATTCCTTTTTCTATTAAAGGAATAACCCTGTCTGCCCTAGGTTGTGAAGCAACCTATATTTCTGTCACTCCTAAAATTCCCAAATAAATTTTATTAAAATTTTTGGGTCATATCTTCATCAAATATGGCAAAACTTTTCCTTGCCATGTTCAAAAATAATTCTCAAATATTCCTTTTCTTATTCTGCCCTAAATGGCACTTTGTGAAGCAAGTGCTATTTATATTTGTCCAATTGACTCCAAACTCCTTGGGCATCTTTGCATGTCCATATTATTGCCATGTGCCAATTTTCACACTCATTTGCCTAGTGAATATTTTCAATGATTTTCCAAAGTTTTTGTGCAGAAAGGAACTTTGTGAAGAAAGTATATTCTAGGCATGTCCAAATGAGATGATACTTGGTCACATCCTTCATTTGACCAAATCATGAGTCTCTACCAAAATAGAGCTCATGGAGATCATCTATGTGAGCTCAGCTCCAAATCTTGTGTTCTGGTAAAATTTCCACTTTGTGAAGCAACCCTATTTTACCTTGCTTCATTTGAGCTGTCAATGTACCAGGGCATTCTTACATTTACATCTACCTTCTCCGCCAAGTTATGGCTAAATCCAGTTACCCATTTACGCCCAGTAAATTTTCTAAGTTACTGGCTAGAATGGAGCATTGTGAAGGAAGTACCACTTTGGTAACTCCGAATGGCATGATCTTTTTACAGCATCTCCATGTGGTCAAATAATCTGTCTACACCAAAATTCAACTCAAGTGGTTACTCCAAGTGAGTGCTACTTCATCGTCTTGTTTCTGGACCAGATTTGGCAGTTGCAAAGCAACCATATTAAATGTTGGTCCATTTTCTTCCAAACTCCCCAGTCTGGTAGTTCTTCCTAAGCTAATCACCCCAGACAAACTCTTTGGCTCCAACTCATTTCCTATTGATCATCCGTTCTCCTCAAAGTTTACTGCAGTAAACTTCAGAGGTAGCTAACCTTTTAACAAGAGCCTTTTTCACCATTCTACCACAACAGTTGAAACCTCCCCAGGAAGGACAAAGCCCCAGACATTGTTTGGCAAATAGTATGGCACTATGTGCCCCAGTGCACGTGGTGACCACCGCCGTGGCATGCAGCCAGCGTGCTCTGGCTCGACCTCAGCGCTGTGTTCGTTCGTTCCCTTCTCGTCTCGACCTCCCACCGTGTCCAGTAGCCTCCCCGTGTTCTTCTGCGTCGCCCTGACCCCTTGCCCCCTCCGTCCTTTTCCCCGTCGGCGCTCGTCGCTGCGCGCCCACGAGACCGCTGTGTCCGACCGAGCTTCAGCGGCGCTTGGCCATTTCCCTCCTGTGCCCTCGGCCCCCCTACATAGTGACACACTATGGCTCGTCCGCACCCCCCCTCGTCTCCTTCCCACGCCCTCTCGTGAGCTCTGCACCTCGCCAGCGCCTTGGCCGCACTCGTGCGGCGGTGACCGGCTCGGGCACCTCGCCCCGGCTATATAAGAGCCACCCCGAGCCCCTCCTTGCATCTCCACCAGTCACACCGCACCCCTCTAGACCCCTTGGACCTCTCCCGCGAGCTCCACAACCTCTCCTCGCCGTAGTTGACCACCATGGCCGCCGCCTCTGCCCCTCTTCGATTCCGGTGGTCCGCACCTCCTCTCTTCCCCTAGCCACCACCCTCGGCTTCCCCGGAGTCCAGCGAGCCTTCCCATCCCTCCAAGAGTCGCCGGAGCCCCTGTGGTCGCCGTCCCCATGACCGGCCGCCGCCTCCTCCGCTTGCGGTAGCCGCGTGACGCCGCTGTGCTGGTCCTCCCCGGCGCGAGCTGTGCCTCTGGATGGGAGCGGCTCGTCTTCCCGAGCCCACCGGTGCCTCCGCCCACGCCGGAGACGGCCGGAGCCGGCTGGCACATCGCTGGAGGCAGCTCCTTTGCTCCCTCCTCTGTTTCCATCGGGGGAAGGGAGAGCAGGAAGAAGACAGAGGCCAAGCGGGCCCCTCCTCCCCGCGGACCCCACCCATAAGCCACACAGGAGCAGGCCCCGCCACTGTTCAATTGGATAAGGCGCAGGACCCACCTGTCAATGACCCAGGAGACCAGCCCCACCCGTCAGCCTCTGAAAACCTTATCTAGTCAGATAAGTGGAGGCGCCTTCCTGTGGAGTACGTTTTCTTAATACGAAAGTGCATTTTTGTTCTTATTCGTGCAGAAGTGCGTATTCTCTATTCGAAAGCATAACCACTGAAATCAGCTTTCTGTTTTCTCAGTCAGGGGCTTACTTGCAGCAAACTTTTTATAGATAGGTCCCTGGCAGAAAAACTATCACTACTTTTTGCTCGAGACTCCGATTGAGGTGATTCCAAAGCCCACTTCTTCGTCTCGTCGAGCCCGTTCTGTTGGTGAAATTTTCACTATGGTTTGACACTGTGAAAATGACCATTTTCCCTTGCGGTAAACAGCCCCCTCCGAGAGAGTACTGTTTCCGGTGATTCTTTCTGCGGCTTCACCGCACTTCTTCCCGGAGTATCCCGTCACCCCAGGCAAGCCACAATACCCACTTGCATGACAGTCATGCAGTAGCCATGGTTTTCAACTTGAATATTTATTAAATGTTTGCTTGTTTAAAAATATGTTTATCATTGTTTCGGTAATGCTTTGGGGTTATTGTTTATTTTCTTGATATGTTATTATACACCTGTTTATCGTGCCATGCTAGTTGCTAGTATTCCTTTCGTATGTTTATGCTTGCTAGTAGTGCATGTTGATATTGGTGAAGGTCTTCGGGGCATGACTGCCGTCTGTCTCGAGTACCATTACTATGCATGTTCCTTTGCATCCAGTAGTTAAATTCTTGCATGTTTGTATTGTTGATATGTTCTTGCATGATATTTATTGTTGATGCTAGTATGCTCTTGCATAGTATTTATTTACGATGCTAGTAGTCATGTAGGCCATGAGTAGCGTTATACTTATGATATTCATGCTCGTCAGTATGCCATGTTCATTTGGTTAAATATTTCATTGTGGTTATGCTCGATGCGTATGTGCACCTTCATGCTTATGTTGATATCGTGTTCATGCATTGTAGTTGCATCATGTTATTTTATTATGACTCAGGTTATTGCATTCAAGTTTAACCGGATAATAATGAACTTGAACAACTGTTGGATGAGTCATGGTGCCACCAAATCGAGCTGACCAGTGCAGCCACACTTGCCTTTATGGGAAGGCCCTAACTGGGTCTATTGTCATGCCTCTCACCGGTGCCTCCAACGAGGGAAGGTTATGTACACGCGTTACCCTGATCAGGTAGGCGGACATAACCTTGTGTGCCCGTTGTTGTTTTTGTTTTGAGCTCGAGTCCTTGTTTGGGACCGTTTGGCCACGACGGTGGTCGTTGTGTCTTTGGTAGACACGGGGCCACCCAGGACTTAGCCCAAAAGGGAAGTGGGTCGGAGTGGCCGGGAGATTGTCATGACAATAGATCGGTTTGGTCAGAACGCCGTTGGTCCACCCGAATGGGAGAAAGAGGCCCTGGGTTCTGTGGTGTGGGTGTGTCTTAATCTATCAGAGTGTGCTAACCTCTGCAGAGTGTGTGTGTCTTAATCTATCGATAGCCGTGCCCACAGATAATGGCCCAGTTCGTGTCGGTCACACCGTGAGTCAACAGTAATAAAAATAATAATAACTTGATTAATAACAACCCTGGTTCGATGATGAGATAAGTTGGTGGTGATCACCGGAATGATCACCGTGGTATCGAGGATACCGAGTTGATGTCCATGTTGGTAAGTTGATGCATGCGATGGTTACGCGTTAACCCGAACATAGTAAGTTGGTGTATGTTAGTATCATCATGTTGCATGTAGTATCATCATGCTCGTATGTTCATGCTATGCTTGTTCTAGTTGTATCATGATCAGTTGTGCATGCCATGTTGTTCTGTTAGTATCAAGTTCATGAATTAAATTAACTTTCTAATGCCATGCTGTTGTTTGTCTTGAATGTTTTTGGTTCATTGTGAGCTTGCAAGTACATTCAATGTACTAACCTGGTGTGTCATGCCAGTTTGCAGGTCGTTCTTGGATTGCTTGCTTGTTTTGGTGTGGTTCCAGTGTTCGCGAGCTAGGATAAACGTTCCAGCCAGAGTCCCTGCGGATTGGAGTCCATCATCACCGTTCGTTGTTCCGCTGCCAGTAGAGGTTCTGCTGCCTCGAGTTGTTATGCTGCTTGCATAGAGCAAGTGGGGTGGGCATAGTGTCACCGCGCCGATGTTATTCATTGTAATATCGGAGACCTTGTATCCGTATTCATGTAATAATAGAAAGCTGGTTTGTTCTATGCTAAGGAGTGCAGTATTCCAGAAGACTTCTCCTTGATCTCTGGGCTGGAATACGGGGCGTTCCTGTTTCTCTGAGCCGGGTTGCCACACCAGGCCGCCGGATGAGCCACCCCTGGGCCGCAGGTAGGCTAGTCTGGGTACGTTCCTAGAATGCTGACAGTAGCCCCCGGGCCCAAGGCGCGCTCGGACTTGGCTTCGCGGCGAAGCCAAGGGTCAAGTGCAGAGCGCCTGTGGCCTTGATTGACGCATGGCAATTGATTGGACGTGGTCGTCTCCACTTCCCCATGCCTCCTCGGCAACTGCATGACTCGACAAGTCCCTGCATGCACGAAAGACCATCATTACCTGCGATTACGGAGGCCTGCGGTTGGCCTTCTCCTCGCTATAAATAGGGCGACGGGCGGAGCTCTTGTTGCCCATCTTCCTCCTCCATTCCTCTTGTTTCTTCTTCTTCCTCGTTCCTTCTTGCTTGGCAGAGCCACCCATGGTGCCGATTCGGCGATTCTTTGCCACCGAGAAGGGGAAGACTACTCGTGAGGAGCCGGAGTTGCTCCCGCCGAAGAAAAGGCCGTTCCACCCTCGTGGCGCCATCTTGAGGCCTGAAGTGACGAGGCCTTAGCACGAGCGGCCTCCCCCGGCTACCCACTGCCCTTGTATGCTAGGACACAAGGCTCCAGAGGGGAAGGTAGCGCCGCCCGCGCTTTGGCCGCGTCGATCATGCCGGCGTGGTGCACGCCGCCGTCCCGCGGACGCACGTTGGAGGATCTGCGCGCGAGCTCGTGGTGTGGGCGGCGATGCCTCCTAGCTCCTGGATCCACTTCCCGCCATTCTTCTCCACAGAGATGCCGCCGAGGGGGCTGCTCGAGCTGTGGTTACAACATGCCGAGTGTCGGGCCCCGGTGACGGGAGCTGAGGTTGAGGTTGTCTCCCCGGGCAAGATCTTCATGACCTGCGGATGGGGCGAGGTCTCCCGCGTCTGCCGCACGGAGGGCACGCTCGCCATCCACTTCGAGTATGACGGCTCCTCCGTGCTTCTCTTCAAGGTGTTCAACGAGGAGGGACGCTGCCTGGAGTGCTGCCCCGGAGGGGGCCGTCGGACCGGCGCGGCGGCTGCCGTCGTGCCAGTCATCGGTCCCGCCGCCAGCTCTCCTAGCAGCAGTGATGGACCCTGGGAGCCCAGCAGCTCTCCTGAGGCCGACGTGTCTCCGGAGACGAGCGACGACAGCTACGCACCTCCAACCTCACGCCGTGCCCGGAGCGCGTCAGCTGCACGAGCTCGTCGCCGATGGTGACTTGAGCGGGGTTGGAGGTGGCCTCCCGTGGCCTGATACGTCTCCAACGTATCTACTTTTCCAAACCCTTTTGCCCTTGTTTTGGATTCTAACTTACATGATTTGAATGGAACTAACCCGTACTGACGCTATTTTCAGCAGAACTTCCATGGTGTTGTTTTTGTGTAGAAATAAAAAGTTCTCGGAATGACCTAAAAATTCACGGAGAATTATTTTGGAAAATATAAAAAATATGTGCGGAAAGATCTACATCAGGGGCCCCACACACTGTCCACGAGGGTGGGGGGCGCGCCCCCTCCCCCTGGGTGCTCCCCCTACCTCGTGGCCCCCCTGACGCTCCATCGACGTATCTCCAGACCCCATATATTCACTTTCGGGGAGAGAAAAATCAGAGAGGAAGAATTACGCGTTTGACGAAACACATCCGCCGCCAAGCCCTAATCTCTCTCGGGAGGGCTGATCTGGAGTCCGTTCGGGGCTCCGGAGAGTGGAGATCATTGCCATCATCATCAACAACCTTTCTCCATCACCAATTCCATGATGCTCACCGCCGTGCGTGAGTAATTCCATCGTAGGCTTGCTGGACGGTGATGGGTTGGATGGGATCTATCATGTAATCGAGTTAGTTTTGTTAGGGTTTGATCCCTAGTATCCACTATGTTCTGAGATTGATGTTGCTATGACTTTGTTATGCTTAATTCTTGTCACTAGGGCCCGAGTGCCATGATTTCAGATATGAACTTATTATGTTTTCACGAATATATGTGTGTTCTTGATCCTATCTTGCAAGTCTATAGTCACCTACTATGTGTTATGATCCGGCAACCCCAAAGTGACAATAATCGGGACCACTCCCGATGATGACCTTAGTTTGAGGACTTCATGTATTCACTATGTGTTAATGATTTAGTCCAGTACTCTATTAAAAGGAGGCCTTAATACCCCTTAGTTTCCAATAGGCCCCCGCTGCCACAGGAGGGTAGGACAAAAGATGCCATGCAAGTTCTTTTTCGTAAGCACGTATGACTATATTCAGAATACATGCCTACATTACATTGATGAACTGGAGCTAGTTCTGTGTCACCCTAGGTTGTAACTTTTACATGATGAATTGCATCCGACATAATTCCCCATCACTGATCCAGTGCCTATGATCTTTTCACATATTGCTTGTTGCTTATTTACTTTTCTGTTGCTACTATTACGAAAACTACAAAAAACACTTCGTTACTTTTATCGCTGCTACCTCTATCTCCATATTACTTTTCTACTAAACTACCTTGCTGCAGATACTAAGTTTCCAGGTGTGGTTGAATTGACAACTCAGCTGCTAATACTTAAGAGTATTCTTTGGCTCCCCTTGTGTCGAATCAATAAATTTGGGTTGAATACTTTACCCTCGAAAACTATTGCGATCCAGTACACTTGTGGGTTATCAAGACTATTTTCTGGCGCCGTTGCCGAGGAGCATAGCTCTATTATTTAAGTCACTTGGGATTTATATCTGTGGATCACTAAGAAAAATTTGAAGGACTCAAAAACCAAGATCTTACCCTCAACTACGAGGGGAGGTAAGGAACCGCCATCTAGCTCTGCACCCCTGCTATTGAATCTGATATGTCATATGTCCTTGATGATGCCACTTCTGCTATGTATGATGAAACTACTTCTATTCCTGATAATATTGTGCCACTAGGTGAATTTCTAGATGAACAAATTGCTAGGGTTAGGGAGAATGCAAATATTGAAACTGATAATATTTATGAAAGTGATGATGAAGCTTCTCCCCCTAGATATGAATTGCCTGTTGTTCCCGAGGGTTATGTTATGGATGAAGAAACTGCTAGAGACTTTCTTGCTTGCAATGATAGATATGATCTTAAGATATTATTAGCTAAGCTGAAAGAAAAGTCCTTGAATGCTAGAATGAAACATGACCCTGCTTTTGCTACTTCACCTATCTTTGTTACTGATAAGGATTATGAATTCTCTGTTGATCCTGAGTTAATTACTTTGGTTGAATCTGATCCTTTCCATGGCTATGAGTCTGAAACTGTTGTGGCCCATCTTACTAAGTTGAATGATATAGCCACCCTGTTTACCAACAATGAAAAGATTCGTTACTACTATATCCTTAAGTTGTTTCCATTCTCATTAAAGGGCGATGCTAATACTTGGTTTAATTCTCTTGATCCTGGTTGTGTGTGTAGTCCCCATGATATGATGTATTACTTCTTTGCTCAATATTTTCCCGTTCATAAGAAACAAGCTGCCTTACAGGAAATATATGACTTTGTGCAAATTGAAGAAGAGAGTCTCCCACAAGCTTGGGGGAGGCTTATCCAATTACTTAATGCTTTGCCTGATCATCCTCTTGAGAGGAATGATATACTTGATGTCTTCTATAATGGACTAACCGATGCTTCCAGAGACCACCTAGATAGTTGTGCTAGTTGTGTTTTCAGGTAAAGAACAATTGATCAAGGTGAATTACTATTGAATAATATGTTGGCCAATGAAAATAATTGGACACTTCCAGAACCAGCCCCTAAGCCAACTCCGAAGAAAAGAGGTGTTCTATTTCTCAGTCCTGAAGATATGCAAGAGGCAAAGAAATCTATGAAAGAAAAAGGTATTAAAGCTGAAGATGTTAAGAATTTACCACCTATTAAAGAAATACATGGTCTTGATAACCCGACACAGGTAGTAAAGGTAAATTCTCTTTATAGATTTGATAAAGGTGATATCCCTCGTTATAAGTCTGCTAGCCAATGCTTAGATGAGTTTGACAATTTTATTGTGAAGCAAGAAAACTTCAATGCTTATGTTGGTAGACAATTGCAACACCATGCTTATATGATTGAACGCTTGAGTGATTATCTGTCTAGAGTTAAAGGTGAATTGAAACTCATTAGGATACATGCTTCCATAATTACCACTCAAGTAGAACAAGTACTTAAGGCTCAGAATGATTTGCTCAAGGAATTAAATGGTAAGAATAATGACTATGCTGTTAGAGTTGCTTCTAGAGGTGGAAAAGTGACTCAGGAACCTTTATATCCTGAAGGACACCCTAAGAGAATTGAGAAATATTCTCAGAGAACCAATTTAGATGCACCTAGTTCTTCTAAGAAAAAGAAAAAGAAAATTGATAGAACTTTGCATGCTTCTACTGAACCTGTAGCTGACACACCTGAGAATCCTAATGATATATCTGTTTCTGAAGCTGAAACACAATCTGGTAATGAACATGAACCTAGTGATAATGTTAATAATGATGTTCATGATGATGCTCAACCTAGCAATGTTAATGATGTAGAGATTGAACCTGCTGTTGTTCTTGATAACCCACAATCAAAGAATCAACGTTATGATAAGAGAGACTTTGTTTGTTCCTAGGAAGCACGGTAGGGAAAGAGAACCATGGGTTCATAAACCCATGCTTTTTCCTCCGAAACCATCCAAGAAAAAGGATGATGAGGATTTTGAGCGCTTTGCTGAAATGATTAGACCTATCTTTTTGTGTATGCGTTTGACTGATGTGCTTAAAATAAATCCTTATGCTAACTATATGAAATATATTATTACCAACAAAAGAAAGATACCTAGAGTAGAAATTTCCACCATGCTTGCCAATTACACTTTTAAGGGTGGAATACCTAAGAAACTAGGAGATCTAGGAGTACCCACTATACCTTGCTCCATTAAGAGAAACTATGTTAAAACTGCTTTATGTGATCTTGGAGCCGGTGTTAGTGTTATGCCTCTCTCTTTATATCGTAGACTTGACTTGAGTAAGTTGACACCTACTGAAATATCTTTGCAAATGGCCGATAAATCAACTGCTATACCTGTCAGTATTTGTGAGGATGTGCCTGTTGTGGTTGCAAATGTTACTATTCTAACAGACTTTGTTATCCTTGATATTCCCGAGGACGATAGTATGTCTATTATCCTTGGTAGACCCTTTTTGAATACTGCAGGGGCTGTTATTGATTGCAACAAAGGCAATGTCACTTTTCATGTCAATGGTAATGAGCACACGTTACACTTTCCGAGGAAACAACCTCAGGTTCACAGTATCAATTATATTGGAAAAGTTTCAACTACCACTATTGGAGGTTTTGAATTTCGTCTTCCTACTATCAAGAAGACATATGAAATTCTTATTGTTGGGGACATACATGTCCCCATTGAGGTAACCTAGTGTTATTCGAAAGTTCTCCCGTTTCATGTTATTCGGAAAGAGTTTATTAACAAGACCTGATCAATCTTGTTAATGGATTCCTTTTGATGAGCATGAGATATGTGAATCTAGATAGCACAACCTTCTGTATCCCCCTTTTACTTTATGTTAATTAGAATAAAATAAAGCAAAAATGCCCTGAAAATTAAATATGATTTTTTCTAGAATATTTGGGAATATATGGCACTGAAAACACAGCGAGGGGAGCCAGCACCTGGCCACAAGGGTCCAGGGCGCACCCACCCTCACAGGGCGTGCCCCTGCCTCGTGGGCCCCACGTGGCCCCCCTCCACTTATTCCTGCACCCATACCTTTCTTCATCCCAAAAAAATCACCAACTAGCTCAAGCACGAGTTCTAGCTCATCTTGCTGCTAGTTTCGATCTCCTTGCTCAAAGCACCATTCACCAAACTGTTTGGGGAGATTGTTCCTTGGTATGTGACTCCTCCATTGGTCCAATTAGTTTTTGTTCTAGTGCTTTATTTATTGCAAATTTTTGCTGTTGTGGTGACCTTGTTCTTGAGCTTTCATGTCAAATTTCTTTGGTCCCAAGTAGTTCTAATGCATGATATAGTCTCTAGGCACTTGTGGGAGTTGTTGCTATCAATCTTGTTGAGTTTGGTTAACTTTTATCTTGAGTTACAAAAGATTTCAGAAATTTTTAGAGGAGGAAAATGATAAAGAGATTATTGAGGGGTTCCTCCCGTAAAAGTTCAGAGGAGAAGAAGAAAGAAAATAAGAAGCCCAAATATAATCTTCCTCGCATGGCGGAAGTCCGGCCGTGTGGATGGCCTTGTAATGAGTTCATGAGAGCCGCTGGGATTTACGAAGACTTTTATTGCTTGGAAAATAATGCAGGCCTAACCGACTTCCTCCACGACCAGCGTGAACATTATCTCTTACTCACTAATGTTTTCACGCAAAATTTTCATTTTCATGCTAAGAAAACACCACCCACACTGGAGTTTCGTTTATATGATGAGGTTAAGGAAATATCATTCTTTGAGTTTTGTGAAATATGCAAGATACCCTTTGAAGGTAGACTTGATGAACCACGTCGTGAAGACGTTGAAGGGTTTATTGACATGATAGTTGTAGGGGAGACTAGACAAGTCTCAGGGGCAAGAATTACTAGTATACATTTCCCTGTTCTACGTTACTTCGCTTTATTCGATAGTAGATGTTTAATTGGTCGCGGGAACAGTGGGAATCTTAGTGCCCCTGATATTGTCATTTTATGCCATGCTTTGTTTCGAGACACAACTTTTAGCTTGGGTGCCGTCGTTGCTAAACGACTGAGTTTCAACCGCTCAAAGGGCCCCGTCTTTGGAGTCATTTTTGCTTCTCGCCTTACTGAACATTATTAGGCATCATGAGAAGGAAGAAAAATTGCTTGCCCCTATTTATCTAGATTACAAGAGCATGATAGCACATGATTTTATTGTTAAAGACAAAGAGATGTTGCTTAATTATAAGCTGAGGTTTGATGAAAAATATTGCGAGATTGTTACCTTGCCTGCACCATCTCTGTTTGATCTGTCTACATGTATATATCTTGTTATGTCAGATGCTCTCTACAAGCACCAAAGCCAGGCACGAGCTTTAGAGCCTGAGCCAGAGCCACCACTCGATCCTTACCGTCAGTCTATTTATGGGTGGGATCTGGATAAGCTTGCCAACCAGTGGCACCCAGATGACACATCTCAGTACACTGGAGGGAGTAGCTTCGATCCGTGGCCATAGACCAACTTAGGCTAAAAAGCCTAAGCTTGAGGGAGTACGTGTTTCTCACCGACTTTACATTCATGCTCACACAATTATTCTAGTTGTCGGTGCTCACACTCTTTCATTGTACCATCCATGTTTAGTTTCAATTCATTTTCTTAGTCTTTTTCTTGTGTGTTCGAAAAACCGTAAGAAAAAATATATTAGTTGTAGCTTCTAGCTAGTTTACTTTCCTTGTAGTAGTAATTAAAAGAAAACCCAAAAAGATTTCATGTTCTTCTTTTGCTTGTTGGGAGCTTTCCCGTGTAAATAGTTTCTTTTCTTTTCTTTGGGGGTAAAGAGTAGAAGACCATGCTTGAAATTGCTTAGTGGCTCGCATATGCTTTATTGTTGATTTAACCTTGAGCCATATTACCTAGTCTTCTCTCTTGTATTAAATGCTTGCAGATTCCAGCTTAGTCCAATCACGTGCACTATTATTATTATCCACACCGTTTGGTCGTGCGAGTGAAAGGCAATAAGGATGATATATGATGAACTAATTGAGATGAGAAAAGCTGGTATGAACTCGACCTCTCTTGTTTTTGTAAACATGATAGTTCATCGTTCCTGATTCAGCTTGTTATGAATGAAACATAGTTGCAATGAAAATTAGAGATCATAGCTGCTTATGCCATGCTTAATTAGCTCAGAGTTTATAATGGTCTATCTTGCGTGCCAACATGATATTAAAATGGTTGTGAGTGGTATGATAGGGTGGTATCCTCCTTTGAACGATTCAAGTGGTCTGACTTGGCACATGTTCACGCATGTAGTTGAAACAAATCAACATAGCCTCCACGATATTTATGTTCATGGTGATTTATATCCTACTCATGCTTGCATTCATTATTGATTCATTTTAATGCATGTTCATGACCGTTGTCGCTCTCTAGCTGGTCGCTTCCCAGTCTCTTTCTAGCCTTCACCTGTACTAAGTGGGAATACTGCTTGTGCATCCACTTCCATAAACCCCAAAGTTATTCCAATGAGTCCGCCGTACCTTCCTATATGCGGTATTTACCTGTCGTTCCAAGTAAATTTGTGTGTGCCAAACTGTAAACCTTCAAATGAAATTCTGTTTTGTAAGCTCGAACAGGTCATGTATCAACTAGGGCTGTCTTTATCTTCCATGCTAGGTGGGTTATTCTCACGATGAGTGGACTCCACTCATCATTCATGAGAAAATGGTTGGTAACCGGGATGCCCAGTCCCATGCCCAAAATCATAATAATTAAACAAAACTCCCCTAGGGTTGTTGCTGGTTTGGACGGTACCTGTTGTTTCGGGCTAGTCGTTGAGTGTACTTGTTGGTGGTTTGGGGAGTATAAACTTTACCATTCTGTTTGGGAACTACCTATAATGTGCGTAGCATGGAAGATATCGAGATTCTTGGTTGTTATGTTGACAATGAAAGTATACCGCTCAAAATGTTATTCATCTCTTTTTAAAAATCGAGCTCTGGCACCTCTACAAATCCCTGCTTCCCTCTGCGAGGGGCCTATCTATTTACTTTTATGCTGATTCATCATCCTCTTACAAAAGAGCACCAGTAGGACATCACCTCTGTCATTTGCATGTATTACTATTAATTTGCATTGAGTATGATCATGACTGGATCTCTTTTACCATCAATTATAACGTATAGTCAGTCCTTGATCCTTAAAGGTGCTCTGCATTTACGTTTTGCGGTCTCAGAAAGGGCTAGCGAGATACCATCTTGTTATATCATATCATGATTGTTTTGAGAAAGTGTTGTCATCCGAGGTTTATTATTATTGCTCACTAGTTGATTATGCCATTGATGTGAGTAGACTTGAGACCTGAAAGTTATTGTGAATGTGGATAGTTCATGATTATAGCTGAAAACCTGAATGTTGGCTTACATATTTACAACAACAAGAGCAAACAGAGTTTGTCAAGTTTTTTTATCACTTTCAGTTTATCAACTGAATTGCTTGAGGACAAGCAAACAGAGTTTGTCAAGTTTTTTTATCACTTTCAGTTTATCACTTTCACTTCCAATGTATCTACTTTTCTAAACCCTTTTGGCCTTGTTTTGGACTCTAACTTGCATGATTTGAATGGAACTAACCCGGACTGACGTTGTTTTCAGCAGAACTTCCATGGTGTTGTTTTTGTGCAGAAATAAAAAGTTCTCAGAATGACTTGAAAATTCATGGAGAATTATTTTGGAAAATATAAAAAATACCTGCGGAAAGATCTATGTCAGGGGGGCCACACCCTGTCCACGAGGGTGGGGGACGCGCTCCCTCCCACTGAGCGCGCCCCCTGCCTCGTGGGCCCCCTGATGCTCCACCGACATATCTCCGGACCCCATATATTCACTTTCGGGGAGAAAAACTCAGAGAGGAAGAATTATCGCGTTTTACGATACGGAGCCGCCGCGAAGCCCTAATCTCTCTCGGGAGGGATGATCTGGAGTACGTTCGGGGCTCCGGAGAGTGGAGATCGTCGCCATCATCATCATCAACCTCCCTCCATCACCAATTCAATGATGCTCACCGCCGTCCGTGAGTAATTCCATCATAGGTTTGCTGGACGGTGATGGGTTGGATGGGATCTATCATGTAATCGAGTTAGTTTTGTTAGGGTTTTATCCCTAGTATCCACTATGTTCTGATATTGATGTTGCTATGACTTTGATATGCTTGATGCTTGTCACTAGGCCCCGAGTGCCATGATTTCAGATCTGAACCTATTATGCTTTCATGAATATATGTGTGTTCTTGATCCTATCTTGCAAGTCTATAGTCACCTACTATGTGTTATGATCCGGCAACCCCGAAGTGACAATAATCGGGACCACTCCCGGTGATGACCGTAGTTTGAGGAGTTCATGTATTCACTATGTGTTAATGCTTTGGTCCGGTACTCTATTAAAAGGAGGCCTTAATATCCCTTAGTTTCCAATAGGACCCCGCTGCCACGGGAGGGTAGGACAAAAGATGTCATGCAAGTTCTTTTCCATAAGCACGTATGACTATATTCGGAATACATGCCTACATTACATTGATGAACTGGAGCTAGTTCTGTGTCACCCTAGGTTATAACTTTTACATGATGAATTGCATCTGACATAATTCCCCATCACCGATCCAATGCCTACAAGCGTTTCACATATTGCTTGTTGCTTATTTACTTTTCCATTGCTACTATTACAAAAAATACAAAAACACTACAGTTACTTTTATCGCTGCTACCGCTATCTCCATATTGCTTTGCTACTACACTACCTTGCTGCAGATACTAAGTTTCCAGGTGTGGTTGAATTGACAACTCAGCTGCTAATACTTAAGAGTATTCTTTGGCTCCCCTTGTATCGAATCAATAAATTTGGGTTGAATACTTTACCCTCGAAAACTGTTGCGACCCCCTACACTTGTGGGTTATCATGGCCCACTGTTTATGATGGCATCGACGACGGTAGCCGTAGCTAGGGCCTCTTGAAATCCTTTTCTGGTGTTCCCTGCGAGGAACCAAGGCCAACCTCCTGGGGGTGTGTAAAGAACTTGTAATGCTTTTCCTTCTGTTTTATTATCCTATCTATAGACCCTGTTTGCATGCCCCGTTCCGGCAATATCACTCCTTTTTACCCTTTTAGTACCTTGGTGCTCTACGCCGGCAGGTCCCAGTCCCAAGGCAAGCTGCAACCATTGCTGGTATGCCAGGTCGCGATGCCGTGGTCAAGGCCAGGAGGTGAGCGGCCCGAGGTCCGGTAAGAGCTCCCTAGGCGTGATGCTCAGGAGGTCCCCCTTGGCGTGCAAGCAGCTTCCGGGGGCTAAAAAGGGAGGTGGCATTGCTGATGCGTGACTGCTAAATCCAAATCTTCAAGTGATGATGGCACACTCATGGGGTTCACAACTTATCTTGATGGGTATGAGGTGATTCCTCAAGCGGTGTGCCAGGCTCGCTTCCGATGTCGCGTGGCTGAGATTTCGCGATTTCCTTCCCACTTGCCCTATAGTTCTGCGTCGGCAGAGCCCGGCCCCGTGCGTACCTCAGCCGCTGTTGGGTCGTCCGGATCACCAGGAGGAGCCCAAGGGGTGAGGGGCTACGTGGTCAGTTAGGCTCCTGATTCGCGATGCTCAGGAGTCCCCCTCGACGTGGGAATGGACTTTGGGAAGGAAATGCTGGACTTAGGCCTTGATGTTCTGCGTCCGCAAGGCCCGACCCCGCGTGTACCTCAGCTGCCACTGGCTTGTCCAGATCACCAGGACAAGCCCAAGGAGTGAGGGGCTACGGGGCCAGTAAGGCCCTTGGGTCGCGATGCCCATGGGTTCCCCTTGACGTACGAACATGCCTGAGCTCTCTATGCCAACCTCCCCTTCCCCCATCCTTCTTGATGCTCTATGTCCTCGGGTCCCGACCCTCGAGCGAAGCTCAGCCGCCGCTGGTATGCCAGATCGCGGTGTCGTGGTCAAGGCCAAGGGGTGAGGGCTGTAGAGTCAGTAGGAGCCCCTGAGGCGCGATGCTCAGAGCCCCCCCTTTAACGCGCAAGCGAATTACGTGGGAAGGGGGAGACCGGAAGGTTCTCCTGCCATCGTGCTCCTTAGATTCCTGCGGGTTAGCTTGAAGCAGCATCCTTTAGAACCGTGCCTACCGCTGGGCCTCTGATGATTCCGCAGGAAGACATAGGCACCGAGGACCTGGTGAGGTGACGCATGCGGAGCGGGCCGCGGGTCAGAGCTCGATCTCTCGGATTTGTCAGCATTGCAGGGACTGACCTGAGCACAAGCGTCGTGCCAATGTATGCAGCCCCCGTTGCGAGATGAGCAGAAGTCCATTAGGCAGCAAAGGAAGCCAGAAGAGGTGATGAGTGAGTAGGTGATGCTCGTAAGGCAAATCGTAAGAGGAAATGAGCTAAACCAAGAATCACCAAATGAGATGCATGCCACAAGGACGGACCCGTGTGGCCTGGGGATGATGCGGCCTGAGGGGGCACCCCCAACAGAGTAAGCTGAAGGTGCAAAATGATACACACCGCAGGGACATGCCCGTGTGACCTGGGAATGATGCAACCTGAGGGGCGCTCCCAGCTGAACAAAACTGGAAAATGTCACCTGCCACAGTTGCTGAAGTAGTGTTGGTGCAGCTGAAGATGCTTGATGCAGATGCTGTTCCTTACGTGCCGCTTGACTCCGAGACCTCGCGAGGCTCCGGAGGTTCCCAGAGCTCGCGAAGAACCGAGGCCACCTCCGCCAAGATCTCCTGATGCCTGTCCTCACGAGTCGCCAGGACCTCCCACATGTGGCGCTGGTGCAAGGTTGCTTGGTTCGGCAAGCCGAAGGGCATGCGAACGTAGCTATGAGGGGGGCCCTCACACCGGCCCACCTGAGAGCAAGGTTGTCAGAATCGGATTTTGAATCGGATCGGAGCCCTGATGGTAGGATCGCAAATTGTGGAATCTTCACTATCAGGATCGTAGAAACGTAGATTCTATGAATTAAAGTTGTAGAAACAGAGGGGTTAGTTTGGATCGTAAAGCCGTAGAATCATATAACAGAATCACAATTCTGACAACCTTGCCTGAGAGGACCAGTAGAGATCCTGAGACGCCATCCTGTTGAGTGTTGGGACGTTGATGCAGACGCGCAGCCCGTCGCCCGAGCCTGGGGCGACAGCTGCACTTCGAGGTGCCGGGCGGCGCTCGCCCCGCATTGCTCTTGGCACCTGCAAGTCTTCGACGGTCTGGCTGATGAACTCCTGAGCGCTTGGTGCCTAACGCCTTGAGGCCTCCGGAGGGAAACGTGCGGTGAAGCATGCCTCCACATGGTGCCCGAGTGCCTCCCTCGAGACATTGGCTAGGTCAAAGGCCCTCCAGATGGGAGCCCCCCAGCCCAGCCTGAGGGGAGCGTTGGGCGCGCCTTCCTATGTGAGGGAGGGAGGTGCCCCATCCCTGGGCGCAGGTCCTGAGGTGCGGCCACCAGGCGCCACATCTTCATGAGGCTCCAGTGCAAGCAACTGCTTCTTCTTCTTGGGGACGGCCTCAGGAGGGTAGACTGTGCCATCGTTGTCCGGATCCTTGACCGCCGCTGCCTGGTAAGCGCGCTCGAGTGAGCACACCGCGTCCTTCTCTTCGCAAGCGACGGTAATGATGCCGGCACTTCCTGGCATCTTGAGGACATTGTAGCCGTGGTGAGTCACCGCCATAAACTTGGCCGGGGCTGGGTACCCGAGGATGGCGTTGTAAGGGATATGAATGTGGAGGACGTCGAAGTCGATGAGCTCATTGTGGTAGTTGTCACGCTTGCCAAAGGTGATAGGCAGGCGGACCTGCCCTATAGGGGTGGTGGAGCCGTTAGTCACTCCGGAGAAGGGCTTGGTAGGTAGTAGCTGATCATACGGTACTTGGAGGCCGTCGAACGTCTCGACGGACAGGACATTGAGTCCTGCACCGCCATCGCTGAGGGTCTTGGTAAATTGAACGTTGTTGATAACGGGAGAACAAAGCATCGGGAGGGCACTGACCGTCGCCGCACACTTGAGCTGGTCAGCCGAATTGAAGGTGATGGGGCACTTGGACCACCTGAGCGGGCGCGTAGCTTCGAGCTTGGGGAGAACGTGTTTACTTCTCGAGCGAACTGCTTGAAGAGGCGTTGAGAGGCCGGGGCCTGCGCTCCGCCCAAGATGTAGGCGATGGTACGAGGCTCCTGGAAGCCCCCAGCCCCCTCATCCTGGTCGTCGTTCCTTCTTGGTGGCGGCAGAGGAGGGAGGCCGGCCTTGCCTTGGGGATAGTCCTTGAGAGGCTGGTCCATCTAGGCACCCTCACGAGGCTGGTCCCTCCATGCATCCTCACGAGGCTGATCGCGCCAACGGTCCTCCCGAAGCTGATCATGCCACTCCTAGCAGGGGACACGGTCGTCCCAGCGTCCCCCGGTCCGACTTCCTCCATGGTCGTAGCCACGGTTGCTGCGCTCAGGGCGTTGGCTGATGCGCCCTTCATGGAGGGCCCTGAGCTCTTGGCAGTCATGGGTGTTATGGTTGTGCACGTTGTGGAAGGTGCAAGACGGACGACTGTTCTTGGATGACTCTGGGTAGTCGCGGCCACGCTTCATCTCTGGCTCAGCTGCGAGCACTACCACTCCTTTGTGCTTCACGTCCTTGCGCTTGGCCTTCTTGTCCTCAGGTTTAACAGTGGGGAGCTCGACGAGGGAGAGGTACCCCTCCTTAGCTCTGGCGCACTTGGTCGCGAGGTTGAACAGCTCTAGGGTCGTGCAAAGATCTTCGTGAATGGAGATCTCCTCCTTTATGTTGATGTCACGGACGCCGTATGAGAACGCTGAAATGATGGCCTCGTCCGTGACCTTGGGGATCTTGACGCGGACATTGTTGAATTGCTGGATGATCTTATGTAGGGTTTCTCCTGGTTATTGCTTGATGCGCCGCAGGTCACCCACCATCGGGGGGCGGTCGCGGGTGCCCTGGATGTTGGCAATGAACTGCTCACGCATCTCACCCTAGGTGGAGATCTATCCCGCGGGCAGGTTCAGGAGCCACGAGCGCGCGCCGTCCTTTAGAGCCATGGGGAACCAGTTCGCCATGATCTTATTGTTGCCGCCAGATGCTTCGATGCTCACCTCGTAGAGCTACAGGAATTCAGCAGGGTCGGGGGTGTCGTCGTAGCGTGGAGGCAGGTCGGGCTTGAACTTCCCAGGCCACTTGACGTTGCGCAACTCAGGGGCGAGGGCCTTGCAGCCTGCTGTTGACACCGGAGCTTGTCGGGGAGGAGGAGCTTGGTATTGGTCCTCATGCTCCACCATGGCTGGGGGCGCACGGTCTTGACGCGGCGGTGGAGGGAGCGCTGGCGCTCCTCCTCGAGGCAGCTGGATCTCTTGGCAGCTTCCTTCTTCGTGCACTGGCACCGCGCGCGGGAGGTCGCGCCATGGGGCCGCGTGCCTTTGGTCGGGGATGACGCCTTGACGTGGAGGCGCCAGGGGCGCTTCATGGGCCATGTCGCCCGCATGAGGAGGCGGGCAAGGCAGCGAGAGGGACGGGGCAGGGGAGCCCCCATTGGCGTTGACGAGCTCGGCGATGCTGTCGAGCCAGTCTTTGTAGAAGTCGTCGACGGGGCGGTAGCGCAGGAGCTCACGTGCCATGAGCAACGCAGCATGCACGTCCGTGGGTCCGCAGCGAGCGTGAGACGACGAGCCTGCCGGGGTTAGTGACGGCGTCATGGTGCATCCATCTCACCGCATGGAGGGGTGCAGGGACGAGGCCTGATGCTCATGCCACGCCGCGCCGATGGCGGCGTTGGCAGCGGGCGATGGAGAATGGCGAGGAGGTCCATCGGCGGGAGTTGTCTAAGCAACGCGGGCGGCAAGGGCGGCCCACCGCTCAGCACGGGCTCGGCGAGCGTCGGCCATGGAACCAATGTGAAGACGGAGCATGGATCGACGGAAGGGAAGCTTCGGCACACCCCTACCTGGCGCGCCAAATGTCGGATCTTGGGTTCCGGCAAAACCCTTGAGGTCCGAACACTGGGGTGCGCACGAAGATCTTCTCCTTTCCGCTCTAGCTCGCTCTCGCACCGATTCCTAGGCCTAGCTCGTCGAACTCGAAGAACAAGGGACACAAGGGTTTCTACTTGTTCGGGCCACCGTTGTGCTGTAATACCCTAATCCAGTGTGGTGTGATGGATTGCCTTGTAGGCTGAGGATGAACTAGTACATGGGAAGAATAGCCTCCTGAGGAGAGGTGTTCTTGTGCTTGGAGAGCTTGTGAAGTTTGGGTGGAATGAATCTACTTGCCCTAGGTTGGGTTGGCTCTCGATGAGATGATCTCTCGACCAGCCTCCCTCTATGGTGGTGGCTAGTCCTATTTATAGAGGCCCGGGTCCTCTTCCCAAATATTTAGCGGGAAGGGATCCCACAACGGCCGATTTTGAAGGGGGACAGCTAGTACAAGCTAGCCTGACAAAAGGTGGTCTTCGCCTGCCAAAGGTTCTGGTGGTGATGCCGTCGTGGGCTCCGTAATGACCTCTACTCTACCGTCCTGCTGGTCTTGGTCATGTTGCACCGATATGGAAACCTTTGCATGATGCCTCGGGACTCCTCGCCTACGCTTGCCCCTTTAAAACCACAGAGGAAACTAACATCCTGCGCCTGCTGGTGCCCGCCAGGCCTTGGTCGTCATGGCTCACGTGATGGGGACCTTGTGAGGTGCCCCTTGCCTTGATATCTCCGCTCCTCGGGAGCTTGCCTGATGAGGCCGCCCCAGGGGAGGTCTTGCGTCGTCAGCCTCGCGAGGCTTGGCCCCTCGCGAGGGTCTTGAGTGGTTGCTGATGAGGTTGGGCCATACCAGGCCGCCGAATGAGTCACGCCCTGGGCCGCAAGAAGGCAAGTCTAGGTACCCCTGTTCCCAGAACGTCGAGACTGCCCCCCATTTATAGCCAGAGGGAGGCCAACTACTGGCCTCCCATGATTCCAAGTAATGATGGTTTTTCTGCATGCAACATGCAGTTGTCAAGTCGAATGGTTGCCGAGGCTGAGTGGGGAAGTGGAGACGTCCACGTCCCATCAAGCGCCATGCGTCAACTTGGTTCGTAGGCAATTGGGGCCCACTGTGCTTGAGCCTTGCCTCCTGGCTTCGCCTTGAAGCCAAGTCCGCGCGCGACTTGGGCCCGATGGCTATTGTCGGCGTTCTGGGAACCAGGGTACTCAGACTTGCCTGCTTGCGGCCCATCGAGTGGCTCCATTAACGGCTTGGTATGGCCCATCTTCAGCATCGACAAGACAAGATCCTCGTGAGGGGACAAACATCGAGAGGCGGATGATGCCAAGACCTCCGAAGGGAGCGGCCTCCACAGGCGTCCTCCTAAGGAGCCGAGTTTCCTATGCGAGCACCCATCTCATCAGGATCAAGTGACGAAAGACATGATGACAAAGGCCAGGCGGGTGCCAGCCGGCGCAGAGCAACAACTTTCCTCTTTGGTGCTAAGGAGGCAAGCGCAGTCGCGAAGTCCCGAGAAACAGCCAAAGGTTTCCATTCCTGTGCAACAAGACTAAGACCGCCAAGACAGCAGGATGGATGTCATCACCTAGGCCACCACGGCATCACGACGAGAAGCTTTGCAGGCGAAGACCACCTTTCGCCAGGATAAGATGTACTTCTTGTCCCCTATCAAATTGGTCGTTGTGGGATCCCTTCCCGCCTTCATTTTTAGAGGAAGAGGACCCATGCCGCTATATATAGGCTAGCCACCGCCATAGGTAACGGACCCCTGGATCGGAACCCTAGATAGGTCACACTCACCCAAGAACACGCCTCTTGAGGCTGTTCTTCTTTTGTACTAGTTCATCCTCAGTCCCCCGCGAAGCTATTCCATCACAAAGTAGGAGTAGGGTCTTACACCGCAAGGTGGCCCGAACCAGGGTAAACTACTGAGTCTCTTTCCTTTCTTGTTCATCGAGCCAGGCCATGAGATCGACGAGTTAGTAGGCCGGAGAGGTTGAGTTCTTTGCACACGCCCCAGAGTTCGAACCTTTCTTGGGTCGGCCGAGCTCTAAATCCGACACAAGGATTCAAACTTCTCATCAATTCAATGCTCTTTATGAAAGTTTTTATTATACCCTCTTTGAATGCCTATCATATTAGGACTAAATTTATAACCCAAGCAAATTACCATGTTGTTTAAAGATTCTCAAAATAATATAAGTGAAGCATGAGAGTTCACCAATTTATTCAAAATAAACATCACCGTCGTGCTTGAAAAAGATATAAGTGACGCACTAGAGCAACTACCCTAGCTTAAAAATATATAAGTGAAGCACATATTGTATTCTAATAATTAATGATTAATGCATTTCCCTCTCAAAAGTTGTGTACAGAAATAATGATTGTGGCAAACTGAAAAGCAAATACTCAAATCATACAAGACGCTCCAAGCAAGACACATATCATGTGGTTAATAAAAATATAGCCTCAAGTAAACGTACCGATGGATTGAAGACGAAAGAGGGGATGCCATCCGGGGCATACCCAAGCTTAGATGCTTGGTTGTCCTTCAATATTAACTTGGGGTGCCTTGGGCATCCCCAAGCTTAGGCTCTTGCCACTCCTTATTCCATAGTCCATTAAATCTTTACCCTAAACTTGAAAACTTCACAACACAAAACTCAACAGAAAACTCGTAAGATCCGTTAGTAAAACAAATTCAATCCTTACTTGTAGGTACTGTTGTGAACTCATTCTTATTTTATATTGGGGTAATATATACTGTATTCCAACTTTTCCATGGTTCGTACCCCCCGATACTAGCCATAAATGCATCAAAATAAGCAAACAACACAGAGAAAACAGAATCTGTCAAAAACAGAACAACGTGTAAAGATACGAATTGATGTTAAACTTCTACATATCTAACAATTCAGAAAGATTAGGACAATGTGGGAAATTTTTAGATCAGAAACGTGTAAAAAACTAAGAGTTTTTTCACATTCTAGCAACCAGAAACAATTCTGACACTGGACGCCAAAGTTTCTGTTTTCCAGAAAAAATCAATCTACTATCTTCCAAATCATCCCAAAGGTCTTACTTGGCACATACACTAAATTAAAACATGAAAACACATATAACCAGAGGATAGATGATAGATTTATTCAAGAACAGAAAATAAAAACATTGGGTTGTCTCCCAACAAGCGCTTTTCTTTAAAGCCTTTCAACTAGAAATTGATAAATTTAATGATGCTCACATGAAAAACAAGAATTGAAGCACACAGAGAGGATGATAGAACATGTGACAAACACATCTAAGTCTAACATGCTTCCTATGCATATGAGTTTTATAGTAAAATAAATTATCAAGGCAATCAATTTTCTAGCAAATGCATGGAAGAAGAAAGAAACAATAGCAATTTCAACATAACGAGAGGTAATTTAGTAACATGAAGATTTCTACAACCATATTTCCCCCTCTCATAATAATTGCATCTAGGATCATATTAAAATTCAACAATATAGCTATCACATAAAATATTCTCTACATGATCCATATGTATGGAAAGTTGACACTCATTCAAAATAGCGGGGTTAACATAGAACAAAGTCATTGCTTCTCCAAGCCCACTTTTATCAAAAAAATCATAAGATTGATCAATATACAAAGTAGTGGGATCTAAAGTTTACACTCTTTCAAACCAACTTTCAATATGATGGCAAACATTATTATCAATCTCATATTCATCATGGGGTTTAAATAAATTTTCAAGATCGTAAGAAGCGTCACCCCAATCATGATCATTGCAACAAGTAGTGGGCATAGCAAAATCAGCATCCCTTGCATATCATTAGCACAATTGTCATTCATCGAATTCATAATAACATCATTGCAATCATGCTTTTCATTTAAGGAACTATCGTGAATCACTTTATGAGTTTCTTTTACCACTTCATCACAATTTTTAGATACACAAATTTCAATCAAAAGCTCAAAAAGATAACCTAGTGCACTCGACTCACTAACGATTGGTTTATCATAATTGGATCTTTTTAGAAAGATTAGCAAGTGGATGAGTATCCATAATGCTTTCTTGCTGAATTTGAATATACACAATTATGCCAAGCAAAAGAGCAAACAAACCAAGTAAGACATAAGGGCGAAGAAAAAGGCAAATATTTTTGTGTTTTTCTGAAAACCTTTTAGAAGTGGGGGAGATGAAACCGAGAGGCAAATGGCAAATAACGTAAATGCAAGAGATGAGAGTTTATGACAAGTACTTGGTAGGCTTGATGTACACCTCCCCGGTAATGGCGCCAGAAATTCTTCCTGCTACTTCTTGAGCTTGCGCTAATTATTTTTCTTGAAGAGGAAAGGGTGATGCAGCAAAGTAGAGATAAGTATTTCCCTCAACTAATAACCAAGGTATCAATCCAGTAGGAGGTACAATCAAGCCTCCAATATATGCACCTACACAAACTAACAAACACTTGCGCACAACGCAGAAAAGGGGTTGTCAATCCCTTCAACACCATGAACAAGAGTGATCTCATAGAGATAGAATTAAAAAAAGAAGTAAAAAAGCATAATAAAGTAAACACAAAATAATCGCAGCAAGGTATTTTTGGTTTTTTGGTTTTATATATCTAAAAATAATAGATGTAAAACAGACCCAAGGGCCATAGGTTTCACTAGAGGCTTCTCTCTTGAATAAAGCATACGATGGGTAAACAAATTACTATCGAGCAATTGATTGAAAAGTGCAAAGTTATGACAATATCTAAGGCAATGATCATGAATATAGGCATCACATCCATGACCAGTAGACCGAAATGATTCTGTATCTACTACTATTACTCCACACATCGAGCGCTATCCAGCATGCATCTTGACTATTAAGTTCATAAGAGCGAAGTAATGCCTTAAGCAAGATGACATGATGTAGAGGGATAAACTCAAGCAATATGATTTAAGCCCCAACTTTTTATCCTTGATGGCAACAATGCAATAGGTGCCTCGCTACCCCTTCTGTCACTAGGTGAGGACACCACAAGATTGAACCCAAAACTAAGCACCTCTCCCATTGCAAGAACTACCAATCTAGTTGGCCAAACCAAACCAATAGTTCGAAGATAAATACAAAGATATTGAATCATGCATATAAGAATTCAGAGAAGATCCAAATAATATTCATAGATAATCTGATCATAAATCCACAATTCATCGGATCTCGACAAACACACCGCAAAAGAAGATTACATCGAA
Source organism: Secale cereale (assembly GCA_902687465.1). Lineage (NCBI taxonomy): Eukaryota > Viridiplantae > Streptophyta > Magnoliopsida > Poales > Poaceae > Secale > Secale cereale. Next base: position 494,171,174 of record LR738714.1, on the reverse strand, counting down.
TAGATTTCCAAGAACATCGAAGAGAACATAGTATTGAATATCAAAGAGAGATAAGAAGCCATCTAACTACTAGCTATGCACCCATAGGTCTGTGGTAAACTACTCACGCATCATCGGAAGGGCAGGAAGGTTGATGTAGAAGCCCTCCATGATCGAATCCCCCTTCGGCAGAGTACCAGAAAAGGCCCCTAGATGGGATCTCACGAGATCAAAAACCTACGGTAGTCAAAAAGTATTTTCGTCGATGCTTTTAGGGTTTTGGGAATATCTCTATATTTATAGGCCAAAGAGGGAGGTCACGGGGTCTCCGAGGGGGCCACAAGCCCTAGGGGTGTGCCCCCTGGCTTGTCGTCGCCTTGAGGACTTTCTGACTTGGACTCCAAGTCTATGGGTGTCTTCTGGTCCAAGAAAAATCATCGCAAAAGTTTTATTCCATTTGGACTCCATTTGATATTCCTTTTCTATGAAACTCAAAAACAAGGAAAAAACAGAAACTCGCACTGGGCTCTAGGTTAATAAGTTAGTCCCCACAATAATATAAAATAGCATAATAATGCATATAAAACATTCAAAGTTGATAATATAATAGCATGGAACAATAAAAAATTATAGATACATTGGAGATGTATCGTGGCACTCTTTGCATACTCTAACTTAGCTAGAGGTTAGAGTTAGTTTCTAGCTCATGACAGTTAAAAGGGAGAGAGAGAGATAGAGATTGGTGGAATAGTTGATTGTATTGCTTGAGCCTCATGGGCATATATATAGGAGTACATGGTCATCTTGGAGTACAAGTCAAGGTAGAATAAATACTACGCTATCCTACGTTTCCTAAATAACAATGATACTCAAAAATGACTAACACTGAACTAACTCTAGCGAAAGAGATGTTTGGATGACAGTGTTAGATTGACAATAAATGCTCTAGGAGAACTTGCCCATCACCTCTTGGGTGGAGTAGTTGTTTTGGGTGGGTTAGATGCAACTAGTTCAATCTAGCCCTCATGGTTGGATACTTTAGGGCTATTTGAGCCCAAACTAGCTCAAACTAACTCTAACCTATGGATCCAAACATGGCTAATAACTAGTGTACTTAGACCTGCACAATACAACTTTGAATGACTATGTTTTTTTAAATATTAGGCATGTTGTAGTTAATAACACACCTTTCCACTTCTTGTTTCTAAATATTAGGTTTTTAACAATTTGGTCTTGCACATGTAGTTCCTGCTATCAAAGGTTTTCACACATTGTTCGACCCTTTTTGCATATGGAGAAATGAGTTGCCCGTGAATATCAGTCAAGTCAAGAAACTCAGAAAGATTTTTAGGATAAAAAAATTAGCGACAAAAAACAACAAGATCTTTGTCTGCACAATGAAGAAGACATCAGTTCACTACAGCATGGCACTAACTATTATACCTTATCTTTTTAATTCCTTTGCGCCATTTTAAATCTAGAGAAGATATTTATGCATATCCTTGTTTTTAGGCCTTTACAAAGCAGTTCCCTGATGATTACCTCTCAAACCACCTGTATGGTCAGGAGGCGAGGAAGGTATTCATACAATACCTACCGTTCGATATTGAAGTCTTAATAAAGAGGACGAAGGATGGACGATCAATCATCCACATGCACTGGCCTAAAGTTGTAAAGACGTTCAACATCAATGAAGGCTCAATGTTCGCCTTCTGCTTCAGTAGTTTTCTAGATGAGATTCATCTGTCTATGTATTGTCTATGATGCTAATTTTCAAAGGTTATAGATGTTGCATGTGAAACTTGGTGTTGGTGCAGTTGTGTAATGGGGTAGCTGAGTGCTGAAGCTATATGTTGTTGTACTATGATGTATTTAAATTATGAAATCCTGCTTCCTTAATACGAAACTGAAATATATTGTGTGCTTAATATGAAATGTCAATTAGATTAATAAATATATTATTAATAATAGACAAATTAGCCTTCTAATTACCAAATTCTCTTGCAAACGGTTATTGAGAAAACACCATGGGCGATGATCTCAGACAACGCACACATTTTATAGGAATAAAATGTGTTGGATCAATGAACAATCGCACACGACTTCCTCTTGAAACTGTTTGCGTTAGGGCACCTTGCGCAAACGTTTACCACACAAAAAGTGTGTGTGATGGGTAGCCTTTGCCACACAGTTTTGTGTACGCATCGTGTGTGCTGCATTCAATAACACAAACAATAAAATTGTTAATATCTTATGCAATGGCAACACTATCACAAACAGTTTAATGGGGGAAATTGTGTGTGATGTACCTGCAAACAGAAACGTTTTCCTTGGAGTGACTGTGTGGGATGTACATACGAACGGAAGCGTATTTCTTGGATTAACTGTGTGGGATGTACATACTAACGGAAACGTATTCCTTGGATTGACTGTGTGGAATGTACATATGAACGGAAACGTTTAGTCGGGACTGACTGTGTGGGATGTACTTACGATCGGAAAGGATTTAGCATGTATAATTATATTTTTAGCACAATTGTACGTATAACCATATTTGATCGCTCGCCCGTCGCACATGACCCATTTTGCCGAGCGTGTGTGCCAGGAGGGCTTATCCCCAACGGTTTCTGGGTCGTTTGGGAAGGACCCCCTATCGCACACACTCACTTAGCGATGGTTCAGAATGTCGTCGCGGAAAGGGGTTAAAAACCATTTGTATTGCACCTCGCTTTACCAGTGTCGATCAAGGTTGCTTAAGCAATGATCAAAAGAAGTTCCTGAAACGGAAAAGACATCCATGAAAACCTCAACAATCTTTTCACTAAAATCAGAAAAAATAGCCGTCATACATCTTTAAAAGGTAGCAGGTGCATTGCATAAACCAAAAGGCATTCATCTATAAGCAAAGGTCCCAAAAGGCATGTAAAAGTAGTTTTTTCTTGATCCTCTTGTCACACAGGTATTTTGGAAAAACTAGAATATCCATCTAGAGAGCACAAGTGTGTATGTTTTGATAGCGTTTCTAGCATTTGATCAATGAATGGTAGAGGATAATGATCTTTCCTAGTAGCTTTGTTCAATTTTCTAAAATCAATTACCATCCTATATCCTGTAATAATTATTTGTGGAATCAATTCATTTTAATCATTGGGAACAACATTAATACCTCCCTTTTTAGGGACATAATGAACATGACTTACCTATTTGCTATCAGCTATGGGATAGATTATACCTGCTTCCAGAAGTTCTAATATTTCATTTCGTACCATTTCCTTCATCTTAGGATTTAACCGTTGTTGATGATCAACCACTTTTTTAGCGTCGGGTTCCACCTTATTTTCTGCTGGCATAAAGTGGGACTAATGCCCTTAACATCATCTAGAGTATATCCAATAGCGGCATGGTACTTCCACGGAGTTTTTAATAATCTCTTGTCTTCATGCTCTGAAAGGTTAGCACTAATGATCACATGATATATCTTCTTTCCATTCAGATAAGCATATCGGGGAATTTTTTAAGATCAAACACACGATCACTCTTGGGTGGTAGAGGATCTTCAAGAGTTTCAACAGGTAAGTTGTGTTTCTAAACATGTATTTTTTAAGTATAATCTCATCTATTTCATTTCTTTCATTCATAAGCATATCATTTTCTTGGTCTAGCAAATATTGTTCTAAAGGATCGGTTGGAGGTACGACAATAGAAACAAGAGCAATAATTTCATCCTTACCAGGTGATGCCTTATCACGAGGTTATCTACGTAATTTTGAGAAATTAAACTCATGAGACACATCACCAAAATTGACATTGACCGTTTCTTTAGTGCAATCAATTTTAGTATTCACCATATTCAAGAAGGGTCTACCAAATATGATGGGACAAAAATCATCTTGTGGGGAGCCAAGAACTAGAAAATCAGTAGGGTATTTTATTTTCCCACACAAGACTTTGACATTTCTAACAATCCCAAGTGGTGTGATAGTATCTCTATTAGCAATTTTAATAGTAACATCGATATCCACTACAAAAAAATATACTTCCGTGATGATACGTGTTTGTCACAGTAGGTTACGTTTTCTGTCATGCCTGTACATCCATGACAAATTTATGACAAAATGAAGATAGTCATACCTGTGCTGTCGTAGAAGTTTTCCATGACATTACCAAAATTATCATCACGGAAGTGTCCACTTCCATGACAATAAATCACGAGTCACGGGAGTGCTTTCGCCAAGGGTGACCGACATGTGGCATCCATCGTAACGGAACGTCGTTAAGCTATCGGGTCCGGTTTTGGATCCGATAACCCGTTAACAGCCCCGACCAATGGGGATTTTCCACGTGTAAAATTCTGATTGGCTGACGGAAACACGTGTCAGCTCCGCGTTGGCACAGGTGTAACTCATCCAATGGGCGAGATGCGCCCATGAGATTTCACCGACATTAATGGGCCGGCCCAGTTGTAGGCCCACAAGATTTTGAGGACCCTAGTACGCCGACCCATTAACTGGCTGCCATGTTTTGGGTCAAATGCCGGCCCATATTTGAGCCGGTCCATTAATGGCCAGCCACGTTCTGGGCCTAACAATGGCCCATATGAGACCTGGCCCGTTAAAAGCCTACCACGTTCTGGGCCAAATTACAGCCCTGATCAGGTCCGGCCCTTTAAGAGGCTTTGGACTAAATTATGGCCCATATCAGATTCGGCCCGTTAACTGGACGCTATGCTTTTGGGCCCACTTGCTAAAGGACCATTTAGTAATTCAACCTGATATTAGTTTCGGCCTGTTAAGTGCCCGTTTAACATTTCGCCCCTCTATTAATTTCGGCATATTAAAAGCCCGTCAGATAGTTGGGCCTAATTACGGCCCGGTTTGCATCCGGCCTGCTCGCAGCCGATAATCTGATTGGGCCAAACAAGGACCGAGACAATTTTGGCGTGTTAAAAGCCCATGATTTGATTGGCACAATCATGGGCGGGTCCATTTCGGGCTTCTGTCGGCCCGTGAGCTGTTCGGCACATTTCAGGCCCAACCTATTTCTCAGCCTCCTAAAATCCCATTGAGTTTTCTTGCGAAAAGAGGGCCGGTTGTTTACTCGGCCTATTAAAGGCCCGACTATACTAGTGGGCTAGTTTACATTTAGGCCTTCTAACGGACCAAGATAATGGGGCAAATGATGCGGATCATACATCGTGATTGCATTACGGCCCGATTATGTATCGTAATTTTACGGTTTGGCTGGTTTACTGCGAAGACAAGATATATATATACAATAAAATAACTACAGCATCGTGAATAAGAATAAACCTAGACTATACAATAAAGAAATTACGGCATATTACATCCACTGGGCATCAAAGTTTGCCACTATGATAATAAAGCACAAGCAGACAGCAGATTACATACACGGGGCTTCAAAGATCGCCACCGGTGCAACTAAACACGCCGACAAAATAATATACAAAACCGACATCACTTCAATAGAGTTGAAGGAAGGTTAGCCCTGCTAGGGAGCTGCAGCGCAAGCAGCTGAGCAAGTTGATGAGACTGCGCTTGTTTAACACTTATATCCTCCTCACTCTAAAAGATAAACAAGCAGACAGATGACATGTTTTGCACATGAAAGTATCCGTGCTGACAATTCATCACATTTCTTACTGACGAATAAAGTGACACAGTTTAAAATTGCATTAACACAGTATGGTATTTTTGAGGTCAAGACATGGCAGGAAATGACATTGTGAAGGAGTTGGCAGCTTCACAACACCACTCGATTACAGATTAAGAACTCATAAGTATCAATGGTTAGTGTGCTGTCAATTTATCCCATTTCAGATTGGCAAATAAAGAGACGGTTTAAATAATAGTAGAATGATATGACATTGTTCATAGTTAAGATATTGCAGAATATGACATTGTGCTGTAGTGGGTAGGTTCACCACACCACTGGATTACGGATCAAGAACAGAAGCATACATGAAGTGGAAAAGAAGATCACTTGCTCTGTATAGTTTAATTTACATGGTATGAAGAAGGAACTTGGTTGTACAACTGAAAACTTAAATTGAGAAGGACAAACTTTTGTTTATGAACTACATAATAAACTTTAAACATGCAATTTAATGCAAACACAAAAAATAAATAGTTGTTGCATTCATGCCTAACCAAATATACACAACAAAGTTTGAAGGCTTGAGAAGGACAAACTTACATTATTGGTGAAGGCAGGCTCTATAAAGCCCTTGTCCATGCTGATGGGGGGGGGGCAATTCAAGAAGTTTACCACAGAATATTCTGCATAAGCATTGCCTTTATTCTACATTTTGTTAAGAGTAAATATAGATGTGACAATATAAGAAAAAATTAAGAATATTTAAGATAAGACGAAGAGTGATGCTACATAACCAAGTGGCTATAAATGTAAGTACATCAATACACGCAAAAGGTACAGCCAAGAGCACTGCATAGCTAAACATCTTCAGTACCATCGGTGTGATCCAACCTTATGGTAAGAGTAAATATAGATCTTATGTGTAGAAAATGGAGGGTAAAGGAAAATAAGCTGTAGAATGATGGTAGATGAACAACTACCTGTCAATATAAGTACACTGATAAAGGACAGCATGTACTTACAAGAACAATGCAGAGCTAAAAAAATTTATTGGCATTGGATATATTCTACACTAATGTAACCATTCATACAGATCAGATAATTTGGAGCGAACAATTGATAAGCAAGCTATCATGCATACTGCTGTCACATAATGAACCAGGTATGTATGCAAGTAAAGTGATGCAGGACAACAGGTACTAACAAGAGCAATGCAGCGGGCATCATATTTGCGATATCCTGTCGTTCTTTTCAAACCAGAATTATTTTTCGAGCAGATTTCCTGCAAAAAAGATCTATAAAGCACATGCGGAAAAGTAGAAGTTCAAATTGTCATGCGATATCATAGACATTACCTCATCCTCGGAACGAGACCAGTGCATAACAAGGTTTTTCCATTCAATGTCTTCTAAATTTAGCACATGAGACTTCACCATAAATTCGTTTATAGACTTGCCATCAAAGTGTGATTTCCTCAGGTAACACCAATACTGCTGCAATGCTTCCTTGAAAAGCGCAAGCAAGCATTGCTCGTCATGACTATCCAGATTGACCCTCGCCTACTTACAACAATTTAATGTAAATCATTGATGTGTTCAATCAGCAGAAAACAGGAAAATAATCACCATGAATAATAGCACTTACACGTAAGTGGGACATGAAGATGTGAAAATGGTGTTTGCCTTCACTATAATCTTCCCATGATGGGAATATATGCACGTAGTCCCTAACAACATTGAAAGCATTGTCTTTTAAACTAGGAATAACTGGAATGGGGTTCCAATCTGCAGGAATTGGCCGTCTCTGCAGTTGGGATAGGTCTTCGATCGGTGTACTTGCTGTACTTTTTGCCGGAGTGGGATTTTTCTGTGGTACGGCTAGTGCTATGGCAACTGAAATTGGCATACCTTTTTATAGAGTGCAGGTCCTGTGTGGTGCGGCTAGTGGTGTGGCCAGTGAAGTATGGGTACAGTCTACTGGAGTCGGTCCTACGTTTTGTGTCACTGGTTGTACAACCAATATAAGTGAGGTGTTGTCTGATTTCTCCGACACAACCAAGTTTTTCAAGGACTTTGCTGGTGCTCCTTCAGGTTCGGCAATCACCCTCTTCCTTTTTGATGTCTGATGCACAAGAACAACATTTGAGTGGAAAAATATGGTATGATGATAGATGGAATATGTATTGATAATGGATAGGCATGGCATCTCGATATATATGATGAGTAAACTAAGAAGATGGCGGTGCAACAAAGTAGAAGAAATGCAAGACAACATATGCAAGATACGCGCAATTAATAAAACCTTGCCAAATTAGAACAGTCACCTTGATGGGTGAATAGGACATGCCCTCTGCCTTTGACTCCTCGAGGTTAGAATAGTCATTAGGATCATATTCTGAACAAGAATCAACAGGTGGGGAGCGTATGAGTTTCATTGCATCCAGAATGGCACTCAATGCCTTGGTGCCAATTGTGTAAGTCATTGCAGTGTTTAGCTTCAAGAGTAGACTGCTGCTAGTGCGACACAAAGCAGCTACACATATCATAGTGTAGATATAATGGGAAAACTGTAAGCATTAGAGTAAAATCAGCTAAGTGGAACTTGCTGGAATATATGTGCTAGTATTGCCGGTACGACTAGAAAGGCTTCGGATACTATCTCTCTTCAACTGAAGGTGCGGTACTATTAATATCAGTGTAACTCTCAAAGGCGACACAGCCCCCCGCATTTCCTTGCTATTCTTATAGGATTCAAGTGGGCAGGCCACTACAAATCCTATTCCCATGTTTACAAAATCCTACGAATCAAAGAGGCCCGAAGAGTTCAAAGTGTCCATACCAACCGACCGTATAGACCTCTGCACTGCAAATGTCCCTGCTCATCTTCACTACAAGGAACATACTGTACTACTATCATACTCCCTCGGTTGAAAAATAGAAGTCTTGGTAGAGATTTCCACTATGGATCACATACAGATGTATCCAGATATATTTTAGAGTGTAGATTCACTCATTTTGCTCCAGATGTAGTCCATGGTGGAATCTATACACAAACTTGTATTTAGGAACGGAGAGAGTACTTATTAAAGAAGAACGGAAGAGGAACATGCTAAAGAAGAGCAAGCGTATTTTGGATAATAAAATGTTCGTTGTGCAGTGCCCACACATGATGAACCAGAGAGCATTAAGAAAGAAACTCCCTGATGTATCTCTATATGTGGTGCAAGTGTTGTTTCGAAAGTAAAGTAGGAACATTAGCTGACCAATTAAATGTTATATATTTTAGTAATATCAGCATCTTATCAGATTCGTACTTGAGCAACAAGTTTGGAATTATGAGTGGCACTTTGTTTAGCTTGATGGATTCAGGAGTAGTGCTAAGCAGGTACGATGATGGTACTCAATATAAAGGCATGTCTACATGCAAGTCGTGTGACTTTTGTCATTTGGGTCCGTCGACCATTTTAGGCAGTTGGATGATGACCCTACGTCTCCTAACCCTTCTTCTTCCTCGTCTCTGATTCTTCCCATACAGAACACCGCACGGGCTGCCGGCCGGACCATCGGCCCCCACCGCCTGTGTTCCTCCGCCACCCCCACCCCCACCCCCGCCCCCACCAGCGTCGAGTTTT